>JBBDGP010003373.1:0-25906 GCA_037952835.1 Lithobates septentrionalis
ATCACACACCGACACCTCCTCCTCATCCCCCTTCATCATCACACCGACACCTCCTCCTCATCCCCCTTCATCACACACCGACACCTCCTCCTCATCCCCCTTCATCATCACACACCGACACCTCCTCCTCATCCCCCTTCATCATCACACACCGACACCTCCTCCTCATCCCCCTTCATCATCACACACCGACACCTCCTCCTCATCCCCCTTCATCATCACACCGACACCTCCTCCTCATCCCCCTTCATCACACACCGACACCTCCTCCTCATCCCCCTTCATCATCACACCGACACCTCCTCCTCCTCCTTCATCATCACACCGACACCTCCTCCTCATCCCCCTTCATCATCACACCGACACCTCCTCCTCATCCCCCTTCATCATCACACCGACACCTCCTCCTCATCCCCCTTCATCATCACACACCGACACCTCCTCCTCATCCCCCTTCATCATCACACCGACACCTCCTCCTCATCCCCCTTCATCATCACACACCGACACCTCCTCCTCATCCCCCTTCATCACACACACACCGACACCTCCTCCTCCTCCTCATCCCCCTTCATCATCACACACCGACACCTCCTCCTCATCCCCCTTCATCACACACACACCGACACCTCCTCCTCCTCCTCATCCCCCTTCATCATCACACACCGACACCTCCTCCTCATCCCCCTTCATCATCACACACCGACACCTCCTCCTCATCCCCCTTCATCACACACCGACACCTCCTCCTCATCCCCCTTCATCACACACCGACACCTCCTCCTCATCCCCCTTCATCACACACCGACACCTCCTCCTCATCCCCCTTCATTATCACACACCGACACCTCCTCCTCATCCCCCTTCATCATCACACACCGACACCTCCTCCTCATCCCCCTTCATCACACACTGACAGCTCCTCATCCCCCCTTCATCATCACACACTGACAGCTCCTCATCCCCCCTTCATCATCACACACTGACAGCTCCTCATCCCCCCTTCATCATCACACACTGACAGCTCCTCCTCATCCCCCTTCATCATCACACACTGACAGCTCCTCATCCCCCTTCTTCATCATCACACACTGACACCTCCTCATCCTCCCTTCATCATCACACACTGACACCCCTCATTCCCCCCCCCCCCCCCCCCCCTTCATTATCATCATCCTCCTGACACCTCCTCGTCCCACTTCTTCATCACGCACTGACCTCTTCTCATCCCCCTTCTTCATCCCACACCGACTCCTCCTCGTCCCCCTTCTTCATCATCACACACTGACATCCCCTCGTCCCCCTTCTTCATCATCACACACTGACGACTCCTCGTCCCCCCCTTCTTCTTCATCACACACTGACACCCCCCTCAGCCCCCATCATCATCACACACTGACATCTCCTCATCTTCATCATCACACACTGACATCTCCTCATCTTCTTCATCACACACTGACACCCCTCATTTCCCCCCCTCCCCCCTTCATTATCATCATCCTCCTGACACCTCCTTATCCCACTTCTTCATCATCCTGACACCTCCTCGTCCCACTTCTTCATCACACACGTGCCTCTTCTCATCCCCCTTCTTCATCATCACACACTGACATCTCTTCATCCCACACTGACATCTCCTCATCCCCCTTCTTCATCATATCACACACTGACATCCCCTCGTCCCCCTTCTTCATCATCCCACACTGACATCTCCTCATCCCCCTTCTTCATCATCCCACACTGACACCTCCTCACCCCCCTTCTTCATCATCACACACTGACATCTCCTCATCCCCCTTCTTCATCATATCACACACTGACATCCCCTCGTCCCCCTTTTTCATCATCACACACTGACACCTCCTCATCCCCCTTCTTCATCATCCCACACTGACACCTCCTCACCCCCCTTCTTCATCATCACACACTGACATCCCCTCGTCCCCCTTTTTCATCATCACACACTGACACCTCCTCACCCCCCCCCTTCTTCTTCATCACACACTGACACCCCCCTCAGCCCCCATCATCATCACACACTGACATCTCCTCATCCCTCTTCTTCATCATCACACACTGACATCTCCTCATCTTCATCATCACACACTGACATCTCCTCATCTTCATCATCACACACTGAGATCTCCTCATCCCCCTTCTTCATCATCACACACTGACACCTCCTCATCCCCCTTCTTCATCCCACACTGACACCTCCTCATCCCCCTTCTTCATCATCACACACTGACATCCCCTCGTCCCCCTTCTTCATCATCCCACACTGACACCTCCTCACCCCCTTCTTCATCACACACTGACATCTCCTCGTCCCCCTTCTTCATCATCCCACACTGACACCTCCTCATCCCCCACTTCTTCATCACACACTGACACCCCTCATTCCCCCCTTCATCATCATCCTCCTGACACCACCTCCTCCCACTTCTTCATCCCACACTGACATCTCCTCGTCCCCCTTCTTCATCATCTTCTCCCTCCAGTCCTCCCTTCTTCCCAGACTAAAAGCCTCCATTCATTTCTTCACACACCTCATCCTCCTCCCTCTCTCCCTTCCAGTCTGCACCAGCAATACACACTTGCCTGTTTCCCCTCTGGACCAAACATATACCTCCCCCCCCCCCCCCCCCCCCCCCCCCATGTAGACGATGCCCTGTACACATACACATTGCCTCCTGGTAAGTGTGTATACAATGTTCAACCCATGGATGTTTCTCTTCTCTGTGTCCGACCTCCCCCCCCCCCCCCCCCCCCCGCCCGCCATGCTGGAAGGAGATGTTTGGGGTATAAACACACAACACGGCACCCGGCTCTGTCACTCTTCCCTCAGGCAGACATGGCTGCTGGCCTCTCACGTGTTCTTTTCTCTGTGCAGGTTTCTCCTATCTACGCTGACACCCGGACACCTTTTCAGTATGACAGCATGCCTTCGCCAAGGACCGGCCAGTGCCAGGACTTCCTGTGTGGGACGCTGCAATCTCCGAACGCACCCGTCTCCCAGCCTCAACCTGTACAGAGCCGCTTCTCACCAGTGTTTTCCAGTGTCATCCCCGTCCCCAGGCACAGGTCAGCCAGCAATCACACCCACTGTATAACTGTACCATGCAAGGAACGCATCTGGTTATTACATGCACTGTCATTTTGTAGGGGTAACAAACAGCTTTGTGTTGTCAAAGGACAATTTGTTTAGACTGGTATTGTCTATTTGAATCATTTCCAAATTCGATGACCTGTTAAGTGACCCTGTACTTTGTTATTGCAGCGTTAAGTAACAGGTTCATTTAAAGCAGATCTAAACCTAAAAGTAACAGGTAATATATTGCAGTTTGCTAGTTCTTGGCTGTGGTGACTGCCTTTGATTTCCCCTATTAGAATAGACAGTACAGAGAAGGATGGTTTGCTTCTGGTTCTGCTCACAGGACGTAACGAGAGCACAGTATTTCCAGCAAGATCAACATCCACACATATATATATATATATATATATATATATATATATATATTTTTTGTACTTGTCGAAAATATTCTAATGCCGGCCATACACGGTGCAAATTTCTTTCCTGCAACCACGGGTTGCAGGAAAGAAATTTGCACGATTCCCCCATCAACACAGACAGGGCTGACAGGGCAATCCCTCCTGCGGGGCCTTTGTCTGCTTCCGGCTGGGACGGTTTCTCCCGCTGGGAGGGGACAGAGATTATAGCTAGTGGCTATGTGAAAAACCTAGTTTTGGGATTTTTTTTTTTTTAAGGCAATGAAATAATAATAATTTAGAAAGAAATTCTATATATAAGAGATTTTATTTTAACATCTAAAAAATAGACAAATTGAGTAGAAAAATTCAACATGTTGCATAATTATACAAAGATTGAAAACAATGCATGATGTATTGGATTGAGTTGGAAGTGGAATGACTGGATGGTAAAGAGTAGAGGGATATCAAACGCTTTTCAAATAATAAATGCATAAGCAAAATCTTCATCAGGGTTTTATACCCCTTCAGTTAGGGGTGCAACGGATCAAAAAACTCACGGTTCCTCGGATCAGGAGTCACGGTTCGGATGATTTTCGGATCAACAAAAAAAAATCTCCCCCACTGTAATATCCACAATCTCCCTATTGGCAGAGTATTGCAGGGTGCTGGCGAGTATATTGGCAGGGTATTGTCAGGGCATTGCAGAGTATTGGCCGGGCATTGCAGAGTATTGGCCGGGCATTGCAGAGTATTGGCCCTGCTGCCATCTGATCTCTCCCCTCCACTGTACACATCAGTACACAGAGGGGAGAGAGCACGTGCTAAACGGCCGCCGGGTGTACCAAGATGGCTGCCGCTCCAGAGCTAGACCAAAGCCGCGACCTTTCCTATGGCCGAGGCCACAGAGCACTCCTGCTGACACCTGCTGAAACGTGTTGGATATCTCTCTACTCTTTACCATCTGGTTTCCACTGGTGGTCATTCAGCAAGTAGATGGGAAATACCACTTCCAACTCAGTCCAATACACCATGCATTGTTTTTAATCTTTGTATAATTATGCAACATGTTGAATTTTTCATTGGCTTTAAAAATCCCGAACTCGAGGTTTTTCACATTTTTCTTGTTACCATAGGGATGATGGCACACCTAGTCACATGAGCCGTCTCATTTTTTCATAGCTAGCGGCTATAGCAGTGGTTGTAATCCCCTGAAATAAAAAAAAATGAACAAAGCATACTCTTCTATAGTGCGTGCTTGCCTTTCAAGGCACCTACTATGCGTCCTACCTCTCACTTGTTCCTTTATCTGTATGAGCCACTTTTGACAGTCCATGTCGACACCAGACAATACTGAGATGCTTCCCCCCCCCCCCCCCGTGCAAGTTTCCCTATGAGATTCTGCTGGGGGGGGGGGGAGTGAGAGAGTGTCCGTTCCCCTTACTTAGGTCTCAGATTACACTCCTGCTCTATGCTGTGCAGTGTGTGACATCAGATCCCCGCCTCCCGCCTTCTGGAGCTTAATAATGCTGTCTAAATTCTGTACTTTAAAGGGCTCCGGAGAAGAGATGGCTGGAGATAAACGGGTATGTAGGAGGATTTTTTTCATCTGTTTATTATCTTGGGCTGGTCAATTCACTGGGTATATGCAAGGGTTTTCAACTACCTTAATCTCCATACAAGGCACAGCAAAAATGAACAAAAAATTAACTAACAGGGCTTCTAAACCCCACCATTGTTTAAAAAAAAAAATATCTAGAAATCCTGTATCCAGTGTTCTCCCCTTCTTCCCTCTATCCTCACCGATATTAAAGGAGTTGTAAACTCTCAAGGTTTTTCACCATAATGCATTAAGGTGAAAAACCTTCTGTGCTGAAGCTCCACCTCCTTACTGCCCCCAGGGCCCCCCTTTTTTTTACCTGAACCCGATCGTTCCAGCGTCAAGGACGAGTCCAGCAGCTCTGCCTGCTGTGTAGGGTTTTCATTGGATAGATTGGTAGCAGCAGGAGCCATTGGCTCCCACTGCTGTCGATCAAATCCAGTGACACGAGGGGCGGGGGCCGAGTCCCGCTGTCTGTGTCAATGGACGCAGCAGCAGGACTCAGAAGCGCGCCAGCACGAGTGCCCCCGTGGAAAGCGGCTCTCCATGGGGGCACCTAATGAAGAGGAGGGGCCAGGAGCGCCGCCGGGGTACACCAGGAGAGGAGGATCGGGGCCACTCTGTGCAAAATCCTTGCACAGAGCAGGTAAGAAACATGTTTGTTATTTAATAAAAATATATATTGTCTCCTCTCTCTCCTTGCAGAGAGGGAAAAAAAGTGTGTAAATTAAAGAAAAAAGACCTAGTTTAAGGTTTGTGATCTACAGTGCATATAAATTGTCAGGTTTCTCTGATGTAAAAGAAAAAAGAAAAAAAAACAAACCAAGATGAATAATTTCAGAACTTTTTCCACCTTCTTCTTCTCTTTTTTTTTTTTTTTTTCTTGTGACCTATAAACTGTACAACACAATTCAAAGACAAACTGAAATCTTTTAGGGGGGAAGTAAGAATAAAAAATTTAAAATAATATGGTCGCAAAAGTGTGTACACCCTCTGATAACTGGGTATGTAGCTGTGTTCAGAATTAAGCAATCTCATTCAAACTCCTGTTTAAATAGGAGTCAGTACACACCTACCATTATTTAATGTGCCTCTGATTAGCCTCAAAGTTCAGCTTTTTTAGTAGGTCTTTCCTGACATTTTCTTAGTCACATACTACAGCAGAAGCCATGGTCCGCAGAAAGCTTCCAAAGCATCAGAGGGATCTCATTGTTTAAAAGGTATCAGTCAGGAGAAGGGTACAAAAGAATGTCCAAGGCATTAGATATACCATGGAACACAGTGAAGACAATCATCAAGTGGAGAAAATATGGCATTACCAAGAACTAGACTTACCTCCAAAATCGATGAAAAGACCAGAAGAAAATGGTCAGGGAGGCTGCCAAGAGACCTACAGCAACATTAAAGGAGCTGCAGGAATATCTGGCAAGTACTGGCTGTGTGGTACATGTGACAACAATCTCCCATATTCCTCATATGTCTGGGCTATGGGGTGGAGTGGGAAGACGGAAGCCTTTTCTTACCAAGAAAAACATCCAAGCCTGGCGAAATTTTGCACATCTGAAGTCTCCCAAAATCCAGAAACCAAGGTTGAACTTTTTGGCCATAATTCCAAAAGATATGTTTGGTGCAAAAACAACACATCACCAAAAGAACACCATACCCACCGTGAAGCATGGTGGTGGCAGCATCATGCTTTGGGGCTGTTTTTCTTCAGCTGTAACAGGGTCCTTAGTCAAGGTAGAAGGAATTTTGAACTGTTCCAAATACCAGTGAATATTGGCACAAAACCTTCTGGCTTTTGATGGAAAGCTGAACATGAACAGGTAACTTCATCTTTCAGCATGACAACGACCCAAAGCGTACATCCAAATCCATAAAATGAATGGCTTCTCCAGAAGAAGATTAAAGTTTTTACCTGAATCCCATTGAAAATCTGTGGGGTGATCTGAAGAGGGCTGTGCACAGGATATGTCCTCGCAATCTGACAGATTTGGAGTGTTTATGCAAAGAAGAGCGAGCAAATAGTCCGGACCTGTCATGCTGATACTCCTACCCAAAAAGACTGAGTGCTGTAATAAAAGCAAAAGGTGCTTCAACAAAGTATTGGTGTAAGGGTGTGCACACTTATGCAACCATATTATTTTAGTTTTTAACTTTTACTTCCCTCCACCTAAAAATAAATGCAGTTTGTTGTTCAACTGAGTTGTACAGTTTATAGGTCACATTACCAGGTGGAAAACGTTCTGAAATGATTTATCTTTGTTTTTTTTTGTTTTTTGTTTTTTTACATCACAGAAACCTGAAATTTTAACAGGGGTGTGTAGACTTTTTATATTCATTGTAAGTCAGTGCCAGAGTTAGTGGTTGGGTCAAAGGTCAGGGTCAGTGTATTTTGGTCCTTTTTTAAATGCATATCAGCAATCTTCAGAAGCAGGAGAATTTTATTTTGGGTTTTTCGTTGGTTCTTTACCACGTGATCAACTGTGTCCAATCGTGGCTGATCACAAATGTAAACAGGAAGAGACGTTTATCGGCTTTTCCTGTTTAGAGGAGAGCCGATGATCCGCTGCTCCTCTGACGGGGGGGAATGGATCTTCTTCTGTCTTTTTTTTTTTTTTTTATTATTTGTTTAGCAAAAAATAAAAACTCCAGAGGTGATTAAATACCCCCAAAAGAAAGCTCTATTTGTGGGAACAAAATACTAAAAAAAAATTTAGGGCACAGTGTAGCATGACCGCGCAATTGTCATTCAAACAGCGACAGCGCTGAAAGCTGAAAATTGGCCTGGGCAGGAAGGGGGTGAAGTGCCTGGTATTGAAGTGGAGATATAATAAAATATATATCTGTTTGTGACAACACTGAAGAAATGACACTTTGCTACAATGTAAAGTAGTGAGTGTACAGCTTGTATAACAGTGTAAATTTGCTGTCCCCTCAAAATAACTCAACACACAGCCATTAATGTCTAAACCGCTGGCCACAAAAGTGAGTACACCCCTAAGTGAAAATATCCAAATTGTGCCCAAAGTATGAATATTTTGTGTGGCCACCATTATTTTCCAGCACTTCCTTAACCCTCTTGGGCACCAGAGCTTCACAGGTTGCCACTGGAGTCCTCTTCCACTCCTCCATGACAACATCACAGGGCTGATGGATGTTAGAGACTTTACGCTCCTCCACCTTCTGTTTGAGGATGCCCCACAGATGCTCAATAGGGTTTAGGTCTGGAGACATGCTTGGCCAGTCCATCACCTTTACCCTCAGCTTCTTTAGTAAGGCAGTGGTTGTCTTGGAGGTGTGTTTGGGGTTGTTATCATGTTGGAATACTGCCCTGCGGCCCAGTCTCCGAAGGGAGGGGATCATGCTCTGCTTCAGTATGTCACAGTACATGTTTGTATTCTTGGTTCCCTCAATGAACTGTAGCTCCCCAGTGCCGGCAGCACTCAATCCAACCCCAGACCATGACACTCCCACCACCATGCTTGACTGTAGGCAAGACACACTTGTCTTTGTACTCCTCACCTGGTTGCCGCCACACACGCTTGACACCATCTGAACCAAATACATTTATCTTGGTCTCATCAGACCACAGGACATGGTTCCAGTAATCCATGTCCTTAGTCTGCTTGTCTATAGCAAACTGTTTGCAGGCTTTCTTGTGCATCATCTTTTAGAAGAGGCTTCCTTCTGGGATGACAGCCATGCAGACTAATTTGATGTACGGTGTATGGTCTGAGCACTGACAGGCTGACCTCCCCACCCCTTCAACCTCTGCAGCAATGCTGGCAGCACTCATACGTCTATTTCCCAAAGACAACCTCTGGATATGACGCTGAGCACGTGCACTCAACTTCTTTGGTGGACCATGACGAGGCCTGTTCTGAGTGGAACCTGTCCTGTTAAACCGCTGTATGGTCTTGGCCATCATGCTGCAGCTCAGTTTCAGGGTCTTGGCAATTCTTATAGCCTAGGCCATCTTTATGTAGAGCAACAATTCTAATGGCTAATTGGGCCCAATTTGGACATTTTCACTTAGGGGTGTACTCACTTTTGTTGCCAGCGGTTTAGACATTAATTGCTGTGTGTTGAGTTATTTTGAGGGGACAGCAAATTTACACTGTTATACAAGCTGTACGCTCACTACTTTACATTGTAGCAAAGTGTCATTTCTTCAGTGTTGTCACATGAAAAGATAGAATAAAATATTTACAAAAAATGTGAGGAGTGTACTCCTTTTTTTTTTTTTTTTTTTTTTTTTTTTTTGTGAGATACTGTATATATAAAAAAAATGAAAATATCTTTTGTGAGATGGGGTGTGTGTGTGTATATAAATTTTACTATTTTGGGCCAGTTTTCCTTGATAATGTATTACTAAACGAAAGCCCAAATTTTACTGAAAAAAAAACAAAAAAAAAAACAGGGGTATAATCCACTTGGATGCACAAAGTAGTTGTGATGATGGTATGTACGGTTTTACTAACACATGTCAAAATTGTGCTTGGGCATTAACATTTTGTTTTACCCTCAGGCATTAAAGGGGTTAAATAGGACTTCTTGTAGTTTTGTGCATTTGTAGTTTGTACTCATTTTTGGTAGGGGGTTGCGCTGATTAAGATTTCCTTTTTGTAGGGTTAAATGAGAAGAACCCATATGTGTGAGAATTGCTATATTTCATGTACACTCATATTGAATACCACCCATGATGTTGCCATGTAAGATTATATCCCAGTTTTATATCGGAGTCATTTACCTGCTGAAGTAACCAAGACCTTGGCAACCTCCCTTACCATAATCAGTGAACTGTCCCGAAATATCACTCTCCCCTTACCATAATCAGTGAACTGTCCCGAAATATCACTCTCCCATCAGATGTCCTTAAGATTCAGGAGCAATCCAAAATTTAAAGGACAAGTTCAGCTTTTGGCTAAAATGGACTTTGCAGTCAAGGGGCCCTCAACACTGTTTCAGCTTAAAAAAGTTTTGCTTGGTTAAATGCCATACCTGTAGGTCACGAGCGACACCCCCAAAGCCTGGCCAAAAAAACTCCCACTGTAAACTACTTGGAAGCCAGAACATAGTATACATTGAGTGCTTTACACCCCCCCTCCAGGATCACAATAGCAGGTATCCTCCCTTTTTTTTTTTTTTTTTTTTTTAAAAACCCTACCCTGTAGCTGCCGCACCTGAGCGTGGTTTACAGAACAAACTGGCCTCATGCACAGTACAACTTACATCATACAACAAATCCATATGGGGGGTGGATTTCACTTTCTGGCTTTTTTCTAGATGGATGATTGTTGTGTTTTTTTTTTTTTTTTTATCTTAATTTTTATTTCAAGGACTGATATTTGCTTTAGTAAGATATTTCTCCTTTCTTTGTAGGTTGGATGAGGCAATTGCAGCAGCTGCACTCACTAGCTTGTCCTCAGGTCCCATGGCGCTGGGAGCAGGAGCAGGTACATCTATCTCACTTCTGTTATCATCTACTCCCTGCAAACTGTGTCCTAGCCCCCCGACCTCTCCACTTTTTTTTTTTTTTTTTTTTTTCTAAATGAAGAGCATTCACCACCTTGATCCAGAAGTTGCATGCAGCATTGCCCCAAGGCTGCCGGGTCTCGGCAAAGCTGGGTATCAGAGCCCACTTTAGGACGCCATGGGTGCAGCCTGGTGTTTTTAAAGCTGAGCTCCAGGTATGATCCTAATTGCATAGTTGCATTCGCCCAGCTTGGACCAATGTAAGCATGCAAATTTGATGGGCTGCTGTGGAAGCTGAAAACCACTGTAGTAGTTGTCGCTTTTGCAGTGATAGTCCCGATCTCCTCCTGGGTTTTGTGGCGGGTGGCTGCAGCATTGCATACTGTCCACAGGGGGTATCTTGCTTACACCACCCCCGTTCATAGAAAGCCATTCTCTGATTGGACAAGGTGGAGATTGGGATGTCACTGTCTCACCTCATCCAATTCCTTTTAATTCATTGAGAAAACAAAAGATGTTCTATGAACGGTGACGCTTGAGCAACACCCCCCCTGCCCCCCAGTGGTCTGTATGAAGTTGGGCAGCTACTTGGCACATGTCCAAGACGAAAGTGGTATGACATATGTGTACTTACATTAGTCCAAGCTGGACCAATGTAACTAAACATTTAGAATCACATCCAGGGTTCAGCACTAACCCATTTAACAGAGCTGAAGGAATATTTTGGTGTTTTCACTTTCTGTATGAAAATTAAAGAGTGGGAAAGATGGATTTCAGACGACTGAAGTTAAAGGATAAGTTCACCTTTTCGTAACATGTTACACGCATATTCAGGGTGTAACCTGTTGTGAACAGACCTGTCTGCGCACCCTGATCTGACCGCAAGTGGGGTTCTTCTCCATCTCTAAAAGACCCCTGCCATGGCCCTTGCTATCACAAGGGATGTTGTTCATTCTTTGTGATGGCAATAAAGTTTGACAAAATAAATTAAAGCACCCCCAACCCCCCCATGCTCATGCGCAAATGCGAACGCACACATAGGTCAAGAATGCACATGTAAACAGAGATCGCACCACACTTGTGAGGTTTCGCTGCGAACGTCAGAGCAGGAACAATATTTCCACCAGACCTCCTCTGTAACTCTTAAACTGGTAACCTGTAAAGGCTTTTAAAACATTGCCTATGGAGATTTTGAGGTACCGTATTGTGGCGCCGTTCCACGGGTGTACGCAATTTTAAAGTGTGACCTGTTGGGTTTCTATTTATTCGGAGTGATGTCATCTTCTATATTTACCCCAAAATGTTGGTATTATATTGTGCCTTGTGTGCACTAAAATTCATTTAATGTATGTAAAAAGAAAATTAACATTTGAAAAACCAAGACATAAAAGTTTGGAACGCCCACTGTTTTTTATTCTCTAGGGCCCCTGCTAAGAAAAATAAAAACGAATTATATATATATATATATATATATATATATATATATATATATATATATAAAGGGGTTCTAAGTAATTTATAAGTCAAAAAGAACGATTTTTACACGTAAGAGAAATTTAACAATTGGTCTGTGTAAGCCAGCTGCTTGTTTCCTCCCTGGGGTGGTCGTCGTCATTTGAACTTGAAAGTGGTCAAAAGGACAGCTGCTTCCTAAAAAAAAAAAAAAAAAGTTGGGTAGATTTTTTTTTTTTTTTTTTTTTTTTTTTAAATATATATTAGTACTGTATCTTCGGTAAGTTTTTGCTGTGCCTAGTTTTCGTGTGCTATGTAATTATACATTTTTCAGTATGGTTTTGCAATGATTTAGAACTGTTCTGTGCACTGCTTGCCATTTCCACACGTGTATGTTTTCCTTTGTAGGAAGTCTCAGCGAGGCGTGTGCGGTGAGCTCCATCCTCTCGTATAGCTCTGGTGCTTCCAATGGCTGTGACTTTTACACCTCCTTCCCCACCACACCGTCTCCTCCTCTGCAAAATGCCCCCTTGTCTGCTCATTCCGACGCTGGCCTCGAGGATTCTGACACCACCCACTTCCTGTTTGGTGACCCCACTCCCCGAAAGAGAAAGGTGGGGCTTCTTCTTTTTTTTTTTTTTTTCCTTTTTTTGACCCTTTTCCCGGGTGGTTGTTGGCCAGGTGGAACTTATGCTCCTTTCTGTGTTTTTAAACAGAATTCCGGACGTCTAATGTTCCGCTGCCTGTGGAAAAATTGTGGGAAAGTTCTCAGCACATCTACAGCCATCCAGAAGCACATCCGGGCGGTACACTTGGGGTGAGTTATGAGCGTCTGCTCTCGGTCCTGACCTGGCAGTGTTGTGTTGTGTCCATTTGGTGCGACGCGCTGTGGTTTGTCTCCTGCAGGCGCTGCGGTGAGCAGGGACACAACGATGGCGAGGAGGACTTTTACTACACAGAAATGGATGTTAATGTGGACACACTGACAGATGGACTGTCCAGCTTGACTCCCACGTCGCCCACCACCACCGGCCCCCCACCCTTCCTCTGTCCAGGGTCCCTTGGAGCAGCCAACAGCACAGAGCTGCCCCTAATCTCCCCGCTCAGCCTATCAGCACCTAGCACACTGTGCCATGTGCACACTGACCATGCTTACCAGGTGGGTTTACATTTGGAATTCGTAATATTATTTTTGTACTCTTTTTATATATTCTTTTTTATTTAGGTCCAACTCAGAGATGCCCTGGACTCAGCTGGCAGGACTTTTTTATTTTCTTTTTTTAATTACTCTAGTTTGTCTCTGTCCCTTAAGGCTATAACCAAGGTGTCAATCTCAGCTTAAGTCGCCAAGTATTCCTTTATTCTGCATTACAGAAAAACACTATCAATGTGGGAGATGCCATCATTGTATGGGCTGGAAAGTCTGGCGTTGGCTTACCATGGCGCCTCTGAAAGATACAAAGAAATGCCTTGTAATTTTCCATTTGGCAAGGCTTTGCCTTGAAGTCAGGGACATGTCACAGTAACAAAATTTTAAACTTAATCAGTAAAAGGAAAAGAGCTTTTCTGATTTAATACACCTTAAAGTGTTACTAAACCCAGGGCCCTGCTTTCACTATATCTGGTCTCCCACAGTAAACAGAACATGAAAATGCAATAGTTTTAGTAAATATAAACTGCTAATTAACTTTTCTCATCAGCAGTATATAGCAGCCTTGAGACTTTCTATTAGTATCTGGTTAAAGCTTGTAGGAGGAGTCTTCATTCTCCTCTGACTGTCCTATGAGGCTGCAGGATCCCTGACCCTTTGGACAGTGCTGATTGGCCCTGTGCCGATCACATGCACCCTCCCAAGAAGAAAAACCAACTCTTTTTAGCATTACACACCAAACTGAGCATGTGCAAAGTGGTGACTCCAAAGGCTCTGTCTTATCAGGAGATGGATTGGGGACTGTGGAAGAAGGGGAGGATCAGAGAAGACAGGATCACACAGCCTTTTTACACAATGCGGAGGATTAACCCCTTAGGTTCCACAGTGAGTATAACAAGCATGCTTTACTGCGTATGCAGACTGATTTTACTGTTGTGGGTTTAGTAACACTTTAATGCACATTCACGTGTGCACTAAAAAAATAAATAAAATCTTGTGTATATCTGAGCAGAATTAAAGGAGATGTATAGCCAAAGATGTTTTGGCTGTACTTCTATGGATCACAGGAGTGCAGTTCATGCTGCACTCCTGTAACCTGCTTTCAGCCGACAGTGTAAAGCCTGCTGCCGTCGCCGGGCCGGTCCACCCAGATGCCTGGAGAAAATATATAAATATATATATTAATATAATATAATTTTCTCAATATATCCGCATATCAGTGCTTCAGAGGCACTGCGGTGTCAGCTCATTACAGGAGGTTGGGGTCTCAAGAAATATCTGACAGATCAGCAGGTGTTGTTGTGTTTTTTGTTTTTTTTGTTGTTTTTTTCCTGTATCTGCAGGGTCCTAGGAGGGATAAAACATGGGAAAATGTAGATTTATTGCAGAGATGTACTGAATATTTGCCAAGACTTACACGTTAAAGGGCTGTAGAGCCTCTTAGCGCTAAATATTAAATGTAATACTTTTGCTGCTAGTAATGCCTTCTAGCTTACTAAAGCAGGGCAACACTGGTATGTGACTTGCACACCTTAGCTGGAGTTAAATTTTATAGTTTTGTGTTGGCTTTAACACTTATGTGTATGATTTCCTCCTTTTTTTCCGCTTTAGTTCCTGTTCTGTGTTTGTCTTGGCCGCTGTCCCGGTCACTGTTGTGGCAGTCAATTCTCAAGTTTGGAAACCTAAAGTGATTGTAACTTGTTTTTAAAAACAAGTCATACTTACCTGCCCTGTGCAATGGTTTTGAGCAGAACAGCCCTGATCCTCCTATTTTGGGGTCCCCATCTGGCTAAGTGCCCCTATTGCAAGTTGTTATGGGGGGGCACTCATGCAGGCTCGCTTCCCAACAGCGCCCCCCCCCCCCCCCCCAAACCGGCACACTGGGTGTGATTGACAGCAGGAGGAGCCAATGGCTCTCGCTGCTGTGTCAGAGCCAGTGTGGAGAGAGAAAGAGGGCAGCGATCTTGCTCTTGTGCACAGTGCTGGATCGATATCAAGCTCAGGTAATTATAAAGGGGGGGGGGACTTTTGACTTTAAAACCACTTTAGGGATTTTGTATCTCAGAGAACTACAGCCTGTCTTTGGAAGGTTCTTTCAGAGTTGGTTATCTTTTGTATTTTGGGAAGGTATGTGGCTTGAAGACAATTCTAGAAAGTGACTGGGTGTCCCGGGAGCCGCACATCAAGTCGAAACCCTCAGTGTGATGATGAATGGCAGTCTCAGCCTGGACCTCTGCCAGGCCATGCACTCATGTTTTTGCTCCGCGCCCCACCCCCCAATCCCTGCGTAAGCTCCGGGGGCAGAGCGAAACGTGTTGGGGGTGTGGCCTGGCGGGGGTCCAGGCTGAGACTGCCATTCAGCATCACACTGAGTGTCTTGAGTTGATGTGCGGCTCCCGGACACCCAGTCACTTTCTACTATTGTCTGGAGCATAGATGAGCTCCCATCTCGGCCATTACTCACAGCGGCGGGCACAGGACTTTACTTCTATACAACCTGAGAGAGAGACACACACATACACACACACACACGGTTCGCACTGAAGACCATTCTGGCATTATTGTGTTTTTTTTTTTAATTTTCTTTTAAACTTTGTCGGCAGGCTCCCTCCCCCATTAATGTTTCTGTGACGCCCAAGATGAGCCTATCCTGGCAGCCGCCTCCACTTCTAATCAAGGCACCTGCAGTAAGTGCTGTATTTTTCCTAATGTAAAAAATAAAAACATTGTTTTTAAATGGCAGCTAAGAGGCTAAAGCATAGCTGCTAGGTGGTCAAGAGTTACTGCTACTATAAGACCTTTTTGTTGTTTTGTTATTTGTTCTTTTAGGAAAAATGGACAGATAAAAATATGGCTTCCATGCTGGTCATACGGATGTTATACATTGAGTCTCTAACTTGAAACAAATATGCAACCAGTCACCACTGATCTGTGTACTTGTTTTGAACCAGCAGCTATGAAATCTAGTTTAGCCCGCCATTCGAGATTTAAACCATGTATGGAAAGACTGAATGTACCCAAGTGGATGGATCGATCGACTTTGAGTACAACCAGCATGGCGCGTTTTTAAATGTGATTATTGCCAACGGCTACAGCTACTACCCTGTTTCCCCGAAAATAAGACCTAGCATGATTGTAGGTGATGGCTGCAATATAAGCCCTACCCCACAAATAAGCCCTACCCTCTTTCCCCCAAAAAAAGCCCTATCCTGAAAAGAAGACCTACAAGGACTTTAACTAGGGATTATTTGGGCAGTAGGGCTTATATTGCAGCCATCACCGACAATCACGCTAGGACTTATTTTCGGGGAAACAGGGTAGCAATATTCACTGTGTGCTGGGAGAACAGAGCAGATTCATCCAGCAGTGCAGAGTATTTCAGGAGAGGAGAGTTGGATAGAGGAAGGAGCAGAGTCCTCCAGCAGTGCAGAGTATTTCAGGAGAGGAGAGTTGGATAGAGGAAGGAGCAGAGTCCTCCAGCAGTGCAGAGTATTTCAGGAGAGGAGAGTTGGATAGAGGAAGGAGCAGAGTCCTCCAGCAGTGCAGAGTATTTCAGTAGGGCTGGGAAAAAAATCGATTTAAATCTTGAATCGAGTTGAGAGGTCAAATCAATTCAAAATTTAAGCAAATCGATTTATTTTTTTTTTTTTTCACCGCGCCGGTCCCGAGGCGCTGCGGGCATGACTTTAGGCGAGGCCACGGCTTCGCCTAAAAGCTCATGTCCGCAGCGCCTCAGGACCAGTGCGGTTTCCAAAGAAAAAACTCGATTCGAATCGTGAATCGAGTTTTTTTTTTAACCACTTCAGTACCGGCCCATAGTCATATGACGTCCACAGATGGGATCTCCCATCCTGGGTGGGCGTCATATGACGTCCTGGGATTCCTGGCCGCCTAGGGGGCGCGCGCGCGCCCGCCGCGTTGCTCGGGACCCGGTGCGTGTGCCCGGCGGCCACGATGTCCGCCAGGCACCCGCGATTGCCCGTTAACCGGGCCGGCATGTGGATCTGTGTGTGTAAACACAGATCCACAGCCTGTCAGCTCTGAGGAGAGCGATCTGTGTTCCCAGAACGGAGGAACACTGATCAGTCTCCTCCCCTTGAGCGTCCCCTCCCCCTTCAGTTAGTAATCACTCCCTAGGAAACATATTAACCCCTCCCCGCCCCCTAGTGGTTAACCCCTTCACTGCCTGTCACATTTACACAGTAATCAATGCAATTGTATAGCATTGATCGCTCTTTAAATGTGAATGGTCCCAAAAATGTGTCAAAAGTGTCTGATGTGTCCGCCATAATGTCGCAGTCACGAAAAAAAATCGCGATCGCCGCTAAAAAAATAAATACATTTTTTTTTTTAAAAATGCCATTAATCTATCCCCTATTTTGTAGACGCTATAACTTTTGCGCAAACCAATCAATATACGCTTATTGCGATTTTTTTTTTTTTTATTTTTTTTTTTTTTTTTTTTTTTTTTTACCAAAAATATGTAGAAGAATACGTATCGGCCGAAACTGAGGAAAAAATGTGTTTTTTAAAAAAAAAATTGGGATATTTATTATAGCAAAAAGTAAAAAATATTGTGTTTTATTTTCAAAATTGTCGCTCTTCTTTTGTTTATAGCGCAAAAAATAAAAACCGCAGAGGCGATCAAATACCACCAAAAGAAAGCTCTATTTGTGGTGAAAAAAGGACGTCAATTTTTTTTGGGCACAATGTCGTACGACCGCGCAATTGACGTTTAAAGTGCGACAGCGCTGAAAACTAAAAATTGGCCGGGAAGGAAGGGGGTGAAATTGCCCTGTATTGAACCGGTTAAGAGAATCGAAGATTATTTTTTATTTTATTTTTTTTAAGAAAATCTCCCAGCCCTATATTTCAGGAGAGGTAGATGGAGGAAGGAGCAGAGTATTTCAGGAGAGGAGAGTCATCCAGCAGTGCAGAGTATTTCAGGAGAGGTAGATGGAGGAAGGGGCAGAGTCTTCCAGCAGTGCAGAGTATTTCAGGAGAGGAGAGTTGGATAGAGGAAGGGGCAGAGTCCTCCAGCAGTGCAGAGTATTTCAGGAGAGGAGAGTTGGATAGAGGAAGGGGCAGAGTCCTCCAGCAGTGCAGAGTATTTCAGGAGAGGAGAGTTGGATAGAGGAAGGGGCAGAGTCCTCCAGCAGTGCAGAGTATTTCAGGAGAGGAGAGTTGGATAGAGGAAGGGGCAGAGTCCTCCAGCAGTGCAGAGTATTTCAGGAGAGGAGAGTTGGATAGAGGAAGGGGCAGAGTCCTCCAGCAGTGCTGGTGTTTGTACAGTAACAGATTATATGTAAGGAAAGGTAAATATAGGTTCAGTTGCTGATAATGTGCTGTGTATTGTTAGCCCCTGTCTTCCCAGCTAGCCCTTATCCACTTGTACACCTATCAGCCATAACGTTATGACCACCATCTTATATTGAGTAGATCACTCTTTTCCCCCAAAACGGCCCTGACCCTTCGAGGCATGGACTCTGCTAGACCTCTGATGATATGTTGTGATATCTGCCTCTGCCGGCTTGCCTTCTTCTCTTAGTGCATCCTGGTGCCATCTCTTCCCCAGCAAGTGACTCGCATGCAACAGCTATCTACATGTAGAAGAAAACGTGTATCATCAGACCAGGCCGCCTTCTTCCATTGCTATGTGGTCCAGTTCTGATGCTCACGTGTGCGTTAGGCTGCAGCTACACAGCCCCATACATAACAAACTGCGATGCTCTGTGTTCTGACACCTTTCTATCAGAACCAGCATTCACCGTTTCAGCTATTTGAGTTGCGGCAGCTCTTCTATTGGATTGGACTACACAGGCCAGCCTTTGCTCTTCATGTGCATCAATGAGCCGTGGCCGTCCATGACCCTGTCCCCGGTTGGCCAGTTTTCCTTCCTTGGACCACTTTTGGTCGGTCCTGACCACTGCAGACCAGGAACATCCCACAAGACCTGCAGTTGTGGAGTTGCTCTGACCCAGTCATCTAGCCATTAGAAATTGGCCCTTGTCAAAGTCCCTGAAATCTTACGATTGCCCTTCTTTTTTTCTTTTTTTTTTCTGCTCTCAACTCATCAACTTCAGGGACAAAATGTTTACTTGCTGCTTTGCTTGAATTGTAAAAAAATACTCAATGTTATTCATTTTACCTGTCAGTGGTCAAAATTTTATGGCTTTTCGGTGTATATTTATCTACGCAGCATTGGAATACCTTATCACACAAATAACCACTTGCCGACCGCTCTTCAGCAAAATGATGGCCACAGCGTGGCCGGCCAGTTCCGGGAGAGCATCATATGACATCCTCCCATGGTCGCGCACCTGGCGCTCTCTGTAATCACCATGTCCTTCGGACACAGCTGTTCACAGTTCCAGGGTGAAGGGCCAATCACAGCACCTCTTTACCACGTGATCAGCTGTGTCCAATCAAAGCTGATCACAATGTAAACACACTTGCTGCTTATCAGCATTGCTTTGACAGCATGAGGAGAGAGCCGGTAACTGGGTAGTTTGAAAGGGGTCATCTGAACTGATAATGGGGGCACTGACCCTCAGTGTCCTGATTATCAGTGCAGCCTATTAGTGGCAATCAGTGCACATTAGTGAAGGGAAAAAGCTTCTTCTTTCTTTCTTCTCCCTTCTCCCTTCTTCCTTCTCCCTTCTTCTTTCTTCTTTCTTTTTTTTGTTTCGCAAAAAAAAATGTAGTGATTAAATACCACCAAAAGAAATCTCTATTTGTGAGAAAAAAATTTAGTTTGGGTACAGCGTTGTATGACCGCACAATTGTCATTCAAAGTGTGACAGCGCTGAAAGGTAAATATTGGCCTGGGCAGGAAGGGGGTGAAAGTGCCCTGTAGGCAAGTGGTTAACAAACGTATCCTTTTATTGGGTTTTTTCTAGGGTTGCGCCGATACAGAGTATTTGCAAATGTACCGATACTTTCAGGCTCGGTTCTTTGAGCTGTCAGTGGGTCTCCCCTGTTGACAGCTGAAGTGTTAAAGAAGTTCGGTAATTGGAGCTGTCAAAAAAAAAAAAAAAAAGAGCAGACGGCTGAAACACTAAAATTAAGTGTTTCTTCATCTGCGGATCAAAGGGATGAACAAATGTTCCTCTGTTTAACCCCTTATTAACCCTTAGGCCCCTTTCACACTGGGGCGGTAGGGGGCGTCGGCGGTAAAACAGCGCTATTTTTAGCGCTGTTTTACCGCGGTATTCGGCCGCTAGCGGTGCGGTTTTAACCCCCCCCGCTGGCGGCCGAAACAGGGTTAAAACCACTCGTACAGCGCGGCTATAGCCGCGGTATAGTCGCGCTGTCCCATTGATTTCAATGGGCAGGAGCGGTTTAGGAGCGGTGAATACACCGCTCCAAAGATGCGGCTCGCGGGAGATTTTTTCTTCTCCTGCCAGCGCACCGCTTCAGTGTGAAAGCCCTCGGGCTTTCACACTGAACAAACAGCGGAGGCTGTTTAGGGGCGGTTTGCAGGTGGTATTTTTAGCGCAATAATAAGGGGCCTTAATTTACTGTAATCAGCCTTAACTCCCCTATTCTCCTCTATTTAATTATTTTCCTGATTATTTTTTATTTTTTAATTTTTTTCAACGATAAACGATAAACAATGAAAACTTTTTTTTTTTTTGTTTGCTTTGTTAGTGAATATTTTTACACATATATACATACATTTACACATTTCACATTGAAAAAGCACAAAATTAAAAAAAAAAAAAAAAAGATTTCATTTGTAAATAACTTTTCAATGCTTTGTACCATTGCTGACAGCTGAAGTGAAAACATAACAGTTGCGGCAGGTATCGGTAATTGGTATCGACGAGTACTAAAAAAAAAAAAAAGTATTGGTACTCGTAAAGAAAAAATGGTATCGGTACATCCCTAGTTTTTTTTCTTTTCCAACCAGAACCTCATGTGGGGTACAGATTTGACATTATGGGCTGATCTTTTACCGGTAGGTACACCGGGAGGACATGTTTTTTGCTGTTATGAATATTTCTGGGACACCCGTCTGACTGAAGTAGTAAGAATGTGAAATGAGTTTCATCATAAAACAAACCTCACTCATCTTCTGATCTCCTCCTGTAGGTCCGCCCAACGCTGAGTATCGGAGAGAAGAGGCCGCAGATCCTAACGGCTGCTCCCAATCCCAAGCAAGTGACCGGGACACGGTGAGCGTCACCCCTCTCCCATCTGTCTCCCTGTGATGTGTGTTGCCGTGTGCCTGAGGGCTCGCTGGTCAGTGTTGTGGTGTCACCCATCGTGTTGATGTATCCGCTGATCTGTGAATCTTTCCCTGTCACGTGTCGGTCGTAGGGAATATGTGTTAGCTTAGCAGAGGCCAGCCTCTGACCCAGGGGCGACCCCTCTTCTTCCTCTTCCCCAGGAAGCCACGAGGGGAAGCCAAGAAGTGCCGCAAGGTATACGGAATGGAGCGCAAGGAGATGTGGTGCACCGCCTGCCGCTGGAAGAAGGCCTGCCAAAGGTTCATAGACTGATGATGAGTACAATCACTTCACCTCAACCCGCCCCCTAGGGGGCACCACCTGAGCTGCCTCAGCTCTGTTCCCAGCAAGAATCTGATTCAGGACACTTGTGATACAGCTGATATTTTTATAAATGGATTGTATTTTTTATTTTTTCTCTCTCTCTGCGGTCTGGAGCTGGACACAGGAGACGGTCGTGCTCCATAGGAGCCTTCTTCAGGTAGCGCCCAGCTAATTCCTGAGGTTCTGCTTGTGGACTGTTGGTGAGAAAGAGGAGAATGATATATTTTTTTTTTTTTTTTTTTTTTTTTTTTTTAATCGTGAGACGTGTTGAAGGGGAGGGGGGGGAGGGTGGGATGAGGCGTGTTTTTAAATTTTGTGTTTCTTCCCGTTTTGTAGGGCGGTGTTAAAACTCTCGCTGCACTTTGCTTTGCACTTTGGGGGTGCTCTGTGGACGGGGTGGGTGAGTGGGTTTTTGATTTGGGCGAGGGGGGGGGGGGGAATTAAGTATTCAGGAGCAAGGGGTACATTTTAAAGAACACCTGTTGCTTGCATACAATGACGGAAGCCATGATGTCACTCAAGATTTTACTTGTGACATCACTAGCCTAGCTAACCATGTGACAGGTGTGTCTTCATGGCACTAGGGGGGCTTATTCAGCAATGCAATGATCCATTGCAGCCAATCAGTGTTGATTTTTTTTTTTTTTTTATCTGATTCGACTGTAAAACACTCAGAGCTGGCTGTTGAGTATTAGAGAATTGCTTTGCTGAATGCGCCTTAAAGGGTTCTATAGACCCAAAACTGGATGCCGCTGGTATTCGATGTGTTTTTAACGTGTAAGCCACGAGGTATGTCTCCTGCAGAGTGTAGACCAATCTGCACATCAAGGTATCAGAGCTTTTTGAATTTGTGCTTGAGGCTGGGTTCACACTGATGTGGATTTTCCCCGCATCCAATTCGCACGACAGACTGTGACCGGCTCTCTATGGAGCCGGTTCACACATCTCTGGGGCGGCTGCGGAGGGCGTCGAAAAAGAGTCCTGTGTGTCTTTGGCTCTGTTTCGGTCTGCAGGGACACAGCGGGCCCCCTGCTGTGACCCGCGGGTGCATCAGTGTGAATCCGGCCTAAAGTGTGTGACCAGCCAGACGTTTTTTTTTTTTTATTATTATTATTTTTGGATGGAGCGATGGGGTGCTAGAACCCCTGTCAGGTAATCATTGGTGTCTTGAGTCCTCTGTTAGGTAGGCTCGCCCTCTCTGTTTGTCCTGGTAACCATTGGGGGAGATTACCAAAAACTGACGTACTCAGAATTTGGAGCAGCTGTACAGAGTAACCAATCGGCTTCTAACTTCATCTTGTGAAAATTCAGCTATGATAATAAAACCTGGAAGCCGATTGGTTACTATGCACAGCTGCACCAGTTTTAGTAATTTGCCCTATAGTCTCCTGTACAGAAAGAGAAATATGAAATACTAAATGTTAGAGTTCTCTTGGGAAGAGGAATAGAGGGGAAAGCTTCCAATGGGGGATGCCTGTTCTGGTGACACCTGTCTCAGGATATTTCATGTTTAGTCTCTGTGTCCCATGTGGGAGCTTTCCCCTCACTTCCTATCCCAGACAGCAAAAACCAATAACCTGACAGGGCTTCCACACACCTTTAAAGGGCTTTAGCTTTAAATACACGCTCTAAAGCAACCATCCTCAAACCTCCACAAGGTGCTCAGGGCTCCTTGACCTGCAACTGATGGTGCCTGCGTATTCTGGGTCTAAAGTGGAGCCAGTAGCATGACACCAATGATCTTTTTTTAGCTGTCTGTAAGAGGGGTGTTCTTCCCGCTGATCCCTGATGATATTTTAGAAAGGGTTCCCTGGGACCTGTCCTCCCTGGAGTAAAAGTTTGAGATGCTGCTCCTAAAGGATGCCAGGCAAGAGAAATAACATCAGGCAGCTTACTGTGCAAAACTTATTTTCAAGCTCCTTTTTTGTTTAAAGGCTGAGGTGCCTGGGGATTGGTGATGCAACTAACTGTGGTAGCTGATAGTTTTTTATTTTTGCAGAGTGATAACAGCCACAACTGGTCAACATGTTCCGGCCATCCTGCACTTATTTATGACAGGCATGCAATCCATATTTAGCCTAGGTTCACACTTGGGCGGGTTCATGACCTGCAGGCAAAATGCAACCTTTTTTTTAGCAGGCGCACGTGGGTGCCATTCATTCTAAACGGTACCCTCCACATCAGTGAGACGCCTGCGTTTTGACCGTGCAATTCCATTGGGCAAGAATTTGAAAAAACGTTCAGCACTTTTTCCCTCACTTATGCGCTCTTGGGGCAGCCCAATTGAGATGAATGGTCTGCAGTAACTGCAGAATGCAGCCACACAAGTGTTACCTAGTTTTAGGGAACTTGGGGGGGGGGGGGGGGGGGGGGACGGTAAGGGAAATGGCGAGACGGGCCCTACCAAAAGTTTTTTTTATTATTTATTTTTTTCTCTGACACTTGGACCAGTGACGCTTTTTGTTTGCTATTTCTAGGAAGGTGAAACTACTCCGATTCATGCCAGTTGGCACCATCGCACCAACAGGTAGCTTCCAACTGATCTAGCAGATTTCCGATTTATTTCTGTCCATATGAACCTGCTCAGTGTTTTTGTGCCCTCATATGATACCAGCAAACCCTTCCTGGCACCTATTACAGGGTAGAGAGTTGTCAATTGATACCACGGTGCTCTCATGTTTTTAGGAAGAAAATGAGTTTGTAGTGTATTGGGTGAAGGGGAAGGAGGGATTGTTTGCACAGGGTGGTGTTGAACAAGGCAGGAGATATCCACAAGGTGTCTGCAGGCCAGACATCTGTCGCTGGTCTCTATAACCTGTGTCACCTTGGAAAAGGCTGCAGAAAGATGAGTTGTAGACTGCAGGAACCCCCCCCCCCCCCCCCCCCCCCCCTAGCAGCCAGTCATATGTGTTGTGTTGCTGTCTTTTACTAGTTGCCTTATCAGACCGGCCCTTCGCAGTCTTAGCCCTTTCTCGCCTCCGATGACATCATAAGACTTCATTCTCCAAGGGGGCCCTTTTTTATGTATGTTTGAACTGCGCACAGCTCTGATTTCTTTCTTTTTTTTTTTTATTGTGCTTTATTGCACATGGTTGCAAGTTCTGACGTGTTTTACAATGCAGTTTGCTTGCAATTTTTTTTCTTTTTTTTTCTTCTACATTTTACATTTCCATTTACAGGTTAGAGCTTTTAATTTTAGTATGCTTGAGCAACTTTTTTTTTTGCCTTCCCTGGTTCCTTTCTCCCCTCAAAGACTTGCAGTAATGTCATTCCTGGGTCTCTATGTGCTTCTCTATACAATGCAGGCAGATCATGGTGTTGGGAGGGGCCAGCAGGCTGTTGTATATAGCTTCATGTGAAAGCATTACAGCACCCTGGCTCAGTGCTTCTCTCAAGAGCCCTCCGCCTTGATGCAAGCAGTGGGGCTGGCTTTTGGAGGGATTTATGCAAATATTAAAATGCCTTTCCTGGGCAAGTTGTATTAGCATGCAAACCGCCCGGGGTAATGCCTCATGTCATGCTGAGCCTCCATGATTGAAGAACTGAAATCTAATGAATGAATAATGGTAGTCCAGGGACAGGCTGGGTAGGAAAGGGCTTAGACGTTGCTGACCATCCTCCAGCCAAGACAGGAAGGCGGGTTCTATCTGACTGGCAGCTTCCAATGCACACTTGGAGAAGCTCACAGTGGTGCAGTGAAATCATTGTAGCCTGTACAACTGTGCAAGACTGAAGGAAGGCTGGAGTTCAGCTTTAACTTTTTTTTTCGTTGGGCCCTGAAAACGCACATTCTAACTTTTTTTTAGAAAAATGCATGAAGTCAAGTGTAGCCACTGCTGAATAGGATCCAGACCAACAGTAAATTCCCAGTGAGTAGTACCTATAATTAGCCAGCAGGTGGCGCAGTGTGGCTCAAATTTAAAGCAGTTGGCTGTTTCATCTGCATCAGATTGGGTGCCTCCTGCCAGCAAAGGAGCCTTTTCACTGATAGGTGGCTGGGATTGGTTCAATATTATCCTGTCCGCATCAATGTCTATAAATCCTAGTGAAGCTAAACATACAGGGCTAAGAAATAAGTCCCTCGTCCAGCATACAAGCTAAGCCCATGCGAGGGCTGTGTTTTTCCCGCTTGTGCATCCCCATGTAGGCAGTACTAGCTGACAATCGTGTTAATTGTGACGC
>JBBDGP010003374.1:2500-70000 GCA_037952835.1 Lithobates septentrionalis
GAAGACTCCTGGGATTATGACATCATTTGCCTAGGCCTGGAAACCAGGAAGTAACTGGAGTAATGTAAAAAAAAAAAAAGTTTAAAAGAAGTAAATATGATATAGCTTCCCTTCTATTTACTAATGCTATCAGTACAAGGATTACAAATAATCAGTGTTGACTGAGAGAGTGATGTTCCACTTTAATCCTCCGTGTTGAATGTATGTACTCATCACATACCTGCACCTATCGGTGTAAGTGAAGGGTTCACATTCTCTTTTTTTTTTTTTTTTTTTTTTTTTTTTTTTACCAGCCGTATACATCCACATCCATATCCATTCCCAGATCCATTCATGTTTGCAGCTGGAGGTTTTTAGGGATTAAAACAGGTGGTGAGGAAGTTGCAGAACGCCGCCTCACCACCTGTCAAATGTACTCTAAAAAGTGATCCACTGTGGATCTCTCTTCAGAGGGCTACCGCTGGTGTGAGTGAGCAGTGAGGGATTTCTAAGCTGCAATATATTACATTTTTGTTTTTGAGGTTAGATACCGTGTATTGCATTTAAATATGCCCAGTAGTTACTCCTCTAGAGGTGACAAAACTGCAGATAGAAGTCTAGGTCCATAAATAAGAATACTATTGCTAATTTCCTGATGACACTTGTGACATTCTACTGACTTTACAGTCCCCCCCGGGGGCTTCCTTCACTCCTCAGATACACACATCACAGAACCGATCACTTTGACACACAGCGACCTGCATACAGCATTGCCACGTTATGTCCACGTCTGTTTTATGTCAGACAGTCTGGATATGAGATGAAAATGGGCTTTAGATTTTTTTTTTTTTCATATGTTTTAGTTTATTCCATGTTTCCATATATGGTTTGAAGTGTTCATCCCCTCTTCTTTTCTTTTATTTAGCTAATAATATTGTGAATTCGCGTTTTCCCTGTTTTTCTTTTATTTATGAAGGTATCCGGTAAAGCAGATGTCAGAGAGTATGAAAGGGGATGTGGTCGTGTATCAGGAAGTATCTAATGATTTATAATGAGTTGGATGGAACTGCACCTTGTTTATTAATATGTTAAAGGATAACTTCGTGTTTCAGAATGGCTAAAGGCCGTACATGACATCACACACACACAGACCGGCAACTCATTGTACCCGGGCCATTTATTCAGTAGCAACTTTTTTTTTATTATTAATTAATTTTTTTTTACCGACCACTCTATCCTCATTGTATTCCTCTTTGCTAGGGTTGCTATAGGCCAGGCTTGCTATAGATTTTCACTTTTTTTATTGAATTCTCAACAATACAGTAGTTATATCTAATCCTGATAAGTGTATCGTAGACACTGATAGGACTTTGAACTATTGAGCTGCTGCAGATATACAGTTTTTTAAATGTTTTCGTTCCTTTGACCAAAGTGCACAACTAGTGTTCACCAAAATGAAAATTCTGGTTTCCCGAAAATTATTTACTTGGCCAAAACCCGAAATGGACAGTTTAAAAAAAAAAAAAGAAAAAAGAAATTTTTTAAAAAAAAAGAAACATTTAATTATTTTTTTAAGTAATTGTATTATATTCGAATTTTTAATATCCTGAATTTAAATTAATATGAATTCATATTTGGCCATTACCGACACCTTTTCGACCGATAGGCTGCTTTGACGCTGAACAGTTTTTGAAGCACTTTTAGTGTTAAAAAAAGAGCAAGAAAAGCTCAAGAAAATGCATCCCTTTAAATTCTATGTATGTCTTCACACTGGTCCTCTGCACTTCCGTTGTGGTGGTAATAAAACGTACCTCCACATTAAAATGCATTGAAAACACGGCAAAAACGCACCCGTCTTGCATTTTTGATTTGGTTTTTGAGTTCCGTGACCTATGAAAAGCGCACCGTAATCGTGGTAAAATCGCGCACGTTTTTTTCTATCGCCAAAATGCCAATAACTCTATTTTTGGCGGATAATGTTCAGCGGCTGACGTATCAGTGCATCCCTATGCGCAACACTTTGCAATGTACTGCTTCCTTTTTTTTTTTTTTTAACTAACTTTATTAATCTTTACAGTTTATTTAGGGCCTCATTCACACAAGGCGTAGGGACACATTTACAGGGATGCACAGGTGTTCCGTACATTCTTGTGCAGGCAGTCCCATTCGTGTCTATTGGGACGCGGTGGTGGCACGGACATGGCCGCTGCTCCCATTGCGACATCTATGTGGGTGCCGATGCACATCCCTGAACGCAGATAGGTTCTAGCTTTTTCAGCACACACCAATGCAGTGCGTTGTTGTGAACTGAAGAATCAGTACTTGTGGTAAATTTGTCTTGTTTATGCATTGAACTTGACCAGTTCAGCCCAACTGAGCTGGTGCGATCAATACAATAAGAAACGTTTTCTGTATAGATACACTGTTAAAAACACATGGTTGAGCCGTGTTTTTAGCGCTCCCACCCCTTTGTAATGCTCCAAAGACAGGGATGTTTACTAGGCGGAGTCGGGATACTTTTCACACCCATGGCAAAATGTATGCCCCGTTGCATTCGGCAGGCAGTACCACCATCAAACTTGACCCATTATAATGGTGACACACTGGCATGGCATTTGTTGCATTGTAGCATATTGGTGCGCCATTTACAGGGATAAAACAGGCGGCGAGGAGGCATTCTATTTTGCCTCCTCATCACCTGTCAAACTTTTCTGAAAAGCAGTCCAAACACGGATAGCTTTTCAGTGGCATGGCAGTGTACCTCCACATGTAAACTTAGCCTTAAGGGGTTGTAAAGGTTTTTTTTTTATTTTCTAATTGGGTTCCTATAAGCTAGTGCATTGTTGGTTTACTTACCTTTTCCTTCAATTTCCCTTCTAAATGTATTTTTTTTCTTTGTCTGAATTTCTCACTTCCTGTTCCTCCTCTGTCAGCTTGCCCCCATCATCCGAGCCGTTCTGGCTGGGGGTTAGTCAGCGTGCTCGCCCCCTCCCTTGGGACTACATCCCTGCGGGGAGACGCTGCGTACATTCACAGGCACGGGAGGCAGGGGAGCCGTGGGCGTGTCTAAGATGCTGTAGCTCCGCCTCCCATGCCATGTTATTGCAATCAGAATGACGATCTCAGCAGCACAGCCTTTACTACGCCCCCTTTATGTTTATTCAGTGTATGGGCGTGCTGGGGAGGCGGGAATGGGCGTGGCTGCTGGGTGGTGAGAAATGAGAACAAGGCTCATTCTCGTTCTTTGACACAGCGAAAAAACGGCACTGCGCATGCGCGATGCAGCTAAAGCATCAAGGGAATTGTAGTTCGTTTGAAGACGTGACGTTGCTGCACAGAGCGTGCTCTAAAAACCGGAAGCTGAGGAGATCATAGATACACTAAAGGAGGAAGTTCAGAAAAAGCATATGCATATAACAGGTAAATCGAAAATTTCTGCAGAAATAACAGCTATATTCCTGATCTATGCTGCATATAGATAAGATATTGATAAAATGTAGCTTTACAACCCCTTTTAGGTTCAATTTGCACAGGCGTATCTCAGTAGCAAGCATCTACTGATTCCTGCGACTGGGATTGACGGCTGTGTGTTGATAGCAGTGGCCGCTGAGCACATACAGTGCAACAACAGGCTGTTGGCAGACACAACTATTTATATCGGTTTACACAGCCATCAATTGCCCATGATTGTGCCTGGTATCATTGCACTGTACAGGTTCAGTGGCTGTCACACAGCTGTGAGTCCTAGCCTCAGGAATCGGTATTTTCTTGCCACTGGGATTTGCAGCATGGCTAAATGCTCGTGCGAATGGAACCTTAGGCCCCTTTCACACAGCCTTTCTGATCAGGTCCGCCTGTCAGTTTGTCAGGCAGACCTGATTGGACGGTTCACTCACCCCTATGGACCAGGCGGATGTAAACAGACTTGTGTTTGTTTACACCCACCTACCACCAATCTGATCTGCTAAAAAAAAAATAAAAAAAAGAGGGGGAGCCGTGTAGGCCAATCGGATCAGAAATAGTGGGGTGTAAACAGACAATCTGTTTACACCCGACCGCCCATGGAGCAGAGCGAGGTCCGTCAGTACGGACCGGTCAGCTCTGCTGTAATCAGCAGACAGATCTCATGCTGGTCAAAACAAGTCCATCCCGTCTAAAAAGGGGCTCTAATTTTGTTTTAATTTGATTTCTAAAAATGTTCAGTTCACCTGAGCATAAATATTACTCATAGGTGGAATTCTTTTCCTGCTCTCCTCTATAGACACATCACTGAAACTCTGTATTCACCAGCTAGAAGGTAGTGGCACTTTTTAAGAGGCATCTGCCCGTGTGTTAAAGGGGTTGTGAATTCAAAAGGTTTTTCATCTTCATGTGTAGTAGCAGCCCCCCTAATACTTACCTGAGCCCCATCTCTGTCCAGCGATGTCCATGAGTGTCTCAGCCATCGGGGACTCTCCCTTCTAATTGGCTGAGACACCGCAGCGGTGCCATTGGCTCCCGCTGCTGTCAATTAAAGTCAGTTAGCCAATCGGGAGAGAGGGGGTGGGGCCGAACCGCAGCTCGGTGTCTGAATGGACACCTGGAGCTGCAGCTCAGCTTGGGTGCCCCCATAGCAAGCTGCTTGTTGTAGTGGCACTAAACAGGAAGAAGGGGACAGAAGAACCAAAGAGGCACCCGAGAAGAGGAGGATCGGGCTGCTTTGTGCAAAACCACTACACAGAGCAGTTAGAGCCCTTGCACACTGGGGCGGCGTCGGCGGTAAAACGCCGCTATTATTAGCGGCGTTTTACCGCCGGTATGCGGCCGCTAGCGGGGCGGTTTTACCCCCCGCTAGCGGCCGAGAAGGGGTTAAATACCACAGCAAAGCGCCTCTGCAGAGGCGCATTGCCGGCGGTATAGCCGCTCCGTCCCATTGATTTCAATGGGCAGGAGCGGTAAAGGAGCGGTATACACTCCGCTCCTTCACCGCTCCGAAGATGCTGCTAGCAGGACTTTTTTTACCGTCCTGCCAGCGCATCGCTCCAGTGTGCAAGCCCTCGGGGCTTTCACACTGGAATGCAAGGAGGGGCACTTTCGGGGCGGTTTGCAGGCGCTATTATTAGCGCAATAGCGCCTGCAAACCACCCCAGTGTGCAAGGGCTCTTAAGTATAACATGTTTGTTTTTTTTATAGAAAAAAATGAGATTTTACAATCCCTTTAAATCCGCTCATCTGTGCAGTAAGGCTTTAGTAAATTGAAAAATCCAATCATTTAAAAAATATTTAGGCTGGGTTCACACTGCTGTGTGGAAGGAATGGCTCACAGCATGGGTCCAGTGCGTCCCTGTTCTCCGTTTCAAGGAAGAATCAGGCTCAAATTTTTGGCTGGATTCGGACCTGAAACGCACAGGACTCTTCTGCAAACCGATCTGCAGCCATTCAGGAGATGTGTGAACCGGCTACATTGAGAGCCGGTCACAGTCTCCTGACATGCGAATTGGATGTGGGGAAAATCTGCATCCAATCCACACTAGTGTGAACTCCGCCTAAAGACGAGGCTTTTTTGTTAATTGAACTTATCAAGAATTCTTCCGATTCTATATATTGTCCGAGAATATGTAAAAAATGTTGTATTGTCTTTACTGCTTCTTTTTGTTTACTGGTAACAATATTTAGGCTCGCTCTTCCTTCAACAGGATAAAACATGTCTGGCCTTAGAGTGAGCAGAGTGGGATACAAAATTAGAAATCCTACTGCAGGATTAAGGAACCATTTTAGACCAATCCCTGCATGCTGCACATTCTGGTTTCCATCAAAATGCACCTTCTACATGGATCTATGGTAATGTGTATAAACGCATAGGACTGGCATTCCCCTCATCCAGAAATGTGAAAGTACCTTTTAAAGGATCAGCCCCAGCATCACAGCCGGTTTCTTACTGTGCATGCACGAGCAGCGCTGCGCTTTGTTAATGGTCCCACAGTCTTCTGGGACTTATGTGTCCCAGAAGGCTGCTGAGGAAGGGGAGGGCTAAATTCCATCTTAGATCGCCGTGGCGTAGGTGACCAGAAGTGGGAGAGGGTACCTTTCCAAATATGGCAGTTGAGGGTGGAAAGATGCAAAGAAGCGGCCCTTTTGGGTGAAGTTACGCTCTAAAACTATTTAGTATCAAGCAGGAATTCTACTTCAACTTTTTTTTTTTTTTTTAGGGTGGGGGGGGGGGGGGAGGGAAGCAGTACTGAGAGTGCAAGGGGGCCAGTCTTATGATCAGTCTAAATTTTCCAAGTGGTTTAATGAGTCTTTAGAAAAAATGTAAAACTGTTGGAATTGTACGGGCTTTGCTGGTCATATTGGCCCGGCATTCGCTTATTTTAGGCTGTTGCGGTGTGTGTGCCCATGTTCTATCCCTACAAAAGTTTCTTAGCATTTTGTTTTGCTTACGGAAAGAATCTCTTACATTTCTAGCATCTACCAAAAACTAAAATGAATTTTAGGTGAAGTAACTGTTTAGAGCCCATTTACACCATTCTGGTTTGTTGCGATGCATTTAGGGCCACTCATTTGGGACCATATTGCACCAGCACAGCATAGTATGGTCACCCATTGATGATCCTTTTATGTCTTTTGGGTTCTCTCACCGGCTGCTATTTCTGCAGTTCAGCGTTGGTGTCAACTCGGGTATTTCTTCTTCTGTGTGCCGCAGGTGTAATGCCAATCATTCCAGTGTATGTTCCGATAAAACACTGATAAGCATGTGCGGTATTCGGCACTGGTTTCCTTCTCATGCTCTTCCTTCTAATGTCTTCTCAGAGTATTCTGCTTGTGGCTCTTTGTTTCCTGTGTTGCTTCTAACATATGTACTTTCTTAACCCTGTGGCATCCAGAGAGACGGGAAAGACTCACCAGCAGACTTGTTTTTTACTAAAAAGATTTACGTGAAGACTTCAAAGTAAAAACTCCATAACAAATAGTATGACCACAATTTTAGGGCCTGTTCGCACGCTATGCGGTGATTTGCGTATATTTCTGCACTGGATAAACACAGGTCACTGCTGGGGCACATAGAAATTTTTTTTTTAATGTGCCTCGTTCACCCCACAATGCAGCATGTCTGCAGTTTTCTTTACCGTACTGGATGGCAACACAACACACTGTGGTGCTGTGCACTGACCTGAATCGAGTGTTACTTTATGACACTAAATAAAAACAGAAAGAAGCACTGTGATGAACTGAACCCTGATGGAGCCGACACTGCACTGGCCTGCAAGGTAAAACACTGCATTTTACTGTACAGGCTAGTGTAAACCTAGCTTAAATAGGTGGATCAAAATTTCATCCGGTTCAGCAGGGACTGGCCACTTTTTTTTTTTTTATATAATCTTTATTTTTCATTTTTAAGTTTTACAACACAAAATGACTTCACAGCAGGAGATAACATCCAACAGGTAGAAAGGGGAAAAGAAAGGGAGGAGGGGAAGGGGAGGGGAGAAAAGGGAGAAAAAAAAAGGCGGGGGGAAAGGGGGTTACAATAGGGATCATGTTATCCGGTCAAGGTGTAATCAACAACTATGTACATCGGGAGGCATGCCCACATCCATCAGCCATGAAAGCACCCTTCCTGTCCTGGACAATCGATTCCTATGGACAGGCCTCCCCTCTCCATTTGGGGGGGAGGTAGAGTGACTATAAGCTTTAGGCCCGTAAACATTGTGCACATGGCTCCCGCTACGCATTTGTCATGAGTGTACCTGAAAAAGCCTGGCGCGGTCAGTAACCTGTTGACTGTCCAGAGGGTTTGAAAAGGAAGTGATAAGTACACTGAGATTGTAACACAACCTTTAACACTTAACAACCATAACAAGGAGAATAGATAAAAAAGGAAAGGGATTATGAATAGAAAAAGGATGAGTAAGGTATAGTAATCTAAAGAAAGAGTAGAAGGTAAATGGAACTGGTCTCACCGGATATATTGAGGTATTTGGTCCACTTTAAGCAGACCTCGAAGAGGTTGAGGGATGGTTCACCTGGACACGGCTCCCAAAGGAAGGCTCTGCTAGAGTAAGTAGGGCTACATCTAAACTAGATGATACCATCGCTGTGTCATGTACGTGGGATTTCCATGCTGACCACGTTAGGTCAAATCTCGCACGAGTGTTCCTGCATGTGGCAAGCCAACTTTCTGCCTCCATGATCTCCCCCACCTTCCTCAACCAATCTGTCTCGCTTGGAATATGCGAGCTCTTCCAATGTATAGGAATCAAGCGTTTTGCTGCATTGAGGAGGTGGGGGCGAACACTTCATTTATAACGAGACAAGGGCATGGGAGGGACGTGGAGCAAGAAGTGTTTTGGCAGAGCCAGGATTTCTATGCCCATACAGTCTAAGATGTGTTTACCAACCATATCCCAGAACGGTGTGACTGGCCACTTTTTGTTCCATCTATGGCCGTTGTTGCTCCACAGAAGTTGACCGTTGGAAAGCTTTTGTTGGTCAGTGGCTGCGAAGGAATGTCACTGTCAGAATACAATGGCACAGTGGGGAGTAAGGATGGGCTCAGGCGTGTTCGCAACTCCACGTGCCCGCGCCTGCTAGGAAGCTGACACCCTGCAGCGCTAATCAGAGACTGTGAGACAATTCCCAATCTGCGACTGCACAGATTGGGAAATGTCTCACTACCTGTGATTAGCGCTGCGCAGTGTAGGCTTCCTGGCGGACACGTGGAGTTGCGAAAACGCCTGAGCGCATCCTTAGTGAGGAGGATTCCCCCAACCACCTTGTATGTTCATATGGGGGAATTCGTTCTATTTTTTTTTTTTTTTTTTGGATTAACCCTGTGGCTGATCAAAAAAATGAGGCATCTGACCAGCTTTAGAGTCTGCTTTTTGTTTTAGGGAGCACCACCTGGCATGAAAACACAGCTTCACAAAATTGTGGCCTATATTAGAAACTTAAAGTGGAATGAAACCCTCTGATTTAAAGTGATACTAAACACACCCTGTTAAATTTACATCGTCCCTTCTATTTCTGTATATGGATGATGGCACTGTAATTATTTTAATAAAAAAAATATCTAAGTACCTTTTTTTTTTTCTAATTGATATACAGCTGTCACATGACCCAGATCTTTCCCAGCCTGTCTGCAGGGTAACATAAGCAGGAAGAGATTTTAGTCATCGGCTCCTGATCACATGTTCAAAAAGAAAAAACAGGCTTTGGAGTACAGAGTAAAAATAAATATTTACTATCAATAAAATGTTTTTGTTTTAAATTGTCATACAAATATGTATTTAAAATCAAATATTTATTCATTTTTGGCAGTACCATTCTGTGTCACAATCCCCCAGCCCGAGTCTTAGAATAACAGGGAGGTGAAGCCTCCATCAATCTACATGTAATATCCCATCCTCATTGTGCTTAGCTGGTTAGTGGGTATGGAGGAGGAGAGAGGGAGTGGGCTGCTGAATAAACAGAGGCTAAGATGGCAGCGTCCTTGGCTGTAAAGGAGAAAGGGGGATTAGCTCCTCTGTAAAACTGATAAATACACTTGAAATTCATATATGTATGTAAAAGAACTCTGTTCAGCCACTCTTATGATTTGCACATTTCTGCCTCACTGCAAAGTCACACAGATGACAGACCCTTTTCCTAGATGAGCAATGCAGCTTCTATCTCATTAGAAGAATCAAATAATCATCAAAAAAATCATCTCCATTGCAAGATATTTACTCTTGCTGTTCTGGGAACAACCCAAAATTTGTGATTTTCTTTTACTTTCAGTTTTCCCCTAATGAATGCACAGTTAGCAATAAAAACTGACGTGTCCTAATCTCTCTCCTCTATAGCTAAAACAAACAAACAAAAAAAAGATTGCCTATAGTTATACTTTTAAAGCTGAATTCCAGGTATGGCAATTTTTACAAAGTTGCATTGGTCCAGTTTGTGCCATACCTGCGGAGGATAGAAAATCTGCTACCACTAGAAATCAGAACTGGAAGTTGTGCTTATGATTGCTGCTGGCTTCTTGGTCTCATGCTAAGTGGATGCTCTGCTGCATTGTGAACACAGGAGCCTACTCGCTCTGCACCAGCACCACTGAGGCATTACTCTGTCTTCTCAATGAATGCAAACTGTTCTTTGAAAGATGGTGGAGAGCGTGACGTCGCTGCCCGTCTCTCTCCACTTCATCCAATCAGAGAGCGCTTTGCATTTGTTGAGAAAATATGAAGTGTTCCCTGAATGATGCCCGTGTCATATGAGTGACCTTATGTGCTCACAATGCAGCTGTTCGGCATGGGACCCAGAAGCTAGTAGAGATCACTGGAGTAGCAGTGCCTACTGTAGGCTTCCATGGGGATCCCCTTTGTATGGCACATACATACTTGCATTGATCCAAGCTTTATCAGTGTAACAACTGAAATTTTTTTTTTTTAAATCCTTTGAAATTTTAAATATTTTTATTAGTAATAATTATATATTTAATAATATAGTAAATCCCTGGGTCAGTTGATTGCCTCCAATGGCTTTCAATACCACTTCTGTGCCGATGACACCCAAATCTATCTCTCTACCCCTCAACTCACTCCGTCAGTCTCTTCACTTATCATCAACTAACTAATAGACATATCAGCCTGGATGTCACACCACTTTCTCAAACTCAGTGCATCCAAAACTGAGCTCATAAGATTTCCTTCCCCTGATTTCTCTGTCAAAATCGACGACTCAACTATCAACCCATTGTTTCTCATGCCAAGGTCCTTGCTGTAGTCCTGGACTCTGAACTATCCTTTCAGCCCCACATCGAATCACTGTCCATAGCTTGCAGCCTCCAACCTCAGCAATATCTCCAAGATAGGCCCCTTCCTAACCAATGACACCACTAAGCTTCTAGTTCACTTCCTGGTCATCTCTCGACTCTCCTACCTCAACTCCCTCCTCATTGGCTTACCTTTAAATAGTCTATCCCCCTTTCACTGCATTATGAATGCTGCTGCCAGACTCATCCACCTTACAAACCGCTCAGTGTCTTCTAACCCTCTCTGCCAATCCCTCCACTGGCTTCCACTCGCCCAACAAATTAAACTCAAGATGCTAACAATAACTTACAAAGCAATCCACACCTTGGCCCCTAGCTGCCTCCAAAATTGTTCTCTCTGTTCCTCCCAAGACTTCCTGCTCTCTAGTTTCCTTGTCCCCTCCTCCCATGCTCACCTCCAGGACTTCTACAAAGGCTCTCACGTCGTCTGGAATTTTCTACCCCAATCTGTCCGACTATCTCCTACTCTGTCCACTTTCAGATGATCCCTGAAAACTCATCTCTTCAGAGAAGCCTATCTGGCCTCCACCTAACAACTGCACATTTATTTTCTCGTACAGCCCACCCCCCACAGTTGCCTCTTGTATCTCTTGACCCTCCCTTTTAGATTGTAAGCTCTAACGAGCAGGACTCTCTGATTCCTATTTTATTAAATTGGAAAAATTTGATCTTAAGCCTTGCTTGTGCTACCTCCAGCTGCATGCGCTAATCACGCTTCATATAATGTGCATAGGATAAATTTACAAGTTATGCGCGGTCACAAAGGAGCACCGGAGCATGTTTTGCAGCACTCAGGATATCTTCGGCATGATGTTGGATTGTTGTCACAGCTGAACACCACCTGCACGCATTGTTTTATTATCACTGCTGGACATCATTCTTTGCACGCACTATTTAGAGTGCCAAAGAACTTTTTTTTATTATTTATTATTTTTTTCATTTAAACAAGCAGGATACCTTATATTGAGCACTAAGCACTTTTTATGTTGATTAAGACACTATGTATGGTGTAACAAGCACTATTAAGCACTAATTTATGGTGTAACAAGCACTTGTTTTTCCACACCTTGTTTATTTATTCAACATTTATATTATTTGTATTTAATATTATCGCACTAGTAAGCACAGAGTTGGTTATTATTAATTTTGTTTTTGGGGTCACCCAACCGCAGCGTATAACTTGTAAATTTATCCTATTTTATTAAATTGTAATTCTACTGTCTGCCTTTATGTTGTAAAGCGCTGCATAAACTGTCGGCGCTATATAAATACTGTATAATAATGTAATATATTTCAGATATGTGTTTAGCTGTTTGCCGGGAAATTCCACTATGCCCAAGTCACCTTCCTGCTTTTGGTGTTTGTACAACTAGTCATTGCACACAATGTCATTGAATCATTTTATCCAGCAGTAGACCCTCCTACATCTGCACAATGCTGCAATTGCTGGGCCCTATTGGAAATTAAGTGTGCCTTTTTAAATCATTACTGTTTGGAGTTTAATATATATTCTAAACAATGTAGGTGAAGATGAGAGCGACTGAGGCCTCTGTAGTTCAGCTAAGTTCAGCCTTTGGGGTGTAGATGTGAATAGATGGGTGGGGGAGTGTCAGAGGCTGTGGTAACGGGTGAGGAGTCTTCTTCACATGTGGTCTCCTGTCGTGTGTACTCCTCCTCTCATCACCGTAATCAGTTTCTGAGAACAGGACCTCGGCTGCAGCAGCTCTGTGACAGAATGATGGTGCACAGGGAGGAGACGCTCATGTGTGAGGACTGTGTTGCTACATTTCCGTGTAATCTTCAGAACTCCTAGATGTTGGGCCTTCTTAGTGTGTCATTTCACGTCTGCAGTTTAGAATGCAACTTTCACCTACAAAGTGTAATGTCAGTCGTCCGGTGGACACAGTTCACAATGATGTGGCCTACTGAATGACATAGACTGACATGGCTGAAACAGGGCCTTACTCAGAGGAGGAACTGCATAACGTTTGTATTGGTTTCCTTCAGGTAGGAAATTTTTAGGGCCCACCTACAGTTTTTTTGTTTTATCCTTAAACATAAAATGTATGTTTTTCTGCTGCAGGAATATACACTTTAGGTGTATAAACAATACGTTACAATCCTATTTGAAGTGAGTGAGTGATGCTCAAAAATGACTGTTTTGACTGTTGTGACTGTTGTGTGTTGGAGGTCTGTTTATTGTGACTTCACTCCGTGTAATGCCTAGTACGCATGCCTAGTACGCATTGGGCATGGCTGTTTACCACGTGATTGGTCGTGAAGAAGTCACAGCCGATCACAGGTGGTACCGCCCCACTTTGCACGGCGCATGTGCGCGATCACGACGGTGGCGGCATGTTCCCGGGAACACTGCTTGTCACCGACGCTGGTAAACAGCCATTGGCCGGCGGCTGTTTACCACGTGATCGGGTGTGATCCTTTCACAGCTGATCACTAAATGTCAACAAACCGCGGTAACGAGATGCTACCGGGTTCTCCTCCTCACACACCGATCGTGTGTGAGAAGGAGATTGTGGTAAAATCTCGTTACCGCTTACAGTGTACACCAATCACACCGATTGCACCCCCCCTCCCAATAAAGAGGACCTGTCGCCACCCATCAAAGTACCAGTTCATCTGAGTACCTGTCAGTCCATATGAGTACCTGTCACAGTTCATCTGAGTACCCGAGTACCTGTCGCAGTCCATCAGAGTACCCGAGTACCTGTCGCAGTCCATCAGAGTACCCGAGTACCTGTCGCAGTCCATATGAGTACCTGTCACCCCCCCTTCAGAATACCCAAATACCAGTCACCAGCCCATCAGAGTACTCGAGTACCTGTCTGCAGCTCATCAGAGTACCCGAGTACCTGTCTGCAGCTCATCAGAGTACCCGAGTACCTGTCTGCAGCTCATCAAGTTACCCGAGTACCTGTCTGCAGCTCATCAAGTTACCCGAGTACCTGTCTGCAGCTCATCAAGTTACCCGAGTACCTGTCTGCAGCTCATCAAGTTACCCGAGTACCTGTCTGCAGCTCATCAAGTTACCCGAGTACCTGTCTGCAGCTCATCAAGTTACCCGAGTACCTGTCTGCAGCTCATCAAGTTACCCGAGTACCTGTCTCCAACCCATCAGAGTACCCGAGTACCTATTTGCAGCCCATGCCTCATAGAATATACGTTGGGGTGTTTGCTTTCCAAAATAAGGTCATTTTGTGGGCAATTCCACTGTCCTGGTGCTCAAGAACCTTCAAAAGTGTGATAGGGAGGAATGAAATGAGATGTGTAATTTATGCTCCTAGAACGCCTGACGGTACTACTTCAATGTTGGGCCTCTGTATGTGGCCAGGCTGTGTAAAAGTCTCACACATTTGGGGTGTAATTTTTGCTATATACATGCTATGTGTTAGAAATATCTTATAAATTGACAACCTTGTGTAAAAAAAAAATAAAAAAAATGCGTTTTTTCATTTTTTTTTTTTCCCCCACATTTTCCCAAAAACTTCTGGAAAAAATGAACCGTTCAAAAGACTCATTATGCCTCATAGATTACACGTGGGGATGTTTGCTTTTCAAAATGGGGTCATTTTGTGGGCAATTCCATTATCCTGGTGCTCCAGGGCCTTCAAAAGTGTAACAGGTGGTTGAGAAATGAGATGTGTCATTTATGCGCGTAGAACGCCTGAATGTGCTATTTCAATGTCGGTCCTTTGTATGTGGCCAGGCTGTGTAAAAGTCTCACACATGTGGTATCGCCATACTTGGGAAGAGTAGCAGAATGTATTTTGGGGTCTAATTTGTTGTATACATATACTGTGTGTGAGAAATAACCTGATAATTTGACAATTTTGTAAAAAAAAATAAATAAATATTCATTTTGCAAAGAATTGTGGGAAAAAAATTACAACTTAAAAAAACTCACCATGCTACTTAATACCTTGGAAAGTCTACTTTTCACAGATCGGAGTAAGGGGCCGATCCTGACCCCTTATCGCGTGATCAGCTGTCCGCCAATGACAGCTGATCATGTGACGTAAACGGACCCGGCGGCTGTGAGAGGGGCATTGGTTGCGATCAAGGAGAGCCTCTGCAGAGGCTTCTGTGCCCACCAGCGCCACCTACCAATGCCTACCAGTGCCACCAATCAGTGGCTCATCAGTGCTGCCTATCAATACCACCTACAAATGCTGTCTTATCAGTGCCGCCATATCTGTGCCCATCAGTGCCCATGAGTGCAGCCTCATCAGCAGGGCCGGTACAAGGGGTGGGCGAGAGGGGCGGGTGCCCTGGGCGGAGTGTGAGAGGGGGCGGATTTCTCCCCCTCCCTCTGCTCGCTGACTGAGCATAATATGAGAGCCGCTCCGACCGATCTGCTCCCTCCCCCTCATTGGCAGGGAGGAGAGCGACTTCAGGAGGGATTGAACCAGCAGGGGGAGGGGCGGACAAGCCTCCCATTATCTTGGTAACTGTGAAGAAACAGACTGATTTCTCCCGTCCGTAGGACAGGAGAATCAGTCTGTAAATACTGAGACTGTGGCTGCAGCACACAGCCCAGCGAACCATCACCTCCCCCCTCACTGACGGGAGATCAGGGAGGAATACAGCTCCTCCCACCTCTGCCCCTCCAGTGACTTCCCGCCCCGCCCACACTATCCCCGACGTGCAGATGTATCTGAAGAGAAGGGATGTGTGGGCGGGAGATATGAAAAGCTGCAGAATCCTGTGTGCCAAAGATGCCTGAGCATCCAGCCTGGACCTGGGTGAGTCATGTGCACACTGCAGTACACAGTTATCACTGGACTGTCCTTATCTCCATCCCCCATCTGTCTCCCCCCCTCATGTTCTTTCAAGATATTCACTAACTTTCACTTTCACTTAGACATTAGATGGTACAAATTTCTTTCCAGTAACCACAAATTTCAGGAAAGAAATTGACACGATTCCCCTGTCAGCTCAGTCAGTGCTGACAGGGGAATCCCTTCTGCTGAGCAATTGTATTGTCCCCACAAACAGTGATTATCACTAGCAGATATAGCAACCGCTAGTGATAATCATAAGAGTATCTGGCAGGCTGGTTGTACCCAATTTGATCAATCAACTTGGTACATTCAGCCTGCTCATTAATGGTTCTAATCTCAGCCAGTTCTCGCTGAAACAGCTGAGATTTAACCACTTGCTTACTGGGCACTTAAACCCCCCTCCTATCCAGACCAATTTTCAGCGCTGGCGCACTTTGAATGACAATTGCGCGGTCATACAACACTGTACTCAAATGAAATTTTTATACTTTTTTTTCCCCACAAATAGAGCTTTCTTTTGGTGGTATTTGATCACCTCTGTGGTTTTTATTTATTGTTAAAAAAAAATGTAAAAAGACCGAATTAAAAAAAAAAAAATTTTGTTATATTTTGTTATAAAATTTTAAAACAGGTAATTTTTCTCCTTCATTGATGTATGCTGATGAGGCGGCACTGATGGGTGGCAATAATGGGCACTGATCAGTTACACTGATAGGCAGCACTGCTAGGTGGCATTGATAGGTGGCACTTGTGGGCATTGATAGGTGGCACTTATGGGCATAGGTAGGTGGCAATGGCAGGTGGCACAGATGAGGCATAATTGCCTCCTCCTCTTCGGGACCGATGTCCCTTGCAGATGAGCCGGTGATCAGCTTTTTTTCTCCTCGCGCTGTCAGCGTGAGGAGAAAAAAAAAAACGATCACAGAGCTTTTGTTTTGATCATGTGATCAGCTGTCATTGGCTGACAGCTGATCACATTGTAAGGGGATCGGGACTCAGTGACTCGGTGATCACAGCGCGCACAGGGCACGTGCACTCCCGGAAATTCAGGTCCGCGCTGTGGCCGTCATTCAGCTATAGCGTGGATGTCAAGAGGTTAAACTATCTTAGTGTTAGCTCTTGGGCTGCCCATACATTGATCACTTTTTTCATTCAACTATTAGGTTGAATGAAAAAAAAAGAATGTTCCAATTCCCCCATCTACACATTCCAGGTGGAAGGAGGAATCCTCCCACTGTGGACCAGTGGTGGAATCCAATGTGGTGGTGTATAGAGCCAAATAGATTAGAATTGTGTCAATGTCCCAATATTTATGGACCTGACTGTACATATAATTAAAAGGTGTGAGTGAACTCTGTTTCTATCACATTAAACCTAATTGAATTTGTATTGTTTTAAGTATATCCTTGTTTTGAAATTACATTGATTCTTTCTTAAAAATGGGGGGGGGGGGGGGGGGCGCAGTTTGCCATCTTTGCCCTGGGCACCAAATGGCCTTGTCCCAGCACTGCTCATCAGCGAATATCAATGAAGGAGAAAAATTACCTGTTTGCAAAATTTTATAACAAACTATAAAACTTTTTTTTTTTCAAATATTTCTGTCTTTTTTTTTGTTTAGAAAAAAATAAAAACTCAAGAGGTGATTAAATACCACCAAAAAAAGCCTCATTTGTGTGAAAAAGATAAAAATGTAATGTGAGTACAGTGTAGCATGACTGCGCAATTGTCATTCAAAGTGTGACAGCGCTGAAAGCTAAAAATTCTTCTGGGGGGGGGGGGGGGGGTGCCCAGTAAGCAAGTGGTTAAATGGAAAACTATCTTTAGTTAGATTCTTACTCCAAAAGCATTCAATTTAAAATATATTTGATAAAATTCAAAACACTCTGATTATGTATATAGGACCTGTGTATGTAGTATATACCATGCCTGGCCCATGTAACTATGAATATACCATACCTGGCTTCTGTGAATTGTTCAGATTTTGCAATTTGTTTTTTATTTATGATATTTTTGATATATTTATGATATCATTTAAATGCTAGTTCTGTAGATTGTAAGCCTTTGAGACGCAGACTTTTTTTCCCAGGGAATGAGATGGGTATGATATCATATACATAAAACATTTTCTGTTTATTGGAAAGCGTTTGATGTGTGGTTGGCACTGTACTCCTCCCCGCCATCCAGCTCTGCATTAATCATTTGCTTAGTGGCGGATTTCATCCTGAAATCGGTAGATGTCTCTCTGCTGTCTGTGAATATTTATAAGTGTGCTTTTAGGAAGTATTAATCTTCGTAAAACAATGAAATGAAACGTGCCTTTGTTTAATCGTAGTGTTTAGTGTCTTCTTATCAGGTGCTTAGGAGGGAGTACAGCAATTGTGTTTGAACATTTCCTATTTGCTTTCAGAGTCAGAAGATTGAGACCAGCAATAAACCAAAGGCCATTTCTTTTTCTGGATATGGTAGACTGGGATGTGAACACACATTGTATGTATTGTATATACACACGCACATACACACAGCTGCCTACCATGGGGACTGTTGAGAGTATAGGCTTTGTCACCATGACTCCACTTCATGACATTCAGATACCAAGTCTTAGTTTACAAATGCGGCAGGCTTTGCAACCCCTCTAAAAAGCGATCCACTGTGGATTGCTTTTCAGAAGGGTGACAAAGTCTGCCGCACATGCAAACTAAGCCTTGGTGTCTGAAAGCCATTAAGTGGAGTCCTAGTCGCCAAGAAAATACTCTCACCAGTCCCCATGGTGGGCAGCTAGATGTGCATGCGTGTATACAGTGAGATTTGACAGGCATTAAGGAGGCAATCTGAACAATATAAATGCTGTGTGCATTGCAACTAGTTGCATTTGCAGGTCGGTTGTTGCACTGCGCTATTCACTTGAATGGGTTGCAATTGGCAATTGTACTACCCACTGAGCATGAAAGGGAGAATGATTTTTGCTGCTGTCGCCAAGCACCACAGCATGTGTACAGCCCTGTCCAGCAGCCTTTGCAGCTTACGTAGAGTAAATGGTGTATTACATGCTGTTTACTTACTCATTCACTACTCAAACTGTTTTCTGTCTTGTGCAAAAACCTGGTTGATCCTGCTGCTTTCTATCTCTCCTTTCTGTCCATGTCCCCAATTCAGCTAGGGATTTTGCAGAGCAGTGTTGGCAGCTCTGCACTTGCTCAGTTTTCATTGAGTTTCTATGCTGAGCATTTCCTCCCTATCACATCTGAGCAGCCCATGTGACTACAGAGTAACACATGTCGGCAAATACACAGCCTACTCATCCATGCGGCACTAAGCAGCTAAACACAATGGGGGTGGGATATTACATGTAGGTTAATGGTGGCTTCATCTCCCTGTTATTCTAAGACAAAGGCTGGAGTGGCATGACACAGCCTGTGACTGGCAGAAATTCGCCCACGCCATGTTATTGCCAAAAAATAAAAAATAAAGATTTGATTTAAAATATATAATTGTATGGCAGTTTAAAATAGTTTATTGATATTAATAATACATTTTTACTTTGTATTCCAAAGACAGTTTTTTCTGTTGAACATGTGACCAGCAGCAGAGGACTTGAAGCTCCTCCTGCTTATTTTTCCCTGCAGACAGGCTGGGAAAGATCTGAGTCATGTGACAGCTGTATATCGATTAGGAAAAAGGTACATAGATGTGTTTTTTATTTTTTTATTTTTATTAAATATAAAATAATTACAGTGCCACCATCCATATACAGAAAGAGCAGGGAGAATGTAAATATAAAAAGGTGTGTGTTTAGTATCACGCTTTAACTGAGTCGGGTGGAAAATTATCAGCACTCTGTTGATTTGCACTCATTCAGGCTACAGACTGAACGAGAGAACTCTATGCGTGTATAGCCAGCCTTCGGATGCACACTGAGCTACTTCTGAGTGGCTACGTGTGCATTCTCTGTATTCATTTTTGCTTGGATAAAAAAAAATCCTATGCTCGTGCATTGAAGTTATGTCATTCCAAGCATGCCAATCAAGATGGCTGAAGAGGGGGACAAAGACATTGGTGCTGACTAGGGTTCCTCTGGGGGAAGCCGTCCCCCCTGGGAGAAGACAGTGATTATTGCTAGCTGCTATAGCAGCTGCTAGCGATAATCGCAAGCGAATCGGATAGGCTGGTTGCATCCAGATCGATCGATCAACTTACTACATTCAGCCTGCCCACTCACGGTTCAAATCTTGGCCAGTTTCTGCTGAACTGGCCGAGATTCAAACCGTCTATGGCTGGCCTTCCATTAGTCAACATCGGTAGAACAGGATTGTAGATGGGGGAAAAAAGCCATCAGGTCAGAAACAAGACCCGATATACCCCATGACTGCTACTAGAGGCTCGCCCTGCTGACATCTTTATTTTTTTTTGGCAAACTGGATTTGGGCTTTATTATGTAGTCATTGCACATCCCCATTTTTGTAAACTAGTGTTTTATATTTATATATATATAATAAAAACAAATATACAGTATCTCACAAAAGTGAGTACACCCCTCACATTTTTGTAAATATATTCTAATATCTTTTCATGTGACAATACTGAAGAAATGACACTTTACTACAATGTAAAGTAGTGAGTGTACAGCTTGTATAACAGTGTTAATTTGCTGTCCCCTCCAAAATAACTCAACACACAGCCATTAATGTCTAAACCACTGGCAACAAAAGTGAGTACACCCCTAAGGCCCTTTCACACTGGGTGGTGCGGGCACCGGCAGTAAAACGGCGCTATTTTTAGCGCCGCTTTACCGTCGTTTTAGCGGCTGTATTTGCCCGCTAGCGGGGCGGTTTTACCCCCCTGCCAGAGGCCCAGAAAGGGTTAAAACCACCGCAAACCACTGCTGTAGCAGTGCTTTGCCGGTGGTATAGCCACGCTGCCCCATTCATTTCAATGGGTAGGAGCGTTGTGTATACCGCTGCAAAGATGCTGCTAACGGGACTTTTTTTAGTCTCCTGCCAGCGCACCGTCGAGCTTTCTCACTGGAGTGTGAGGAGCGGCTCTTTCAGGGCGCTTTGCAGGCGCTATTTTTAGCACTGTAGCGCCTGCAAAGCTCCCCAGTGTGAAAGGGGCCTAAGTGAAAATCTCCAAATTGGGCCCAATTTGTGTGTGTGTGTGTGTGTGTGTGTGTATGTATATGTGTGTGTGTGTGTGTGTGTGTGTGTGTGTGTGTGTGTGTGTGTATATATGTATATATATACTTGGCAATATTTGCCCACTCTTCTTTGCAAAACACACCAAATCTTTCAGATTGCGAGGGCATCTCCTGTGCCCAGCCCTCTTCAGATCACCCCACAGAATTTCCATCAGATTCAGGTCTGGGCTCTGGCTGGGCCATTTCAAAACTTTGGATCTTCTTCTGGTGAAGCCATTCCCTTGTTGATTTGGATGTATGCTTTGGGTCATTGTCATGCTAAAAGATGAAGTTCCTCTTTATGTTCAGCTTTCTAGCAGCAGCCTGAAGGTTTTGTGCCAATACGGACTGGTATTTGGAACTGTTTATAATTCCCTTTACCTTGACTAAAGCCCCTGTTCCAGCTGAAGAAAAACAGCCCCAAAGCATGATGCTGCCACCACCATGCTTCACTGTGGGTATGGTGTTCTTTTGGTGATGTGCAGTGTTGTTTTTACGCCAAACATATCTTTTGGAATTATGGGCAAAAAGTTCAACCTTGGTTTCATCAGACCATAACACATTTTTTCACATGCTTTTGGGAGACATCAGATGTGTTTTTGCAAAATTTAGCCAGGCTTGGATGTTTTCCTTGGTAAGAAAAGGCTTTCGTCTTGCCACTCTACCCCGTAGCCCAGACATGAAGAATACGGGAGATGGTTGTCACATGTACCACACAGCCAGTACTTGCCATATATTCCTGCAGCTCCTTTAATGTTGCTGTAGGCCTCTTGGCAACATCCCTGACCAGTTTTCTTCTCGTCTTTTCATCAATTTTGGAGGGATGTCCAGTTCTTGGTAATGTCACTGTTGCGCCATATTTTATCCACTTGAAGATGACTGTCTTCACTGTGTTCTGTGGTATATCTCAGGGCTCAACAAACCCCGGGCGCCAGGTCGCATTTGCGACTAGAATTAGCGACCTGGCGCCTGTGGCGGCACAGCTGGGGGTATCCTGTCTCTGTGCGGACTCCGACGCCCCCCCCCCCGTGCGATCGCGTCGGGCCGCGCCGGCCGGTAATTGAGGCCCCGGCTTTGCGGCCTTCTTCGGTAGTTCTGGAGTCCTTCTGAAATCTGGCGCCATCTTGTGGTGGCCGTTGGTATTGCAACCAGCAATGCTAATGCGAAATACCTGCCTGTTTCAAGTGAATGTGGGGATAGCCTTTTTTTTTTTTTTCGTAATAGATTTTATTTTTATTTATTTATATTTATATAAAAACTGTTTATTTATTTTTTTCCTAATTAAAATTAATTTATTTGTTATCTCCCTGCTTGGCCCCTTTCACACGGGCTGTCTGATCAGGTTCGCCTGTCTGTTTTTCAGGCGGACCTGATCGGACCCTTAGAGCCCTTTCACACCGAGCCGTGGGGGGGGCGTCGGCGGTAAAGCGGCGCTATTTTTAGCGCTGCTTTACCGTCGTTTTAGTGACGCTATTCGGGCCTCTAGCGGGGCGGACTTTTTCTGTGTAAATTTAAGATTAGTTATTTTTTATATTGAAAATAAACTTTGTCGGTCGTTTAACCACTTCAATACTGGGCACTTTCGCCCCCCTCCTTCCCAGACCAATTTTCAGCTTTCAGCGCTCTCACAATTTCAATGACAATTGTGCGGTCATACAATGTTGTACCCAAATGAAATTTTTATCATTTTGTTCACACAAATAGAGCTTTCTTTTGGTGGTATTTATTCATTACTCCGTTTTTTATTTTTTGCGATATAAGCGAAAAACGAGCGGAAATTTGGAAAAAAAACGATATTTTCTTCTTTCTATTTTAATAAAAATCCAATAAAATTGAATTTTGTCATAAATTTAAGCCAAAATGTATTCTGCTACATGTTTTTGTTAAAAAAAATCCCGTTAAGTGTATAATAATTGGTTCGTGTGATCACGGACACATGTGCGCAAATGATAATGTACAGATGTGCACAGGTGATCACGGACATATGTGTGCAGATAATCATTGGGACATGTGATTTTACTGGGACATATGTGGGGGGACAGGTGTTTTTACTATGTGGGGACATGTGTTTTGGGGACATGTATTTTGGGGACATGTGTTTTGGGGACGTGTGTTGGGGACATTGTGTGTTTACTTTGTTTTTTTTTTACATTGTCAGGACACTAGACTGGTGATCAGTGAGTAAAAAGCTGTAAAAAACAGCTCATACTCACTGATCACCAGCCGGCTGCAGCGATCCGCTCTCCTCTCCTCACTGACAACTTCCGTGTGAGGAGAGGAGAGCAGATTGCCTAGCAACCGGCTCTGTGTTTACATCACATGACGGCTGTGATTCGACACGGCCGTCATGTGATCAGGAGGGCCAATCACAGAGCCCTCCTACCGATCGGAGATGCGCCGTGTCCGGGTGACACGAGCGCATCGGGATCACGCCGCTGCGCGGGCACGCGCGCGCGATCCCGCTCCTTCTGAGGGACGTTCCTGAACGTCCACTCAGAAGGAGAGATAGCCCACCCGGCCGTTTATGTGCAGTGGCCGGGTGGGAAGTGGTTAAAAAAAACCTGGCTCCTAACTTTTTTAGCTGGCTCCTAGATTCCAAGCAAATTTGTCAAGCCCTGGTATATCTAATGCCTTGGAAATTCTTTTGTACCCTTCTCCTGACTAGTACCTTTTAACAATGGCTGTTACTGTAGGATGCAACTAAGAAAATGTCAGGAAAGACTTACTGGAACAGCTCAACTTTATTTGGGTGTGTACTGTGATTGCGTGCACACTCATACAACCACATAATTTTTTTTTTTTTTTTTATTTGTATGTGTATATAATATATATTTTATATATATATATATATATATATATATATATATATATATATATATATATATATATATATATATATATATATATATATATATATATATATTTTTTTTTTTTTTTATAGATAAATATGCATTTGGGGAAACAAAAAAAGTATTTTGTACAAGCAGTTAGGAAATGTATCTGTAGATTACAGAGAGTATAGCATCTGAAAACCAATAAGCTATCTTCCAAGTCATTTTTTAGACCAATACATGGCGCTGAAGTGTCTTCCAATGGCCATGGTACAGACCTAGATAAAAGCACAAGTTGCAGTTTGAGAAACAACAGTGCACCTTATTATCATATACCAGATGCCAGACAGCAAAGCAGTGAATAAAAGAAAACACTTGAGCAAAGAGTGGCAGTCTAGACGATATTAGTGCTTGTAATTGCTCCAGAAGGGCTGTATGGAGACCACAGTCTAGACATGTGCAGTGCATTGCTCTTGCATCTGGCTACATGAGCTTTTCTTCTGCTAAATAAAGCAAAACCCTTTTCTCTTTTTTTTTTATTTTATTTTTTACTTTTTCGAAATAATTCATAAGAATAAAACAGTGTTTTAATTATCTGAATGAATGCATGATGAATGATTATGGCTTTTTCTAAAGTATAATCCTGTTGAATTGCTTATGTATCAAAACCTGTGAACAAGAATGGAATACTGTGTTGCAGCTTATTCACACTGGTGCAATGCGGTAAACGCTGCGAATCCTGTCGGGGTTCCCGCATCACACCTGAATCGCAGACGGTTCACACTAACATCTGCAATCCGATCTGGGGGTGTCAGTGTAAAGATAATGACACCCCTAGATCGGATCGCAGTGCGAACTATGAAATGGTAAAGGAATCGGATCGCATGCGTGTAAACACCCATGTAATCCGATTCAGGTGTGGACCAAAAAAAGGGTCCTGTACCATTTTGGTCCGAAATTTGATGCAAATTCAGCCTTTCAAAGTGTATGGCTGAATTCTCATCACACAGACATCTCATGGCTAAAGCCTCGTGCACACAATCAGATTTTCAGACGAACGTTTGTCTTTTTTTTTTGTTGCATGCTAGTCCCATTTTGAAAGTGAAGAGGTTACGCACCATACGAAAATTCTCGTTCGACAGAATTCAACTTCAGAAGTGACGTAATGTGCTGAATAGTTTTGTATGTATTCTTTTGTTTCTGAGCATGCGTAGTCTTGCTCTTTTGATTTTTTTTTTTTTTTTTTTCATATGAAAAATGTACTAATTTTAAATGAAAATCGGACATCTTCACGTACTATTAAAATTTTATAGCCTGCACATTCAGCTTTTTTCGTACGAAAAATCAGAATCAGCTGTCGAAAGCACCATACCAACGATCCGAAAATGGGCAATTTGGATCGTGTGCACTGGGCTTTAGGCTCCACGCACACTAGCGTTTTTTTTAAAAAGGGGTTTTAAACTCTCCTGGTTTTTCACCTCAATGTATTCTATGCATTGAGGGGGAAAACCTGTTGTATTGCACCAGTGCCCCCGTTTTACCCACCTGAGCCCGTTCGTTCCCATACCTGTGACGCGCACACTTTCTCTGGTCGGTGTCTCTGCTCTTGATTGGATAGATTGATAGCAGTGCAGCCATTGGCTCCTGCTGCTGTCAATCAAATCCAATGATGCGTGTGCCAGGGGGCGGTTCTGAGTCCTGCTGTCTGTGTCTATGGACGCCTGCACGGGTTCCCCCGAAGGAGAGCGCTTCTGTGATGGGTCACTCGACGCGGGGAGGAGCCAGGAGCGCTGCGGAGGGACCCCAGAAAAGGAGGATCGGGGGCTAATCTATGCAAAACCAACTGCACAGAGGAGGCAAGTATAACGTGTTTGTTCTTTTAAAAGGAAAAAAAGGGAACCTTTAGTGTCCCTTTAAGCTCCTAGAAGCTGTTATAAGCATTTTTTCTGCTCTTAGAAGCTAAACAGTGTTATCCTATGTGTCCATGCACACACTACTTTAGGCTATTAGCATTTTTTTAGCTTCAGCTTCTACGAGCAAAAAAAAATGCTATTATCAGCATTTTTCATCCAGCGTTTTTCTGGCATTTCTTTTAGCTTATAGTGTGCATGGAGCCTAAATGTGGTGTCTGCATTTAGTTTCCTTTTTTTCAGGCTTTTTTTCCTTTTTACTGTTACCTTATTTTTACCTGATGATTCTACAAGATAACACATTTTCTGTTCCTTCATGTTCTCATGTCTGTAGGGGTTTTTTTTTTTTTGTATCAATGGGGGCAACCGTGGTTTTTACCCAGACATCAATTCTAGGCAAAAAAAGGTATGGTGTTTCCCACTGCAATAGTTATTCTTGTCACAGTTTAGCTTTAAGGTTGGGATTAAAAATGATCAGTATAATGCAATTTAAATATTGCAGACCTTTACATATAATTAAAGATTTTGTATATCACAAAGTAAAAAAATCATCAGCGATTATAACAGCGACCTGTACTTGTCTGCACACCTGTCTGCTAATAATTACAATTGCTGTAATCACTATAGACTTTCTGTCAGCCAGTGGCAGCCAGACGGGTATAAAGCGCAAAGCAGGACACATCTATAAATATTCATGTACTCCAGTTTGGGAAAAGAGACCTGTGTGCGTTCCTCTGAGCCAAAGGGGGAAAAAAATAAAAAACAAAAAAAAAAAAACGAACGTATAAAAATTTCACACCAAGGCTTGACGCTCACTCCTTTTGGACATATTTGTCGCAGTAACCCATTTGCAAAAAGCACACTGTTCTATATAAATCTTTACTTTGAAGGGGCACTTCTGACCACCCAGCTTATACTCTACATCTGGAAAAACATCTAGGGTCTTCACTAGAGCCGCAACAGTGGACCAAATATGGGACCCAACTATGGGAAAAGATCTAGGGTCTTCACTAGAGCCGCAACAGTGGACCAAATATGGGACCCAACTATGGGAAAAGATCTAGGGTCTTCACTAGAGCCGCAACAGTGGACCAAATATGGGACCCAACTATGGGAAAAGATCTAGGGTCTTCACTAGAGCCGCAACAGTGGACCAAATATGGGACCCAACTATGGGAAAAGATCTAGGGTCTTCACTAGAGCCGCAACAGTGGACCAAATATGGGACCCAACTATGGGAAAAGATCTAGGGTCTTCACTAGAGCCGCAACAGTGGACCAAATATGGGACCCAACTATGGGAAAAGATCTAGGGTCTTCACTAGAGCCGCAACAGTGGACCAAATATGGGACCCAACTATGGGAAAAGATCTAGGGTCTTCACTAGAGCCGCAACAGTGGACCAAATATGGGACCCAACTATGGGAAAAGATCTAGGGTCTTCACTAGAGCCGCAACAGTGGACCAAATATGGGACCCAACTATGGGAAAAGATCTAGGGTCTTCACTAGAGCCGCAACAGTGGACCAAATATGGGACCCAACTATGGGAAAAGATCTAGGGTCTTCACTAGAGCCGCAACAGTGGACCAAATATGGGACCCAACCGCTCACGACTTCCTTCTTGGAAGCTAACTATAAACTTGTCCTTCGGTGCTATATGGTTCCTGCTGGAATCTCTAAATTTACACAAGGTATCTCAAAACATTGCATCCGGGGCTGTGGTTTGGCTTGCACTTTGATACATACCTGGTCAGAATGCCAATCAAAAGATTTTGGACAAGAGTTTACCAATTTATGTATACAGTTTTGGGAAACAGTCCATACAAAAAATCCATATGAGGCCTTTCTCAACCTCAAGGCTTTTACATACACCTCCAGCCAATGTAAATTGGTATCTTTTTTTATCTTTACTGCTTCTAGACAAACCCTGGCGAAGGCATGGAAATCTGGTATTCCGACTGTTGCACAGCTCATTTTACATGATGATAAACTTTTAAAATAAGGAAAAAAATTTGGAGCCCTTGGATAAATGATTACCGGTACTTGGGGGGGGGGGGGGGGGGGGGGAGGAGTGACAATAACCCAATATGGTCAATTTAACTTTTTAAAACTGGCTACTTGAAATCTTGGTTCTTTGTGTGGGGACCCGCTCTGGCTTGGCCTAACCTCTTTGCCCTGCTTTTATTCCCCTTCTATTCTATTCTACCTTTCTCCTTTTGTTCCTTTTTCTTGTGGTGTGTGTGTGTGTGTTTTTTTTTTTTTTTTTTTTTAAGCTACTTGCCCAGTTCTACAATTGACGCACCTATAAATGGGCTTATTTTTGCAATCGCATAAAGACCCAAAGTGGTTCTAAAGTCAGAATTTTATTATCTTAAAGGGGTTGTAAACCCTTGAGGTTTTTCACCTTAATGCACTGTAATGTCTAAAGTCCTCATTGGATAGGTTGGTTGCAGCAGCTGCAGCCATTGGCTCCCGCTGCTGTCAATCAAATCCAGTGACATGGGAGCTGGGGGGCGGGGCCGAGTCCTGCTGTCTGTGTCATTGGATGCAGCAGCAGGACTCAGGAGCGTGCCCGCATGGGTGCCCCCTTGGAATGCAGGTCTCCGAGGGGGCACTTGATGCAGGGAGGAACCAGGAGCGCCGCTGGGGGACCCCAGAAGAGGAGGGTCGGGGCCACTCTGTGCAATTCCTTGCACAAAGTAGGTAAGTAATACCATGTTTGTTATTTAAAAAAAAAAAAACCTTTACAACCACTTTAATGCATTCAATGCAATCATATGAAATGCCTTCTGTGTGCATCAGCCCCTCGAATGCTTACCTGAGCCCCATCTCGATCCAGTGATGTTGCACAAGAGTCTCAGCTGTCCAGCACTCTCCCTCCTCGTTGGCTGAGACAGCAGCGGGGCTGCTGTCAGTCAAAGTCAGTGAGCCAATGAGGAGAGAGAGGGGATGGGGCTGAACCATGGTCCTGTGTCTGAATGGACATGCAGAGCAGCGGGCAGCTTGGTGCCCCCATAGCAAGCTGCTTGCTGTGGGGGAACTTGGCAGAAGGAAGGGGCCAGGAGTACCAGCAAGAGAGCCAAGAAGAGGAGGATCTGGGCTGCTCTGTGCAAAACCACTGCACAGAGCAGGTAAGTATAACATGTTTGTTATTTTTAAACCAAAAACAAGACTTTAATATCACTTTAAGCCCGGGTTCACACTGATGTGATTTCAGATTTAAATCCGATCGCACTGAATTGCATGACAATGGAAATAATATTGGTTCCAATGGAGCTTGTTACATCAATTTAAAGTGGAGTTCCACTCAAAAATGGAACTTCCACTTTTTGGATTCCTCCCCCCCTCCAGTGTCACATTTGGCACCTTTTCAGGGGGGAGGAGGGAGCAGATACCTGTCTAATACAGGTATTTGCTCCCACTTCCTGGCATAGATTACCGCGGCGCTTGCGGTGACCTATGCCACTTCCGCCGCCTACCCCGTCCTCCCCCCTCTGTATTCCGTGAGACACAGAATACAGCAGGGACCCGTGAGGATGCACAGCGCGGCTCGCGCATGCGCAGTAGGGAAACAGAAGGACCACAACCAAAATAGTGGGGAAATATATCTCCCGTCCAGCACCCATCTCTAGAGTTCTGAACACAAGAAAAATCTGTGCAAAGTAGCCTCCTCTACCCATGACTACCTTCTCTTCTCACTCCTGCTGCTTCAGTCGGAAGGCAAAAATACCTAGTGCTTCTGGGTATGAAGGAGCATCTGACCTGCTCACCAGATGACAACACTCAGGTCTAGCAGCCAAATGCTGGGTGTGAGCATTGTTACATGACTGAGGAAGTGACATCACTGCTCCCCTAGCATCGAACATCAGCCAACACGGGGGGGTTTTAGTGTACAGAATGGGCAAGGTGACGTGTCTCTTTTAATCATGTCATAGTACCTCCTTTTAACATTCCAAACCAGAGGCAAGCCCTGTGTAGACGCTTTGATTTCTTAGCCCAGTTAAAGCTTAGCTTGCTCCATCTTTTCATGTCTTTTTCCATAATCCTACCAAAGTCTGCAATGCTGCTTGTTGTGTATTTATGGATATAACATCGAGAAGCAAGCTCCGAGCTCTTTGTTACTATCTTTTTATGTAAATTTCACTCTGCCTTTGAGTACGTAACAAGGCGCATTTCAAAGATGTTCAATGACATAGCTGGAGTCTTTGGTTTAAAGCGAGAAAAACACAATGTGCATTATTTCTCTTCTTTCTCTGACATTCCTCACAAAGCAGGAAGGAAACCAGATTATTCAGAGTAATTATTGTGCACATAGCATATTTTATTTTTAGATCACAATGTGAATTGATTAATAAGAGCTCGGCTGTTTTGAAGTTGAACATTGATTGGAGTCTACTTCAGAGTTTTTCCTTGTAATATGGCTGCAGTTGACGTAAATGAAAATTATACTTTTTTTCTTTCTTTTTGGCTTATTTAAAAAAATTGATGCGAGTCGCAAAAATGTTATGCAAAGTGCATAGCAGTCAATCACATTTCAGATAATTGGTGAGATCAGTGGAGCTTTCCTGTCCTAGTTTTGAATGGTAGATATTCTACTTAAAGTGATATTAAACACACCGTGTTTAATTGACATTATCGCTTCTATTTCTGTTTGTGGATGATGGCACTGTCATTATTTTATTAAAAAAAACATCTAAGTACCTTTTTCCTAATCGATATACAGCTGTCACATGACCCAGCTCTTTCCTAGCTTGCAGGAGGAGCTTCACGTCCTCTGCTGCTGGTCACATGTGCTAAATATAAAAATTGTAATCAAAATGTTATAATTTGTCATACAAATATATATTTGAAATCAAATCGTTATTATTTTTTTGGCAATAACATGGTGTGGGTAGATTTCTGCCATTCTATGTCACGCCCCTCCAGCCTGTGTCTTAGAATAAGAGGGAGGTGAAGCCTCCATCAATCTACATGTAATATCCTGCTCCCATTGTGTTTAGCTGGCTAGTGAAGGAGGAGCGAGGGAGTGGGCTGTCATTTACCACGGTGTATATGCCCACATGTGTAACTCTATAGTCAGATGGGCTGCTCAGATGTGATGGGGAGGAAATGCCCAGCATAGAAACGCACTGAAAACTGAGCATGTGCAGAACTGCCAACACTGCTCTGCAAAATCCCCAGCTGCATTTGGACTTGGAGAGAAGGTGGAGATAGAGAACAGCAGGATCAACCAGGCTTTTTGCAGAATAGAGAAAACGAATGTCCTAGTGACTGAGTGAGTATGAACAGCATGTAATACACCATTTATTGATAGTTTTTTTTAGAATGTAGGTTTAGTGACACTTTAAAGTATATTTCCACTTTTGAAAAAAAAAAAATCTAATTTTATGTTTGTGTTCTATTCGCACAAAAAAAAAAAAAAAAAAAAATTGTGACCTTTCTGATATTTCTTAGGAGAAAATGTCATGGCTAACAGCAAGCACATCTAGGCAAGTTTAGTGTAAATCTGGCCATACACTGATTTAAAATTTGGCTGGTCCAGCAGGTCGTGGCCGCATTTCAGTCTGGGTTGGATCTCCTTCTTGCCCAAAGTTGATTGCTTAATCTGCTTTTGTCGATGTGACCTGTTGAACGTTCCTTCCATCAGTGGTCGCACCCCCCTGATCAGTGTGTTCGGGCAGTGGCGGGTGCCCCTATCAGGATACAATGTCCTAATGGTGAATTTCCTCCAATCACCTCATTTGTGTGGATGAAGGCATCTGTTAGTGTTGTTTTTTTTTTGTCCGTTGGCTGAACAAAAGAAGACTAACCACAGCCAGCTTCAGTATGACCCAATAGAAAGACTTACAACAGAATGAACTTCCTCTCATTAACATACATTGAAAAGTATACGCTTATTTAGCCATTTGTTAAGGCCGAAAATCAGCTGAAGACGTCTGGTTTGGCAGGAGCCGGACAATTTTCAGGTCTTGTGTACAGCTCTCTGTCTGACAGAAGCCGATCTCATGACCGGCTTCTGTCGAATGGGCATCCGATCAATGTTGGCAGCCAATGGCTGCGAGTGCTGATCAGTGTGTTCTGGCAGGGGGGCAGTCCTTGTCAGAACACAATAGCACAGTGGAAGAGGTTGCCTCACTACCTACCATTGCTTCTGTGAGTACTGTTAGTACGACAATCTGTTTGTTTTTTTTTGTTTTTTTTCCAGCCTGCTGGGTTGAACGAAAAAAAAAAAAAAAACTTCTTGTGTGTACCCTGCATCAGAACAAACAGGATTCCGTCTAGTTTACAACTGATTATGAGATCTGTCAGCACAATATAGACAGGGTTAATGATGACAAACACAAGTCCCCAGCCCCCTCATAAACGATAAAGTATGATTTTTTTTTTTCAGTGCCGGAGTTATCAGAAATGTTTAAAAAGGTAAGCAGAAATGTGATCCTTTTTGAAGTTGTGGATATGGGAACATTTACAAAGTAGAGATGGCCCGCTGTGCTCCATGGGTGCAGATAAGATCACTTGTAAATCGTTTTCTATACTGCGCTGTTATTAGCGGTATATTGGTCCTCATGTGATACTGGATAAGCTGTAAGGTCTTTTCAGATGTTACTGGTTGGGTAGTTTCGTACAAATGGTATTATCATAGCCTGATTAGGCCTCTGGGGAGACTATTCTCCTTGGGTCACTAGATGATATTTACTTCAGCCCGGCAAGTGATGTTCCCGTTTCATTCATTAATTATTAACGAATGCAAACATTGCAGAGAAGAGCCAAACAACCTGGGTCATACTTATTTCCTACAGGATAAAAGGATGAGAATGTAAACATTTTTAGTACATTTTAGAATTCCAGTGTTTAGAAATGTCGGATGGAAGCTGGACCTCCAGCTAGTTAGGGGGGTTAGAAATTCGAATTCAGATCAGTTGGGCATATTACTACAGCATACACAGAAAATACAGAAACAATAATCTGGTAGTAATGTGCAATTCATTAGGACCTGGTAGTATAGGCGATAAGTAATAACTACTCTTACATCCTATAAAGCTGGTTTGAACTAACAGGTGAATTGATACTGGGATTGTTATTAGGGGTACACCAATACCAGTTTTTAAGATCGAGTACCAATACTTTTTCTCAAGTACTCTGATACTGATTACCGATACCTGTTTCTAGTTACGTTTTTAAGTTCTTTACTTCAATACACTTATTTGCTGTGCCGGGTTTGACAGCGGGATTTCACCCCCCTCCTCTAATGCCGCGTACACACGGTCGTACTTTTCGTCTACAAAAGTCCAACGGACGCTGACGGACTAAAGCTGGCTGGTAATCCGATCGTGTGTGGGCTTCTCCGGACTTTCAACGTACTTTTTTAGCCTCAAATCCGACGTACTTTAGATTTGAAACATGCTTCAAATCTTTACTTCGTAACTACGACGGACCCCGAAATCCGCTCGTCTGTGTGCTAGTCCGACGGACAAAAAGCCACGCTAGGGCACCTATTGGCTACTGGCTATGAACTTCCTTATTTTAGTCCGGTGTACGTCATCACGTACGAATCCGTCGGATTTTTGTGTGGTCGTGTGTAGGCAAGTCCGTTCGTTAGAAAGTATGCCGCAAGTCCGCCGCAAGTCCGCCGAAAGTCTGCCGGAAGTCTGTCGGACAGGCTGTCTGACTTTTGTAGACGAAAAGTCCGACCGTGTGTACGCGGCATTAGACTTTGTTTAGCGGTCAAGGTGCGAATTGTCAAACTGTATGACAATGGAAATCGAACCTGAACCGTGCTCAAAATCGTACTTGACTCTTTCTAAAAACGTGCTGCAGCCGGCTTGAAGCTATCTGTTTTAGCATCAGAGCATTTGTACAAGTACACATGTAAATACTTGGTATCAGCATCGGTATCGGTGCAATGCTAATTATAACACATAGTATTACAAATATTACATCTGTACTGTACTCCTCTAGACATACTCTAAATGAAGATCAGCGATCTCCAAACTCTAGAAAGAAGGAAAGAGAGAAACAATTTACTGTCGTCAGACTTATAGGGGCCAGACTGTGGCCAGTGAGATTAAGCAATGACTAAGGCTTGGTGGTCAGTGGGAGTAAACCAATTATTATTTGTGCCCCATCATTGGTGTCAGTGGGAGGAATCGTGCCCCATCATAGGTGTTGGTGGGAGGAATCGTCCCCCATCGTAGGTGTCAGTGAGAGAGATTGTGCCCCATCGTAGGTGTCAGTGGGAGGAATCATCCCCCATCGTAGGTGTCAGTGGGAGGAGTAGTATTTAATCGTTTTTTGTCAGTGGGAGGAATTTAGCCCCACTGGTGATGTTAGTGGAAGGAATAGTGCCTCATCCTTGGTGTGAGTAGGAGGAATAGTGCCTTGTATCACTTGGTGGAATAGTGCCCCATGGGCCAGGTAAATGCAAGCAAAAGGTTTGCAGTTTGGACCACTGATCATGGCAGGGTTGAAGCTATCTAAAGAACCCATTTGACTATATTGTTTATGGGGAATATTCACAAGTGCCAGGCAGGTACTGACTGCAAAGAAAATGTGATGTTTGCTTTAACTACTTAATTGCCATTCCAAATTCTGCATATATATGAGATGAATAAATCTGATTGTAATGTTCATTTTATTTGTAAAAAAATAAATATTATGCACACAGAATTGGCATAAAAAAGCTGTGTACATCTCTACAAATGATGTGCTACGTGCCTACTGAGTGTCTAGACTACACTTTTCCCTTTTCTATGATGTCATACTTTATTAACAGTCTGTTACATTCCAAACAGCAGTGTGTGGTTTAAGAAACGTGTGTGTTTTGTGGTTAGAGCAAATCAAATTTCCTGGCAAATTCTTCTTATGCTGATTCTTCAGTATGGAATTACATGGGAAATTTAAACCCTTTTAGCCACCTTTTTTTAAAGCTCAGGACAACAGTTAGTGATATTTCAGTTTTAGTAGAAACGTTTGCTGTTGGGTTAGTTTGATTTGTTTTTCTGATTAAAAGCTGGTTGAAAGTGGTTAAAATTGCTCAATCGTATGATCAGCTCAGTGTAGTTTGTAGCTCTCCCTTCCCCTCCCTCGATTATGTTCTCACTGACAGCTGTTTTTTTTTTTTTTTTTTTTTTTTACTTTCTATGCACTTTATTATTAATTGTACGTTATTCTGCAAAAAAATAATAAAATAAAATAATTTTCACACCAGCTGTAATTTTTTCTGGCCATTTTTGTTTCTTGTGAATTATACCTTAGGTAGGGTGTCTGCACTTCCTGTTACAAGGGTTTACTTTTTGGAATTCCTGTGCCTTGCATTACTACTGTATATCACCTGGCTGTACAGTATACAAAAATGGAGCTTTCAACTTTAACACAGAAAGCGAATTCCACTGACAAATATTAGGGATATTGTTTGGTGTCACTTAGAGCCCTCATTCACACTGATGCGATGCAGGAAACGCAGATTCGCTGCAAAGCAATTGCAGAACGTCAATGCAGTCTGCTGCGGATGTCAATTTTAGATTAACTCCACCCTGAAACAGATTGCAAAATGCAGTGCGATTCCCAGAATCGCATTGCATGGGTTTGAGCATGCAATGTGATTCAGGTTTGGGGGAAAAAAAGGGTCCTGCGCCATTTTGATGCGATTTGCGATTGTGATGCTATTTGAGCCATATAGTATATGGGAAAGGGGGGATACAGCGCTGTGTGTAGTGTAGGTAAAACAGCAGCCAACACAGCTGTAGACCCAGGCAATAAGTATAAATGTAAAAGTGTAGCGCTATAAAACCTAAATAAACTGAACTGAAAAAAACAGTGTCAAAAACCTAAAGTAATGGTTGTAAATAAAAGTAAAAATAAGAATTTCAGTGAAAAAATTCACAATACAGATATTTCTATAAATGTGGTATGATCATATCTTGTGCAAAATGTACAGTGCAATATGCATATACAAGCTGGTGAAACAATAATAATACAAAGGAAAAGCCACCAAAGTGAATAGAGATAAAATAATGTCCAACCAGAAATAAATAATGGGTGTAAGCTGCAGTCCAAGCATATGTTGGTAAAAACCAATATAATTTGAAGTCCAAAGGTATAGAGAAGAACCTCAGAGGACTGGACAGATGTTTAAGACCAACAGCGTTTCAGAAAGGCTAGAATGCTGAAAAAGCCACCACCAAGGATCTTAGGAGGCTTACCAGATGTTGTTGACTTGGGGAGGCTTATGCCACCCAAGTCACAAAAGCTTTGAGACCCACTGGTTAAAAGGGTACATCTCCTCCTTGAACAGCCACGATGGATCCTAGGTCAAGACAGCAACTAAGCTTCCACGATCGCCCGCGGCAGCATATGGATAGTGTTTCAATGGGGGGCCACAAAGGAGTGTTCATATACCATGCGAAAATAAATGTAAAACTCGCATAGTGTAATAACATGAGACTAATTTATTTAAAAATAATAAAAATAGACTCACATGTTAGACAATCATCAAGAGCACATAAAAACAAGTAGCGGTGATTTGTAATGGGTCCACCCAAAAATGTATGGCTCAAATCACATTGCACAGACATCGCATATGATGTACACAGGAAGGCGATATGATTCCTGTGAGAATCACACGCGGTGTCTGCATCACACACGTGTGAACCTAGGCTGAAACAGAGCTGGCGGAGGCTAAATTACCTTCAGGCGCAGAATGCCATCTCCAAAATCTTCGGCCCTTCTGGCAAATAACACTTGACAGATAGGCAATCTGCTGTGGTTTTCAGTACTTAAAAGAAAAATGGAAAAAATATAAAAGCTATTTTCCTTCAGCTTGCTAAAATAAGTGAAGTAATGGCATCTGATTTTTTTCTATTGATGATCGCATTGCTGATGTATATTCCGTATGACGGTTGGAAATAAACTGCTACATAAATCCCCAAATGTTTAATAAGATGCATAGCAAACATGTAGAAGAACATAGTAATTATGATAAGACTTAATGGGTTTATGGTTCCAGGCAATAATATAAGTTAATGAGAAGAGGAGGAACTGGGGATGTTACACAGACACTCCCAAACCACATAGGGGTTTAGAGAAAAGAAAGAAGGAACCACTGCAAAAGCTTATGTAATCACTTCAGCTATCTCACCAGACTCCCTCTGAATAGCATTTCACTGCTGTATTTACTTAATCATAATAAAATAGAGAACTTCAGTTGGTTATTTTTTTGCAAAGGAGAAAGTGATGTCAGCCAGGAGTGTTTAATATTTTAACCCCATGTCCTTTTTGGCTACCAAGCAAAACTTCTGTGCTACAAGCAGGATGGAATTATCTACCAATTCAAGTTTATTTCTGCAAGCCTGATCTCTTTACATAATGAATTCTGGCAAGGCTACTGGCCATAGTTTTATTAAGTGGATGTGATCACAGTAGCTATGCTTGACATATCCTAGAGAGCAGGCAGGGGATATTCTGTACAATTGTGTTCCTACGCACTTGTGCCCAGAATCAACATACAGTTACTGCAAGAAAATCATTTTGGTGGGCTACTTGAGGGTGACTTAAAGGCTAAGTTCACCTTTTTTAAAAAAAAAAAAATTTTGAATGCTCATATTTTTGCAGGAAAATAAATTGCCTACAGACCACTGCAGCCACAATCTCCTGCAAACACTGCCTCCAGCTTTCCTGCCCATACCTTTTGTACAGCCTTTCTTTTTGTTTTAAAGCTGTAAAAAATCTAAATGAGCTACGAGGGTGCTCATCGGAACCCTCACAGTTGGGTGAGAACTTCAAGCCATCTGCCTCAGTGGTAGATGGGACTTTTACTTTATTTATTCGCAGATTGCTGTAAATGAACAACATAGCTGCGTAGGCAGTGCCCCACACCGCCACACCAATCTTGACATGTGACAGCAGGTGCGGGGAGAGGCTCCCCAGCCAGCTGTCACAAGGGGATTGGCGGATGCCGGTGGCAGGAGATGGAGCATGTTACACATTAATATAGGTGTAACATGCTCCAAAAGGTGAACTTGGCCTGTTCTATGTAGAGCCATATTCTCCTGAAGACTGTGACACTGAAGCTAGTCATTCACGTTTAGACTTTGGTTTGAATGTTCGTACGAAAACTATGAAAATCATTGGATCAAGCATCCGATGATGCCATTATGGAATGAATGAATTTTGTTTGCAAGCCCCTAAAAATGTTGTCCTATTGCCATACCTACGTATAAAACTTTGACATTCAATTTTTGATCTTTACATTAGCATACATTAGCATACAAATGCAATACAAATGATTTCCCCAACTGAGATCCACATAAACAGTTGGAATTTTTTTTCTCATTTCTTATTCAAATGAAATTCTTGAATCTTGAGCCTTCAAATTCCCTGGTTCAAAACTATTTACAGCTTGTCCCCCATTGATCATTAGAAGACTGAACGAACATTCTGAAAATTATTTTTTTTTAACCAAAATTCTCCTTGTGTATGGCTAGTTTGAGGTGCCTTCATAGCCTGTCAGGTCTCCAGTAGGTGCCACATGGCTTCCAAATCTGGCAAGTTTCGTTAAGGTGATTGGTGATTTTTTTTTTTTTTTTTTTTCCCAGGTCACCATCTTAGGTTCACCTTCTCCCATGTCCAAGAGTTGTTTGTTAATAAGGCCACCTATCACAGGGGTGTGCAAGTCAGAAGGTAGGGAAAGCAGGAAGGAGCAACCATAGAAGTGGACACTTGTTGCAGATAACAGAACCCCAGTTTTGTAGGCCACAGAATACACTACAGCAGAAATTACAGACACCCAGGGGTACCACTATTGCAGGTAAGTATTGTCCGAACAATTCCCAAGAATCAAATCTGCCCAGAGAAATTACAGCTGGTGCTTGATTTGAGTGTTTTTAAATATTATATTCTCTCCAAAAATAATCCATACACATTCGCTACCTAATGGCCCTTAAATCTATTTTTATTGAAGTTGTTTTACTGTGTTTTTCTGTAACCTTTTAATGTCCCCAACTCCTGAATCCCCCTTTTTTTCTGCTTACTTCCATTTGTTTGGAACTAGCAGTACATGTTCGTTGCAGTCATGTGCACTGTTCTATGCACACTACAGATCTCATCGCCCATCATCCATAGTCCACCTCGGGAACCAGCAAGAGAAGATGTTACATTCCTTCATATTGTAGGACCGTGGAGAATGAACATAGCCACCCTCTAATTAGGAAGTCTGATCACAGCAGCAAAGGAAATTTAATTTGGAGAAGGCTGAGCACAATAGAATAGACTAGAAAAAAAAACCTGAGCCATGTGTGGCCAGCCTAAAGCCCTGTACCCATGGGCTGAATACCGGGTTCAATAGAAACCGCCCGACATTCAGCCCCTGTGTACAGCAGCTGGTCCGACAAGCATCAATAAAAGTCATATTTAGAATCGTAGAATGAGAGTTGGAGTATGCAAATTTCCTTGCATCTGACCGATTCTATAAATTATTGAAGGATTGTTCTTTTACTTTCAAAAGGTCTATTGATGTCCTTTGGTGCTGAATCATTTTTGGGCTTGTTGCGCCTATACCTTTTTTGTGTGCTGTCATAGAAACAAGCAAGTAACACAATACATGGGCACAATTCACTATTGTGCCTAAATCAATTAAAGCTTTCATCATATCCTCAATCAGTTACAGATTTCACAGCACCTGTAAATGTCCTTCACAGTGTTTCATTTTTTTACTTTAGTACCTCTGATTTCAGGTTTTTACAATGATAAACCTGCTTCTAAGTTATGTAGGCATATACCAAGCGTTTCCCCCACAGGAATTGTAGATTTTCTAAAGTTAAGCTGCATACAAATTGCATTTATTTGTAGAACCTATAAACCTGTACAAAAATGTAATTTCTTCGGAGAAGCTACTCAAATTCACAAATGTGTATCTAGGGAGTCCCATGCCTGCACAGAACAGTCAGCTGCTACAGGCAGTATTTTATATTATCAGCCATTTTAGAATAAAGGTGCTGAATATGGAATGAATGCATGTCAGCTGTATGCTGGGCAACATTACAATTGCTAACAGTCTCTTCTTAGTGCTCCTGCAATCAATTTCCCAAGGAGTACATTTTTCAGTTCCTCAGGAGCTTTTGCCATAATGTACAAGTATGTAGATCATATTTGCACACTATGCCACCTCTGCCAGATTTTTAATTGTGCCCCAGGAGCTTTTAGCCATAATGTGCTAGTATGCACAACATATTTGCACATTATGGCAGACTAACCTGGCAAGCGACTCCCCCCCCCCCCCCCTTCAGTGCAGTCTGTGCTCCCAAAGGTCACAGGTGCTGCTATGTTCTACTGGTCTGTCTTCTGGGTTTTGTCATTTTGGCTGCTTGGTTGGGCTGTGATGACATCACTCCTGCACATGCGTGATGAGCGATGTTGTCATGGCACAGAGCAGTGCCATAAATGTACACTGTGCAGCACATCCGTGGCTTAATGTACATAAATGCTAACCAGTAGGAAGGAGGGTTTGACCTGTACATTGACAGTCCTTCCCAGGGACTGAAATGCTGTCTCCTTTCCTTTGTCCAGGAGCTCTTTGCATTCTCTTTTCTTGTTCTTATTGCAACAATGGCAATGTGTTCGTCATTTGTACAGATCTCAGTATCTTGCTATACCCTGAAGACTGATACTGGATTCTGAAGTTTAATCTGAGGGCAACATTGACAAATTTGGTATTTCCCCTATCTGAGTTGTCATACGGCTTTTATTATTATTTTACCTATTATGTTTTATTTATTGCAACCTTTTATGTGTATCAAACTTATGTGTAACCTGTCCTGTTCTAGTGTTATTATTGCTGCCAGTATGGCTCCTACAATTTTCCTGCTTATGAGAGATCTGATATTGTGCCCCTAAAGTTAGGGCATTGTCCTATGCGTGAGGTTAGTCTGTAGCCCTTAGGCTCGGTTCACACTGCTGTGACATGAAAGTCGTGTGACTTTGCCAGGCGACTTCCTGGTGATTTGTGTACTACTTGATGCAACTTTTAAGCAACTTCAGCGAATTCCTGGGTAATCTTCTTGTAATGTTGGATCATAAGCGTATCAATTTAGATGAGGATCCGACTAGTAGACAACTTCAATTAAAGTCTATGGGCACAAGTTAGATAGAAGTTGCCTTGAGGTAGTACAGGAACCTTATTTATAGTCGTAGCAACTTCAGCAGTGCTAATTAAGACAGCTCTCATTGACCAACATGGGATTTCACATGTCACGCGACTAAGTCAGGGCAATGTGAACCGAGTTTAACTGGTATATTGGATGTTTCTGGAGCGATTGGCTTGTCCTGAAATGACCTTTTAACTTTAAGGTATATGCATTACAAGCATTGTTGGCTATAATCTAGGAGTGCAAGGATAATAGAGTGGTAATGAGCCCTGGCTTTCTTGCTTGGAGATTTTCAAACACTGAAATAACTTTATGGAACGCATGACATCACCCACGCTGGAGGAAAGGGTCACACTGTGTCCAGTGAATAAGTGCCCCAGGTCAGTTCATCTCTTGTTGTGTCAGTGAGGGATATATCCGTTTTACTACTCTACTCCCTCCATTCTCAAAAAGTGTGGCATTTTCACTTGGTCACCACCCAAATCTGAAGCTTCGGAACAGTACTGAAATTTCCACCTGAGGATAACACAGCTACTGTGAGGTCCGTGGGCAAATGGGAATGGTATTCATTCATGGGCCAGATCAGAACATGGTATATAAAACCGCAATGATGATATAGATTCTACAGGCTTCGCTCATGCATAGGTGAAGGGCCATTGTATTGGACACTTTGGACCATCATACAACCCCAGATTATTATTATTATTATACAGGATTTATATAGTGCCAACAGTTTGTGCAGGGCTTTACAATGTGAGGGCAGACAGTACAGTTACAATACAATTCAATAGAGGAGGAATCGGGGGGGCTCTGCTCGTTAGAGCTTACAATCTAAAAGATAAGGTCAAGTGATACAAAAGGTAATAACTGTGGGGGATGAGCTGATGGAGAAAATAAAAGTACAGTTATTGGTTGAGGCAGGATAGGCTTCTCTGAAAAGTTTATAGGGATAACCTAAAAGCGGACTGAGTGGAAGTAAGAAGGATAGGTTGGGGTAGGGAATTCCGTAGGATGGGAGAGGCTCGGGAGAAGTTCTGGAGGCGAGCATGAGTGGAGGTGACAAGGAAACTAGATTAGAAGGTCTTGGGAAGAACGAAGAGAACAATTTGGTTGGTATTTTGAATCTAGGTTAGTGATGCAGCCATGGGCAGAGTTGTGGGTGTCTTTGTAAGTTGTTAGTATTTAGAATTTAATTTTGTTGAGTAACAGCCAATGGAGTGATTGTCAGAGCGGGGTTGCAGACGCTGAATGCTTGGTAAGGTGGATGAGTCTGGCAGCAACAATCATGATGGACTGAAGGGGAATAGCCTATGTAAAGTTAATCCAATGAGGAGGGAGTTGCAGTAGTCAAGGCGAGAGGGATTGGAGGGATTGTCAGAGCGGGGTGGCAGACACTGAATGCTTGGTAAGGTGGATGAGTCTGGCAGCAACATTCATGATGGACTGAAGGGGAATAGCCTATGTAAAGTTAATCCAATGAGGAGGGAGTTGCAGTAGTCAAGGCGAGAGATGACCAGGGAGTGGACTAGGAGCTTGGTGATGAGAAAATGAAGATATGGACGGCCGCACTCCAATGCAAACACCTTTATTGTGGTGAAGAAAGAACCATACAGCAACAGAGGTACATATACAGCTGACATGTTTCACACCCTTACTGGTGCTTAGTCATAGTTGTGACTAAGCACCAGTAAGGGTGTGAAACGCTTCAGCTGTATCTGATTCATTGATCTTGAGAGAGAAGTCAGGGGAAGGGGCAAATGGCGGAGGAAATAATATGGGCTTGGTTTTGGACAGTTGGAGTTTGAGGAAGTGGTGTGACATCCAGACTGATATGTTGGTTCGTTCATTAGTGAGGGGTGAGGAGACTGATGTTGCCAGCTGAGGGGTAGAGGATAGACTTGGGTGTCATCAGCATATATATGATATTGAAAGGCATGTGAGGCTATCAGCTGACCCAGGGAGCAGGTGTGGATCGAATTGGAGAGGTCCAAGAACAGAACCTTGGGAGACCCTGACGGAAAAAGGAAGAGTAGAGGAGGGAGTAGAATTGTAATTGACACTGCAGGTGCTGTGGGATAGGTAGGATGAGAGCCAATAGAGAGCACAGTCATGGAGACCAAAGAAGTTACATTTTTTGAGAAGGGTGGGTGGTCAGTCATATCAAAGGCAACCAAAAGGTCCAGAAGTAGGAGTACAGAATAGTGTCCATTGATTTTTGCTGTTAGTAAATCGTTTGCGTTTTAGTAGAGCAGTCTCTTTGGAGCGTTGAGGGCGAAATCCAGATGCAAGTTAAAAGGTTTAGAAATGAGCCTTTTTCATACACACAAGCCTACAATTGTACCCAGGATTTCTTTGTATAATTATAAATCCTGTACCCAGGATTTCTTTGTATAACCGAGTATAATTGACCACAGTGAAAATGCAGGACACGCTATAGTATATCTTAAAGTCCCTAGTTCCTTCTGTTATAGTCTTCCTCATAGTCCCCAGTTCCTTATGTTTTATAGTGTCCCTCATTGTGCATGGGGCCCCAGTGTGCAATGTCAATAGTTGTAGTTCTTTGTTCAGACATTGACCACCACCACTATTGGCTGCCCTCCCTAGGCCACAAACAGTCTGCTTTCACCTGACATTATCTGCAGTGAACCTGTGTTCCTTTATTCAGATGATTGATGACCATTTATCACTGGCTGCATTCCCTAGGCCACAAACAGTCTGCTCTCACCTGACTGACTACAATGGAAGTACTTGTGGCTCTTCGGAATGTGTCAGTCTCAAGACTGGAACTATGTTGGTGGTTCACCGTAATATTGAGCTTGATCAAATAAAATATTGTGACCATCTTGGGGTTGTTTCAGTAAATAAAATATGAACTGCCAAAATTGAGATGAAGCTGTTCCCTTGTTTTTGTTTCTGCCTTGCTTGGAAAACATGTGCCAATTCCAGGGAGTAGCAGCCATCTGGGATCGCCTGGAAGAGAAATGGGGCCTAGCCTTCCCTGAGGAGCCTCTGTCTTGTAGCCGTGGCTGGTTACTTTGCTTCGGGCTGCTTGCTCTATTTCTTGTTGAGGAAACATCTCTAAATGGCATTAGCCATGTAAAAGCTGAAGCAAACATTAAAGGATAATTGTACCCTACTCAAGGTTTTCGATCTGTAGAAGAAGCGATTACCAGCAATCAATTAAGTTGCTTTCATCTTCTTCCATGTGTTTTCGGCTGAAGTATTCATAAATCTGGTGGTAAAGCTTTAGCGCTAATTCCTAACAATTTTCTGTATGCTTTTGGGATTTGAACAGAGACGTTTTACCTGGCAGACAACAATGTGACTCCATGTAAGTACTTCAGACTTCTTACATCATCTTTTGTTTTGCGATTCTACAAAGATGAGTGTTTTTTACAGACTAGTCCTTCAACATTTTAAGTGTATCTAAACCTAAACTCTTAGGGCCCATTAACATGAGGTAGGGCTAGGGCTGCACTGTGCATCTTTATGCAGCACAGGCCCAACACAAGTCAGGAGAAAAGCCTTGTTCCATACAAGGGCAGTTCACACCACACCACACCACAGGGGTGTCTGCTGAAAATGCACGGCACGCGGTCCTTTTTTGAGTGCAGTGGGTTGCAATGCAAACTACTGCATTGCAACGCCCGTGTGAATAGATCTTAATTAAATGTCACTTGTGGTATCAATAAAATTCTATCAGGCCGGGTTCACGCTGGTGCCGTCCTACTTTGGATCCGACTTTGCTCTGCGACTTGAAGCCGACATACGTCCGACTTTCAATGAACAGGGATCCGACTTGGATCCCCGCCAATACCAGGCACTGTGTTTGGTATGAATCTTGAGCGGGAACTCCACGCCAAATTTTAAATAAAAAACCTGCATGGGATCCACCTCCAAGAGCATACCAGGCCCTTCGGTCTGATATGGGTTTTAAGGGGAACCCCCTACGCTGAAAAAACGGTGTGGGGTCCCCCCAAAATCCATACCAGACCCTTATCCGAGCACGCAGCCCGGCCGGTCAGGAAAGGGGGTGGGGACGAGCGAGCGCCCCCTCCTGAACCATACCAGGCCGCATGCCCTCAACATGGGGGGTGGGTGCTTTGGGGCAGGGGGTCGCCCTGAGGCCCCCCCCACCCCAAAGCACCTTGTCCCCATGTTGATGAGGACAAGGGCCTCTTCCCGACAACCCTGGCCGTTGGTTGTCGGGGACTGCGGGCGGGGGGCTTATCGGAATCCGGGAACCCCCTTCAATAAGGGGCACCCAGATCCTGGCCCCCGCCCTATGTAAATGAGTATGGGGTACATCGCACCCCTACCCATTCACCTGGGGGGAAAAAAGTGTCAATAAAAAAAAAACACTAGATCGTTTTTTAAAGTAATTTTATTAGGCAGCTCTGGGGGTCTCTTCCTTACTTGGGGGGTCTCTTCCGACTTCTCCGCTCTCTCCAGCCTCTTCTCCCGGGCTCCGGTTCTTCTCCCGCTCTCTGGTGTCTTCTGCCGGGGTCCTCCGCTATCTTCTACTCCTTTGCCCGCTCTTTTGCTAGCGTTGGCTCGGTCTTCACCGTCATCTTCTTCCCTCCGGTCTTCTTCCGATGTTGACACAATGCGATCTCCCGCTTTAATGCCAGGTGCGCAACAGCTTATATAGGCATGGGACGTGGTCACCGGGTGATGTCATCCGGTGACCCCGCCCCTTATGACGTCACCGGCCCATCATGCCCCGGGCGGTGACGTCATAAGTGGGCGGGGTCACCGGATGACATCACGCGGTGACCACGCCCCATGCCTATATAAGTCGCTGCGCACACGGCATTACAGCGGGAGAGAGCGTCGTATCAACATCGTAAGAAGACCGGAGAGAAGAAACGACGGTAAAGACCGAGCCAACACTAGCAAAAGACCAGGCAAAAGAGCAGAAGATAGCAGAGGACCGCGGTAGAAGAGGCCGGAGAGAGCGGAGAAGTCGGAAGAGACCCCCGCAGCTGCCTAATAAATTACTTTAAAAACCGGTCTAGTGTGTTTTTTTTTTTTTTTTTTTAAATTGACACTTTTTTCCCCCCAGGTGAATGGGTAGGGGGATGATGTACCCCATACTCATTCACATAGGGTGGGGGGCGGGATCTGGGCTCCAGGGGGCTCCCGGAATCCGATAAGCCCCCCGCTCGCAGACCCCGACAACTAACGGCCAGGGTTGTCGGGAAGAGGCCCTTGTCTTCATCAACATGCGGACAAGGTGCTTTGGGGTGGGGGAGCAGTGCGCCCCCCGTCCCAAAGCACCCACCCCCCTATGTTGAAGGCATGTGGCCTGGTACGGCTCGGGAGGGGGGGCGCTCGCTTGTCCCCACCCCCTTTCCTGACCGGCCGGGCTGCGTGCATGCCGTTTTTTCAGCGTAGGGGGTTCCCCTGAAAATCCATATCAGACCGAAGGGCCTGGTATGCTCTTGGAGGGGGATCCCATGCTGGTTTTTTATTTAAAATTTGGCGTGGAGTTCCCCTCAAGATCATCAGAGCACAAGTCGCATGCCAAAGTCAGACCATGCAAGACGGCGATCCGACTTTGATCCGACTTCATTGATAGTCAATGGGCTGAAGTAGGATCAAAGTTGGACCAAAGTAGTACAGGGAGCATTTTCAAAGTCTGACCGACTTGTGTTGGACCAGTTAAGATGGCTCCCATAGGGAAACATTGATTTTCACACATCATGTGACTTGAGCTCCTAATGTCGGAGCGTTTGTCGCACCAGTGTGAACCTGGCCTCAAAAGTAAAAAGATAATGGCGCAATGGGCTGGGATCGATGTATCGGCACTGTTACCTCCTAGCATACACCTGTGGGCAATCGGCACAGCTGCTGGTGTGAATGAGCCCACAAACTAAGTGGTTCACATATCCCTTTAGAGCCCTTTCACACTGGGGCGGGGGCGGCGTCGGCGGGAAAACGCCGCTATTAGCGGCGTTTTACCGTCGGTATTCGGCCGCTAGCGGAGCGGTTTTTAAACCCCCCGCTAGCGGCCGAGAAAGGGTTAAATACCACCACAAAGCGCCTCTGCAGATGCTCTTTGCCGGCGGTATAGCCGCGCCGTCCCATTGATTTCAATGGGCAGGAGCGGTAAAGGAGCGGTATACACTCCGCTCCGAAGATGCTGCTAGCAAGACTTTTTTTACCGTTCTGCCAGCGCATCGCTCCAGTGTGAAAGCCCTCGGGGCTTTCACACTGGAATGAAAGCAGCGGCACTTTTGGGTCGGTTTGCAGGCGCTATTATTAGCGCAATAGCGACTGCAAACCGCCCCAGTGTGAAAGGGCTCTTAATGTAAAAAAATCTGTTTACTGCTCTTCGATTAAATAATGTCTGCAAACTGTATCCACAGATACTTCCTGTCTAAGGCTTGTTTCATACCTACAAGTGCAAAGGCATTTCCACGTGTTCCTGCATGTAGGGTAACCCACCCATGTCAGTGAGCTGCCCTATGTGGAAAGCAAGTCCCATACTCCTCCTTTTTTTTTTTTTTTCTCTTGGTGCTGCACAATGCATTTCGCATGCCGAAAATGTGATGTGTTTGCAGATGTGCAGTGGTGCAATTAATAGTTAATGGTGTGGGGGTGTGTCTGCTAAATGGCAGCATGATTCTCTGTGTGTCTGGAAGCGAGCAATTTTGCTCATATTCCCAACGCATAAAGGTCTGAGCCTAGGCTTGGGGTGACCATACTTTCTCAGTTCAGCCGCAGTGCTGACAGCACTTTCCGCTCACTCCGGAGTTGAACTACAAGCAGCCATGCCTTTGCAGTGTGCTGGCACATTCTGATGTAGTCTGCATAGTAAAGTGCGATGTTCAGCTGCTGTGGGTTTGTGCACATCCACAGGAAGTTCAAATAAAGTCTACAGGGTGTGCACAGCACCAGGAGATAAAATGTGCAAATAACGGGAAAATTGCTATTTTGTAACAAATAATGTAATCTTGTTTTACTTCCATTGCTTTACAAAACTAAGTATTTTTGTGAGCGGAAAAGTGACAACTTTTATCTTTATCTTTATCTTTTTATCTTTTCACATTTATCTTTTTGCTGCTGTGATCTGACTTTCTGTTCTTGTTCTCCACGATCGTACTGTATTTAGGAATGTAGCCACCCTCTCGCTCGCTCCAGAGACAGACTAGACACTATGGAATTTGTAATGTGCATAAAGCAATGCACATGACCGCAACCGACTTGCACTGCTTGTTCCAAACAGGCAGGAGTAAAGGGGAAAGAAGAGGTTCAGAAGCTCATGGAGGATTTTACAAGTAGGTAGATAAACGCAGAAACAATTTTAGGTGAAATCAGATTTTGAACAAAGGGTCAAATTAGTTTGTCCAAGCATTTGATAGAGCTTTCATGGGATTTACAAATTTTGAACAGCATTTCATTCAAGTATCGTGTGTGCCTTGATTTTTGATTAAATAGGATTTTCCTGGGCAGAGAGTCATCATTTGAAGCACAGAAACCAAAAAGTTGTTTACATTAGTGGTTTATATTACTTAAAGTGGAGTTCCGCCCACTTTTACAACTCTTCAGCACCCCTCACTAGACTGTGCACTGTAAACAAATTGGATATATATTTTTTTTTTTTCAGCACCTACTGTATATCTGCTGTATTCATTTTTCACTTCCTGCTCCCTGGCCGTGGCCCATCGCATCATTTCCTGTTTGCAATGCCTTCTGGGAAGGGGCGGCAACTTCCTCTGACACTGCCGTTGCTATGGAAACCTGACCTGAAACCTATTACACTGATGGTGCTGCACTGAGCATGTGCGAGATCTGCAAGGATGAGATCCAGGAAGAAATACAGTCTGGCTTCAGATGCCCACACTTAAGATGGGCACGGCCTGCTGTAAGTTTATAAAATAACAAACTACTGCTATAAACTAACAAAGCAGACCTTAATTTACAGACTAACTTTACTAGAATACATTAAGCTTGTGTATTATAGGGGTATTTTTATTTAAAAAGTATAATTTCGGCCTGAACACCACTTAAACAGTTAAAGAGGACTTTTACCCCCCCCTCCTCTTTGTTTACTTTCTAAACCCCTACTTACCTGGTTGCTGGTCCTGCACAGTAAACCTGCCCAGTGTAGTCCTGCTGAGATCCTCTTCTCTTCTGTCCCATACACAGTCCCGCGTACCATCTTCATGCGTGACATCACCACTGGCTTTTCTGGGTTCAGCAGGAGGCTCTCCTAATGACTCACCGCTAGACCCGCGTCCTCCTCTTCTCAATGAAAGCTAATGCCTCCCGGATATGTGCCGTGCATATCCCGGGAGGCACAGCGAGTAATGTGCACATCATTAGCCTAAGTGAGTCTGAGTAAAGGGGCTTGTCTCCTGAAACGCGTCAACTTTCCAAATACAGTGATCTGGTATCCAGTCCACCGTGTTGGAGTTGTGATCATATATGCTTGTGATTTCCTCATGTTTGTGAGTATGGTTTTGGCTTTTTAACCAATTCTATGGTGTTGTAGGTAATGCACTAGGCGTTTGCGCCCTCCTTTGTTTCATTATAGGTGAATGATGTACATGGGGGAGGGGGGGGTTCAGGCCAGAAATATTTTAAGTAAAAAAAAAAAAAACTGTACAACGAAGGGGAAGAAGCGAGGAGGGGTGCAGAGAAGGGGAAATGCAAATGAGGGTGAAGCTCCGCTTTAAGAATGCTATTCTTTCCAATATTACATGGATTATACGGTTGAAAAAGACATCCTCCCAGTGCAACGTGTGTGTGCGTGCGTGCGTGCGTGTGATTTTTTTTTTTCTCTTCTTTTAATCTGTAACAATTCCCACATTTTTACTGCTCTAACAGTAAAGAACCCTTTCCACAATCTAAGAATAAACCTCTTTTTTTCTAACCTTAAATTGTGTCAGCATGTCCTCCTTAAATTAAACAGTTTATCACAGTTATTGGGAGTCCCTTTTGTTATATTTGTACAATGTAATCCTATCTCCACAAAAGTGTTTCTTCAACAGAGTGAATAACTGTAATCTATGAAATCATATATTGGGGTTCACTGAATAATGGCTTCATTTGTTCATCATGTGTGTTTTTTTTATTTTATTTATTTATTTTAACAGGTGGATTTCTGTATGCTTTTTACGAGGGGGTGCACTAAACATAAATTAAATTCATACACACATTTAGCTTCATTTATCCTGGCTAACCTTCATCTTTGTAGGAGATTCTCTTGCTGTAACCTGCATCATAATGTGCATCTAACATGTTGATGAGAACCTCGAAATTGGATTTTTTTGCGCTTTATGTACATTTTTAAAGCGGAGTTTCACCCACATTTTATTATTATTTTTTTTAAAGGCACTGGTTCTACTGGTATTAATTAAATTCTCTAATAGATGTTCTTACTAAATCCGCCATTGTATTAAATGTTTTTTTTTTTTCTAACCTTTTTGTCTTCTCTGTGCTGCGTGGTTCCATCTTGATTGTGGGCAGGTGAAGCCCACTAGTGCTCTTTTCCAGGATATGGTGCTGCTGGCTACCTAGCATGCACCTCCCGATCTCGCCCATGCTCATTACACACAGGGCACAGCGCGGGGATTGGCTCAGATTGCCATCACACCGGGCGGCCCACTGACTCCTGGGAATGATGACCACATCTCCCAGGAGCAGAGGCGCTGCAGGAAATGACGTACATCGCCGCGGCCCCCGAAGGAGGCAGAATACACAAGACACGCAAGATAAAAATAAAAATATCCAAATGTTATTCAGCTTGCAGGACTGTACCCATTGAGACAAAGATTAAATTATTTGTGGAACTCCGCTTTATGAAGTGTCACCTATTTCTGAAAAGCAGAGTAGGAAATGGGCCCTTTGCTGAGGTCTCTCATAGTTCTCCAGAACACCAATGGCATTACTTCACCCCAAACTTTGAGGATATCTCTGCTATTGTAATATCCAGGATTTCATTTACTCATTTTAGTGGCGCTTTTATAAAAATTGAGGGGGGGAGGAGTCATGTGAAACGGCCTGTATTACCCTTGTGAGAGGTCTGCCCTGCGATGAGGAGTGGGCAGAGAATGTGGAGTATGTTGCTGCAGATAATCAGAGGGTTTGTTCATTGTCTGGATAAAGAACTATTCTATAGAACAGGCTGTAGTACAGATTCACAAGTGCACTTATCTGCCATTTTATCTTGTACATTGAGCATTTGAGCAAGTAGCTGCCTATATTGTACATGCAGGACTGCGTCCGACAGGAAAGATGCCAGGTGCCACCAAGATAAATGATATCCTTATTCTCCAAACGTCATACAAAATACCCACTACTTAATGGCTCTGTAATCTATTTTTCATGAAATCGCTTCTTACTGTGGTTTTCTTTCCTACTCGTAACATCCTTTGTAAGCTCCTGAACCTATTCTTATACTCCTCATTGCTGTTTGTAAATGGAAGTTAGATCACAGCTGAACACAGCATAAAAAAAGGTAATTAAAAAAAAAAAAAAAGTAATTCGGAGATGTAAAGGAGGCTGATATACTTTTTATATACTATATACTGTAAGTATATACTATACTTTTATACTTTTTTGTACCTTTGGTGCAAACTCTGTATAAGAGCACAGCTTGGCCCCACCTCCACCCCTACTCACTGGCTTTGATTGACAGCAATGGCTCCTGCTGCTGTGTCTAAGCCAATGACAAGGGAGGGAGCCCAGCGCCTCTGCTCTCGTGCACATCGCTGGATCGAGATCGGCCCAGGTAAATATAAGGAGTGGCTGTGGGGAGCTGCATGCAGAGGGTTTTAACCTTGGTGCAGAGAATGCATTAAAATAAAAAAAAAACCTTCTGCCTTTAGAACCACTTTGAGTACATACTTGAAAAATAATCTCCTTTTTCCCCCAGAGTCTATTGTTGCTTTAACTTGCTGCAAGTTCTAAGCATGTCTTACTGGTGCACTTGTTTATTGCTATGTAACTGTGATGTTTTGCATATGATTCCTTTATAGTTCAGGCTACCATCAAACCAGTGTTGCGGACAGGTGGGTGCTTTGAATGCCACCAAGTTGACGTATAAATCGGAAGTGTAAAAAATACCTAAACTGTAGCACATAGGTGATGGTGATGTAACCATCTGCGCCTTGTCTTAGGCTCACTAAGCAGCAGGGCAGCCACTTGTCACAGGATTTGGAAACTAGCATCGATCGCTGCAGTAGCAGCAGTGCCTACTACCATGTTTTCGAGCTTTGTCAGGGGAGGGAGGGTCCCATTGATATGGTACATACATACTTACATTAGTCCAGGCTGGACCATTGTAACTATGCAAAAATAACCATACCTAAACTTCAGTTTTAAAGAAGAAAAAGGGAGTGAAGGTGTTCTTTAAAGGATAAGGTCACCTTTCATAACATGTTACACCCATATTCAGGTTGTAACGTGTTACGAATGGACCGGCCCCCGCTCCCCACCCAATCCCCCGCTCTGACAGCTAGCGGGGATCTTCTTCCCCCGCTAGCTATCACAAATTAAAAAAAAAAAAAACTCGGCTGGGTGGGACTATGTTTGGGCACACAGATACACTGACGAGTCTGCAGGAGACCTGCAAGGCACCAGCAATCTGCTCATCATTGATGCAATGCTTTGGAGGCTCCAGAAACAGAAACAATAACAAATGCACATTATTTTATCTGCAAGAAAATGTGCATTTATTATTTTTTGTTTAAAGATGAACTTATCCCTTAATCCTCACTGTCCGCCCCTCACAAGAAGGAGGATCATGCCTGTCAAGTGAGAGGTTTAAGAGGTTAGAAAGATTTGGGCCAGGCTCTTGGTCAAGAAATCTACCGGTAGTTAATTGCATGCCGTTAAACTCTGGGTTTGGCACATGGCTTTATATTTCAACTAGCAGTTCAAGTATTTTTTTCATACTTCAGGTTCACTTCAGGTTCAGTTTTAGCTGAAGCTTTGAATCGTGCAGGTTCTCTACGTTAGTATTTAACCTGGTTGATGCTGCTGTTTCTTCTCACTTCTTAAGAGTTGGTGGCAACTCATTAGCATCCAATTCTCTGTCTGTAGTGTTGCCACCCTCTGTGCACATTCTCTACCGCTGTACCCGGAGGAAATCCTTTATTTCCAATTTCTCTCTGCAAGCTCCCCCATGTGACTCTTTGCATCTGCTTTGGGGGCGGCCCCAGGACTTGGACTGACCTGTCCTCCCGTCTTCTCCTCTCTGCTCCACATGATCACTGCATCATTTAGCAGGGATCTAGCAGGCATGATTTAAAGATTCTTCTTCTCTTTGCTAGCTGCCACGCTTGACCCATTCCACAAGCTTGAGGTTCCACATTGTGGTTGGCAGCAGCTCCTCCAGAGTGCCTCGCTGCCAGTCTATACACTTCCAGAAATGACACTTCTAGGTGAATCACAGGATTATTCCTTACTTCACCTCTAGATCTCACAGTGCAGAGGACGTCACAGAGATGTCACGTGACCACTGTATATGAACCCTTCTCAAAAGTATTTGGGGTACTTCCTGCGTAGAACATATATTTCCTTTCAGTGTGAGAAATGAGAATGATCTATATGAATTTGGCACTCTCGGTATAATAACACTTTAATGTTCACTTTCGGAATTTATGTGCATTTAAGAAGTCTCTTGAATAATCTAAGAACACGGATGCTTTCCCTTTTCTTTCAATAAGGTTAAACAACTAGACCGCTTATGCCGCGTACACACGGTCGTACTTTTCGTCTACAAAAGTCGGACAGCCTTTCCGACAGACTTCCGGCAGACTTTCGGTGGACTTGCGGCGGACTTGCGGCCTACTTTCTAACGACCGGACTTGCCTACACACGACCACACAAAAGTCGGTCGGATTCGTACGTGATGACGTACACCGGACTAAAATAAGGAAGTTCATAGCCAGTAGCCAATAGGTGCCCTAGCGTGGCTTTTTGTCCGTCGGACTAGCACACAGACGAGCGGATTTCGGGGTCCGTCGTAGTTACGAAGTAAAGTTTTAAAGCATGTTTCAAATCTAAAGTACGTCGGATTTGAGGCTAAAAAAGTCGGTTGAAAGTCCGGAGAAGCCCACACACGATCGGATTACCAGCCAGCTTTAGTCCATCAGCGTCCGTTGGACTTTTGTAGACGAAAAGTAGGACCGTGTGTACGCGGCATTAGAGTTCCTGGTGTGAGATTTGGCAAGTTTTGTTTTTCTAAAATAGGAGCTACTGTATATTGTCTCTTATGCAATAAGATATTGTACATGCATGGCAACATTTTAAGATTGCAACACTTCCTCCATCGTCCCACATGATCCTAAAGTGTATCTAAAATCAAAAACAAAAAATATAACCCATTGAAGCTTGCCAGTCCGTAGATGTAGTGGCTGCAATCATGTTTTCTTTCCCCAGGCTTTTTTTGTCCTTTATTTTTACATGGTATTCCAAATAACACAGTTTCTGTCCCTGGGTGGCTCCACTCACTCCACTGTATCTGTAGAGGAGCCGTGGTTGTCACTAGGCTGCTCTCCGCGTTTGGAATACAAGCAGGACTTTCATCTCTGTTACATTGGGGGGGAGTGGGAATAAGTATTTTACAGAAGATAGACCTGAAATGAAGATAAGAGTTGTTTGTACAGGGCAGTTGGTAGTTTACCAGTAGTAGCTAAGAAGCTAACTCACAGAAAGACCCCTTTCACACTGTGCCGTCAGCGGTAAAGCGGCGCTATTTTTAGTGCCACTTTACTGTCGTTTTAGCAGCACTATTCGGCCGCTAGCGGGACGGTTTTAACTCCCCGCTAGCGGCCGAAAAGGGGTTATCCGCCCGCAAAGGGGGGCGGCGTTTTGGCGGCGGTATCGCAGCGCTGCCCCATTTGATCTCAAAGGGGAGCAGCGGTGGAGGAGCGGTGAGTTCACCGCTCCTAAGAAGCTGCTGGCAGGACTTTCTCTAACGCCCTGCCAGCGCACCTCTCCAGTGTGAAAGCACTCAGACTTTCACACTGAAGTGAATGGAGCAGCTGTTTTAGGGCGATTTGCAGGCGCTATTTTTAACGCTATAGTGCCTGCAAAATTCTCCAGTGTGAAAGGGGTCAAAGTGACACACTGAATTTATGGTAGGATTAATAGGTATTTGCTGAATGAAGCCAGCGCATCTCAGGACTGTAGGCTGCAAAATATTGCATCTTTGTTCTTGGATTTAGTTTTCCCTTAAAGTGTTACTAAACCCACAACAGTAAAATTTGTGTGTATATGCAGTAAAGCATGCTTGTTATACTCACTGTGGAAGGGGTTAATCCTGCACATTGTGTAAAACTGTTGTTTGATGCTGTCTTCTCTGATCCTCCTCTTCCACAGTCCTCAAACCATCTCCAGATAGTACAGAGGCTAGGGGACATGCTGCACATGCTCAGTTTGGTGTGTATTGCTAGAGATTTTTTTTGTTTCTTGGGAGGGTGTGTGTGATCAGCAAAGGGCCAATCTGCACTGTCCAGACAGAGGGTCAGGGGTCCTGCATCCTCATAGGGTAATCATGGGAGAATGAAAACTCCTCCTACAAGCTTTAATCGGACACTAATATGTAAGTCACAAGACTGCTCTAACTGCTGATGAGAAAAGGTATTTAGCAGTTTATATACTAAAACTGTTGCATTTCCATGTACTGTTGGAGACCGGTTATAGTGAATGCAGAGTCCTGGGTTTAGTAACACTTTAATAATACAACGTTTTCCAATGAGGAACTACCTGTTCTGTTATTTAGCCTGGTTTTGGGGAGATATGCACCAGATGCTAGAGCATGACATAACTATGATCTAATCAGCACAATACACTGCACCAAAGAGAAGAACAGAACCAGTTCCTTCACTAACCCATGCTGTCAACACTGTCTGAACTGTATATAGCCTGTATACAGCTACATACAATATGCAGCGCTGTGTTCCACCTGCGATATAAGGACTTCCTCTACTGCTCCCAGAACAAAATCTAGTCAGGGTGAGTGCCGTTTGGCCATTCACAGAAAGCTTTGTAATTTCTGAATGAATGCAAGGCTTCCTCTGATTGGCGGGACGGAGAAGTGGGCAGATGACATCACAATCTCTGCCTCAGAGGAAGCTTTGTATTCATTCAGAAAATACAAAGCTTCCTGTGAATGCGGACTCAATTTTGTTCCAGGAGCGGGGCAGGAAGTCTGATGCTACATTAAGGAAATGGTTAATTTCGACCAACTTGGTCCTAATAAGCTGTTTAACCACTTCCTGCCCGGCCTATAGCAGAATGACGGCCGGGCGGTGGTTCGGTTATCCTAACTGGGCGTCACGACGTCCAGCAGGATACCTGCCAGCACGTGTCCATCGGTGGTGCGGTGTGTCAGTCTGACACACTGCTACACCGATCTCGGTAAAGAGCCTCTGACGGAGGCTCTTTACCACGTGATCAGCTGTGTCCAGTCACAGCTAATCACGATGTAAACAGGAAGAGCCGTTTATCGGCTTTTCCTCACTCGCGTCTGACAGATGCAAGTAGAGGAGAGCCGATCAGCGGCTCTCCTGACGGGGGGGGGGGGTGTCTGTGCTGATTATCAGCGCAGCACCCCCTCGGATGCCTGCCCAGGACCACCAGGATGATGCCGCCAGGACCACCAGGGATGACCACTACACAGAACTGCGGGTATGCCACCCTAGACCACTGGGGATATCCCAATCTGTGCCCAGGCAGCTGCCAATCTGTGCCCAGGCAGCTGCCAATCTGTGCCAATTAAAAATGCCTGTCAGTGCAACCTTTCAGTGCCAGCCATCAGTTCAGCCTTTCAGTGCCCATCAGTGCCACCTATGAGTGCCCATCGTCGGTGCCATCTCATTGTTGCCGCCTTATCAGTACCCATCAGTGAAGGAGAAAACTTGCTTATTTACAAAATTTTAAAACGGAAACAAAGAAAAAAACTTTTTATTTTTTCCAAAATTGTTCGTTTAACAAAAAATAAAAAACGCAGAGGTGATTAAATACCACCAAAAGAACTCTTTATTTGTGGGAACAAAATGATAACAATTTAGTTTGGGTACAGTGTAGCATGCCTGCGCAATTGTCATTTACAATGTGACAGCGCTGAAAGCTGTAAATGGGCTTGGGCAGGAAGGTGCGAAAGTGCCTGGTATTAAAGTGGTTAAAGTTCACTAAAACCTGTAAATTAGGCTTTAAAGGTGACCATCTGGATAACAACTGGATTACTAAGAGGGCACCTTCTTCTGTGGCTTCACTTGTTGATGCCTCCATGCTGTTGAGAGTCTACAGCAGCCATTCTCAACTAGGGTTCCTCTAGAGATTGCTATGGGTAGCTTGAGCTGTGACTGATTGCACTCTCATCTGATGGTGCTAGTTCTGGTTCCTCCATTTCCATAGTTCTGGGGCCAGATTCACTTGGCAGAGGCAGCTGAATGACACCAATAATCTTTTTAGCGATCTTTTATGAGTGACATTCAGACTGCCATGGAAAGGAGGTGCATACTTCCCCCAGGCCACCAATATAAGAAGCATTATATCCACTGACCCACAATGAACTGTTTTAGCTGAGGTGCCCAAAACCTGAAAATGATTCCAAGGGTTTTCTCTGGGACCCAAAGGTTGAGAGAGATTGTTCTACAGTGTTTTGGCCAGGGAAGGATCAGTGCACATTGGGGAAGGGTTCTGTTGCACCTGACTGATTCTGCTCTTGGCTAGGTGTCATCGGTGACAAGATTGCTAGTTTGACATGACCCTTCAGAGGAGAGCCTGTAACTGTATGCTCTGGCCTGTTGTTTTTTTTTTTTTTTTTTTATAAGACCACATAGGGCATTAAAAATTCATTTTTAGATGAATGACATGGTAAATCTAGAAAATGGATGTTCAGTTAATGATACAATTTATCCCATGGGGACTTTATTTGTTTTTGAGGGAACTTTGAGTATTGCACATCTATGGATTGGCTGCATCACATGGGGAGTCTTGAAGCCACATAAAAGAAATTCAGAACTTCTTTATTTGCTGATTTGCCTTTCCAAGCATACCTTACTGCTTGGTTCCAGAAGCTGAAATGTGCTGCGTATTGTAGATCAGCTCTAGTAAATTAAACAGTGTGGATGCGGAGATACCTGTGTGGACTGAACTTGTCTGCATGTTGGCTGTCTTCATTGGTTATGTCTGCTGTCAGTTGATGGTAAGCTCTGGTGGGGAGGAGTCCTCCTAGGCACTGCAGATGGGTCAGTTCCTTTGATTGTTATGTACAGTATAGGAGTATGTGCGGTTTTTGTGTTTTAAACGTCTTTGCAAATCTTGAACCCAATTACAGATGCTGCCTACTCCTCGGGTCCTGGTCTTCATCAGATTTGCTCATATACACATTTTGATGCCAAATCCAAACCTTGGGTTTGGCAGAGGATGCAAAAAGTTTCTTGCATATTGATACCATGTAATCTGGATGTTCAACATGACTGTATTCTGATTGGTCTTTGGCGTCACTTGGGAAACACACAAGTGCTTAATTCTTTATATTCTATCCAGTAATTGTTATGCATTTTGGCAGGTAAAGTGGACTGTCAGATTTGATCTGTAATTCACTAATAAATACTCCGTCATAGAAGATATAAGGGGCTACCATTGTTGACCCTCTTACGCATAATGCTAGATTACTGACTCATTGATGTCTGTGCTGGGTTGTCACAAGGGACACTTTTAGCACCAAATATGTAAGTAATATATGGTTGTCAAATCTCAAGTCATGCAGACGGTGAAGAAATCATACTTTGGAAACAATTTTAAGTTAGTGATACTTTTTTCAAGCAGCACTTCTCCTTTAGATTATCGTGAGAAAATAATAAAATCAGTAATGTGTTGATTAGATAAACGCTTTGTGCAGTATAAACCGTTTTGACTGATTCACTGTTATTTTCTAAAGCTCCGTTCATGAGTTAAAGCGGTATTCATCCCAAAACCAAAAATGTTATATATTGCAGCTTACCAATCAGATGTGGTGGCTGTATTCGTTTTTGTTTATTTAGGCTTTTTCCCCTTTTTCACTTGGTGATCTGGCCAGTAACACACCTCTTGTATTAGAGTGCCTGCACTCTGGATGAAGGAGGACGGAGCACCTATGGACCACCTGTCCGTTTTATACTTGACTGCCATTTTTTTTCTTTTGCTTGAATTTGGCTTCCATGAAATGATTTGACATACATACTGGATACTGTTGACTGCAGACAAGCTGCTTTAAAATGACCCCCTCTGATGTAAACAGCAGAGCAATATAAAGAAAAGCTGCCACGGTTCTGAGCACAGTTTTTTTTTAATACCACTAAAAGATTTTAGGATGGTTTATTTATATGTGTTTATTTCATATTTTATATTGTTTGTGTTTCTATTGTATTCATATAGTATATGTCAGGACTTGACAAATTTGCTTGGAATCTAGGAGCCAGCTAAAAAAGTTAGGAGCCAGGTTTTTTTTAAAACGACCGACAAAGCTTTATTTTCAATATAAAAAAGAACTAATCTTAAATTTACACAGAAAGACCGCCCTGCTAGCAGCCAAATAGCGGCGCTAAAACGACAGTAAAGCGGCACTAAAAATAGCGCCGCTTTACCGCCGACGCCCCCCGTGGCTCGGTGTGAAAGGGCTCTAAGGGTCAGATCAGGTCCGCCTGAAAAACTGACAGGCGAACCTGATCAGACAGCCCGTGTGAAAGGGGCCAAGCAGGGAGATAACAAATTCATTTTAATTAAGAAAAAAATAAACAGTTTTTACTTTAAAAAAAATAAAAAATAAATAAAAATTAAAAGCCATTATGAAAAAAAAAAAAAGGCTATCCCCACATTCACTTTCTTCTCTTCTCCACTTTGGGAAGGAGATGGGCAGGCAGTGAAAACAGGCAGGGGAAGCTCCATTAGCATTACATTAGCATTACTGATTGCGTTGTCATACCAACGGCCACCACAAGATGGCGCCAGATTCCAGAAGTACTGCAGAAGGGCGCAAAGCTGCGGCCTCAATTACCGGCCGCCACGGCCGGAGGCGATCGCACGGGGGGTCGGGGTCCGCACGCAGACAGGATACCCCATGTGTGCCGCCCCAGGCGCCAGGTCGCTAATTCTAGCGACCTGGCGCCGGGGTTTGTCGAGCCCTGGTATATGTAATAGTGCACAGTAAAAGCTGCCTGCTTCTTGGCTTTCTTTGTCTGATTGAATCTTCATTCATAGCCCTCTGAAGGAATGATTTTACTGCTTTTGACTCGTTCACTTGTGTGTGTTCATTCAGCTTGAGCCATTGGGTTCTGTAAACAGGAGAGGTAGGAAACAAACAGCTAATAGGTCTTCCAAGGTGAGGAGTAACAGATGTCAGATAAAATGGTGGTGTGAAAGGTATATATGGCATCCCAGGACTAGGTGGATGCTGCCTTCCTCAGATGGGGTAATCCGAAAGCAACTACAAGAAAAACAGAAGTGGAACACTTTTGCGTCTGAACCCATTTTTTTGCTTCTGGAAAAACGAGGTTAAACGCAACTGCCTAAAAACGCCAAAAAACGAGACTGTGTACATGGACACATAGGATAACATTGAATGGGTTCAGGGGCAGTTGAAAAAAGTGTCCAACTGCCTCTGAACACGAGTTTAACAGCGTCTCGTGTGCATGAGGCCTAACAGGTTTGTTATTTTTATTGAAAAAAAAAAGACTTTACAAGAAATTTTTGTATAAAAGTGGGTACTCACAAAATGCAACTGACAAAAGGCCATAAACACAATGCATTGACATGCACAGGGTACAGTTAACGCATTTCGGGGGGCGCACCCCCTTCCTCAGAGCTAGGCCCAGCTCTGAGGAAGGGGGTGCGCCCCCGAAACACGTTGGCTGTACCCCATGTTCTGTGCGCATGTCAATGCATTGTGTTTATGGCCGACCCGACAACCCGACTTTGGGGTCACATATCTCGGGGCCACTTGGAGCTAGGAACCCCAAATTTGGTGTGCTAACACAGTTGGACTAAGACTATAAAATGCCTAAATTTGGGGCTCTGCTGCAGAAGTGCTTGACATTTTACAACCCGACTTTGGGGTTAGCACACCAAATTTGGGGTTCCTAGCTCTAAGTGGCCCTGAGATATGGGGCCCCAAATTCGGGTGGCAAAATGTTATTTTCTGCTCTGCAAACGCTTCTAGACGCAAACGCGGCTAAACGCGGGTGAACTCATCATGCAAACGTGGCACACCGGGCATTTCTAAACGCCGGTTTTAGCTTTTAAAAACATGTGTTTAGCAGAGTTTGCACTGGCGTCTTGTGTGCATGAGGCCTTATACTTGCCTGCTCTGTGAAGTTGATTTTGCACAGAGCAGCCCAGATCCTCCTCTTCTCGGGTCCCTCTTCAGTGCTCCTGGCCCCTTCCTCCTGTTGAGTGCCCCCACAGCAAGCAGCTTGCTATGGGGGCACCCGAGCCGAGTCACAGCTCTGTGTGTCCATTCAGACACGGAGCTGCGGCCTGGCCCCCTCTCTCTCCTGATTGGTTGACTGACTTTGACAGCAGTGGGAGCCAATGACACCGCTGATGTGTCTCAGCCAATCAGGAGGGAGAGTCTCGGACGGCTGAGACACTTGTGTACATCGCTGGATAGAGATGGGGCTCAGGTAAGTATTAGGGGGTGTCGGAGGGCAGCTGCTGCCACACACAAGGCTTTTTATGTTAATGCATAGAATGTATTAAGATAAAAGGCCTTCTGCCTTTACAACTCCTTTTTAATCATAGGCACTGTTTAATACCAAGATAATAAAAAATAGTATTTTTTAGTCCTGACCATAATGCTATACCACCTTGTAACACCTTGTAACACCTTGTAACATGTAGGGAAAGCAACCACAGTCTGACAGTGAAAGTATTTCACTAAGCAGCTTACAACCAATTGTGCACTTAGATCCCAGAGAGCTTGTGTGAATGACTTTGGGCTTGTGCACATGGAACCGAACAACACAGCGTTTTTATCTGTTCAGAGGTTGTTGTTGTTTTTTTCTTTTTTTTTTTTTCTTTTAAACTGATCTGAACGCAGGTGGTATTGTTTGCTATGGCTTCATGCACACACATAAATGACCATGTAAACTTGTGCTGCCAAAAACAAAAAATGTTTTTGAGGTCCTGAATAAGGACCATATTTTATTTTACATGTATGTAAATATTTGTGATAAGATATATATGCACACAGCGCAAATGCACTCTATTGCAGCCACCTGTGTCCTAGCAAGAGAAGAATGCTAGGCTGCAGAAACCACCCTCGTCCTAGCAACAGGACGACGCTAGGCCAAAGAAGCCATCTGCATCCTAGCAACAGAAGAATGCTAGGAAGCAGAAAAAACCTGCGTCCTAGCAACAGAAGAATGCTAGGCAGCAGAAAACACCTGCGTCCTAGCAACAGAAACAAGCTAGGCAGCAGAAACCACATGCGTCCTAGCAACAGAAACAAGCTAGGCAGCAGAAAACACCTGCGTCCTAGCAGCAGAGGGAAGCTCAGCCGCCGAAGCCACCTGCATCCTAGCAACAAGATATAAAGGTTAGAAAGGATTTGGTGTGCTAAAAGTGATGCGACCTTGCGCTTTATCATCCAATTTTTGCATACCGGCCTCCTGTATTCCCTGGAAGTTTCCATCCTGGCATATTTAGTCTTTCAGCACACCGAGATGTAGATATTTTCTTTTTGTTTTCTGGGAACGGCAGCTTTAATTTTTTTTATTGTGTTACGCTTGATTTTATCATTATTGTTCAGCTGTGCCGCGATAATTAGGAAGTTGAATCAATTGTGTATTAATTTGGTAAGTGTTTTTACAGGGAGTGTGTTTCCCATCCATGACTGGTTCTCCATTGTTCACCAGTGAGCGGAAGCCAGTTACTTGTTATAAGAACAGAACACAGATAAAGGGAGAGAGGCAGCTGTGTGGTGAAGGGGATTGGTATTGCCAGCAAGAATGTCTGTGGGAAGAGGAGTGGGCAGATGCAGACTGTTATTACATGTCTGAGCATGACTCTGGACTGGCGGCTTCAAATCTCTGCTTTCAGTGTTCATGAGATCATTTTTTTTTTTCTGATGGAAGATAATAAGCATGTTACATTTAGAACAAGTGAACAAGTCACAGCGTGAAATCGTATAGCCTGGGAATGATTGCCATTCCTTATTTAATACTTTTTTTTTTCAGAAAGCTTTATAAAATATGGGAATGCATCGTTTAACATACAAAAAGAAGCGTGAGCATTGCTTTAACACTAAACAGCAGGCAGATATTAAACAGCTATGAATGCAGTTATGTGTTTATTTTAAAAACCATTAAAGCCGCACTAAACAATTTCTTTCTCTTTCTAAATCTAATTCATGTACATCCACTATTTAATGGCTCTGTAACCTATTTTTTTATTAAATCCTTTAAGTTGTTTTTTTGCCTCATATCGTGCCCCATTAGCTTTCTATTTCCTCTTCTCCTTACCCTCTCCTTTCCCCCCTCACTTGTTTGTTTGGAACAATCAGTGCAGATTAGTTGTGGTCATGTGCACAGCTCTATGCATACTACAGTTTCCATAGTCCATCTCAGAAGCATCCTACATATTGTTGGACCATTCAGAATGAACGTAGCCATCCTCTAACAGTTCACCTTGGGGGCGGAGGAACAGTAAAAATCTCCAAATAACCTACCTCCAAATTTACAGGAAGGATAAAGAGGAAGGAAACCTTGATGGGCTTTACTTCCTTTTTTTCCCCCTGCAAAGTAAAAGCATAATGTGCTAGTATGCATCGCATACTAGTACATTATGTGACCCTTACCTGCAAACGAAGCCCGTGCTGTGCCCGCTGCAGGGCGCATCCATGTTTGCTCCTTTTCTTTCCGGGGCTGCAGACTCCGGTTTTTGTGACTGGTCAGAGTCGTGTGACGTCACTCCCGCGTGCACGGGAGCCGCCAGTCACGGCATTTGCTATTGGAAGAACGGCACGGGCGGCTGCTTCTTCACAGCGATGTGCCCATGACATTGGCGCAGTGTACAGCAAATATCTCCTAAACAATTCACGTTTAGGAGATATTTACAGTACTTATAGGTAAGCCCTATTTAGTTATCAGTGGAGGATTTACAAGTTCACGTTGGAGTGGCTGTGAAACATTGTGGTTCTGCATTTCATCATTGCACGATGCAGCACAACACTAGGCTGCATTAAAGTGTAAATGGGACACATAGGAAACAATTGTTTCCTGTGTGTCCCTGCGATGACGGACGCTTTACCATGCGGTAAAATGTCTGTCACTGCATATAGTGTGACTTTACCCTAAAAAACAATCCACCATTGATTGTTTTTTAGAGGGCAGCAAAGTCTGCCACCCATGTGGGAGCGGGCTAAATCGAATTTAAATCCAACTAGTAAGTACCTAAATTTTATTTAATTTCAACTTTTTAAGCACCTGTAAAGCATTTACATACAGTATCTCACAAAAGTGAGTACACCCCTCACATTTTTGTAAATATTTTATTATATCTTTTCATGTGACAACACTGAAGAAATGACACGTTGCTATAATGTAAAATAGTGAGTGTACAGCTTGTATAAGGCCCCTTTCACATGAACGGACCATTCAGGTCCACCTGTCAGTTTTTTAGGCGGACCTGAACGGATGTTCCATGCAGGTCTATGGAGCGACGGATGTCAGTGGTTACCATGTCCGCTGATCCGATCTGAACCACTAAGATCAGACGTATGGCCCTACGTTCGCATCCGTCCCGGTAGGACCGGATCTGATGAGATCTGATGAAAACGGACACGCTGTCCGTTTTCGTCCGATCCCTTCATAGGAATCGGCAGCGGTCTGACAGGCCCCTCCCCGCTCAGTGAGCAGAGACGGACCTGTCATCCGCCGGCTCAGCAGGGATCAATGGAGAGGTCTTCTGCTGAGCTGGCAGACCGAGCTGAGCAGATCCGCCTTGTGGGAATGAGGCCTAACAGTTTAAATTTGCTGTCTCAACAGCCATTAATGTCTAAACCGTTGGCAACAAAAGTGGGTACACTCCTTAGTGAAAATGTCCAAATTGGGCCCAAAGTGTCAATATTTTGTGTGGCCACCATTATTTTCCAGCACTGCATTATCCCCTATTGGGCATGGATTTCCCCAGAGCTTCACAGGTTGCCACTGGAGTCCTCTTTCACTCCTCAATGACGACATCACAAAGCTGGTGGATGTTAGAGACCTTGTGCTCCTCCACCTTCCATGTAGTGTGCGGCGTATGGTCTGAGCACTGACAGGCTGACCCCTTCAACCTCTGCCGCAATGCTGGCAGCACTCATACGTCTATTTCCCAAAGACAACCTCTGGATATGATGCTGAGCACGTGCACTCAACTTCTTTGGATAGCAAATTTACACTGTTATACAAGCTGTACACTCACTACTTTACATTGTAGATATAATAAAATATTTACAAAAATGTGAGGGGTGTATTCTTGTGAAATACTGTATATTAATAGGGAACATGCTAAAAGGAAAATGGAGCAGAGGTTTCCCTAATTAGCCTTTTGCTACTGATTCCGTGTCCAATCACAGGCTGGGAAACTGGCAGACTGTCTAACTGTATTGCTTTACTGCAGTATAGATACATCTGGATACCATGGAGCTGTGTAAATTTCAGGACTGAATGGATCAGAGGAGAGGGATGCAGCAGACAAAGCAAGCAGCGCCTGCACAGCCTTCACTCCCGCTGTCTCTGTACGCTGCCAGGATGAACATCTGCAGCCCTTTGTTGTGAAGCCCTATGCCTCATCTGCTGTTTTTTATCCTTTAAGGAATAGGATAATGATCCCAAAACCAATCCCAGACCTGAGACCGCCCATTACTGCCTGATTTCACAAGTGTACACTTGTATCTGTTGGCTTGTGCTGTTTCGAATGACAGTGCTGAAGAGCAGCACTGATCATTGAAAAAAAAAAAAACAAGCCCACAACAAAGCACAGCCATCCACTCCACTAGTCTCTAGTGGAGTGGATGGCTGTGTGTTGTTGTGAGCTTGTGTTTTTGTAAATGATTGGTACTGCTCTCCAGCGCTGTCATTCACAACAACACGTTCTATAGTTTTAAGCATACTCTCCTCTGAAAAGCAGATAGCGGCAGATGTGCTCCGATCTGGCACCAGGCTCCCATGTGGGATCATTAGTTTTTTAGTTCAGTATAATAAAGGAAGAGGGCTTCATAATAGACAGAGGGCTGCTAGCTGTACCTCCTTTACGAGAACATCCATCATTTGGGGTGGTTGGGGCTAAGGTAAAGCCCTGCCAGAAATAAAAACGTGGTTTTATTTATAAATCGTTGGACAGATTTGAAAGGGGTCAAGTGCTATGTGCACAGGGTCCCATGGGGGATTTGACATCATCTTTTAAACTGGCATTACTTCTTTAAACAACAACCCCTATCTCCTGCGCTGTCCTTTTCAATGTAAGTAATGGGGCATAAGAGATTATTTTTGTCAGTCCAAATAATCCTCCAAAAAGAGAATTGACCTCTGGGTAAATCAGAACTTCTTACACGCAGTCCATACTGTCTAGGGAAGTCATATATAAATTTCTGTGGAGAGCCACCAGGCTTTTGTTGTTGGGACCCAGAAGGCTCAAACAACCCTGTCCATGGGTTGGTGTTCTGATTTAGCAAAAGTAATGTGATGCATTGATAGGTTCTGTGTTCTAAAGCTCAAAGTGGTTTCTAAAGCCTTACTTTTTTTTTTAACTTTAATGCATTCTATGCATTAAAGCGGAGATCCAGGCTCCTTTAAAAAAAAAAAAAAAAAAATGTCAGCAGCAACAAATACTGTAGCTGCTGATTTATATTATTAGGACACTTACCTGTCCATGAATCCAGTGGTGTCTTCATCCAAGCCGATTTTTCAATCAGCTCTTGGGTCCTGCCGCCACCATCTCAGGCTAAGGGAAACCTTGCAGGCTTCACAGCTGGTTCCCTACTGCGCATGCGTGAAGCGCACTGCACTTTGAGAATGGTCCGGCAACAGGGGAAGGAGAAGGAGGCTGAACTTCCAGCTTAGGTGCCCATGGCAGTCAGCTGGAAGTGGGAGCAGATACCTGTCAAAACCAATGTACCCGCTTCCCCCTCTCCTCTGAAAGGTGCCAAATGTGGCAGCGGAGGGGTGGGGGGAGGAAAACAAGTGGTGTTTTCCCTTTTGGGTGGAGTTCCGCTTTAAGGTGAAAAACCTTCTGTGCTGCAATAACCCCCCCCCCCCCCTTTTTCTTACCTGAGCCCGATCCAGCAATCTGCACAGGCACCACAGCAGCTCGCTGTCACTCTCCTCATTGGACAGATTGTCAATGGCTCCAGCTGCTGTCAATCAAAAGCTGTGACATGGGAGTGTGATGCATGGCCGAGTTTTGCCGTATGTGTCAATAGACGCTGCAGCAGGACTCGGGAGTGTGCCTGCACGGGTGCCCCAATGGAAAGTGGCTTTCTACGGGGGCACCCAATGAAGAGAAGTGGCCTGGAATGCCAGTGGGTGTACCCCGGAAGAAGAGAATCTGGACTGCTCTGTGCAAAACCTGGTAAGTATGGGCAGGTTTGTTTAAAAAAAAAAAAAAAAAAAACTTTTACAACCACTTTAAAGTCCCCTGTACTTTCCGGCACCTCGGGAAGCCACATATGACACTTACAACCACTAATACAAGTCAATAGATCTACGCAGCCATTCTCCAGTAAATGCAGATTGGCATTTACCCACACATGTGCATACTGTGTTTCTCCCCAAAAGTATTTCTGCTTTTGGAGGTCATGTACCTACCTATAGGCAAATCATTGTTTTATTGATCTTGCTACAAAGATCATTTCAAGTCTGGAAAGTCTTGTTTCTGTGGGCAGATTTGGGTA
>JBBDGP010003374.1:72500-163875 GCA_037952835.1 Lithobates septentrionalis
ATATATATATATATATATATACACACACACACACACATTTTTTTCCCCTACCTTTTAGGCTGCTTTCACACTGGGGCGCGAGGGCGTTGACGGTAAAACGCCACTAGTTTTAGGGGAGCTTTTAACCCCCACTAGCGGCCGAATAAAGGGTATCCACCCCTATCTATATCCAAAAAGGAGGGATGGACTTTAGTTTAAGACCACCTTTTAAAGTTGGGTTGAACTCCACTTTAAGTTTAACTTTTCAGGTTCCAGATAACTCATCAACTAAAGCCTAGTACACACGGGCTGCATGTTGGGTGACCTCGGCTGGTTCCATAAAAACTGGCCCAAGTGTAAGGAAAAACCAGCAGCTGACCGGAATGTTCTGGTGGGGGGGGGGGGAGGGTCGTCCCTCTGTCAGAACATAAAAGAACAGCAGAGGAGATCACTGCACTAACATTGGATTGTTGGTACAGCAGCTCCGACCGAAGCTGTCAGTTTTTCTTTTCGTTTTGAACTAAAAAAATCCTAGTGGGGTGTACCAGGCATTAGTCTCACTCAACTAAGAATCTCTCTTTCAGCACCCATGATGTACTCCGCTTTTTGGGGTTGTTGATGTTCAAAGTGTATTTTTTGAAGATAAAAACTTATTTGCACAGGGATGGAAGTTCTGTGGTTTCACTGCATGTATGGCTGCATGCCAGCATTGCAAACACACATGACTGCATTTGAAAGCTTGAAAATGTATGGTCATTGTCAGTTCACGACAGGTCTCATTTAAAAAGAGAAAGGCTTTAAACCTTAACATACTTGCAAATACTGAGCCTTATTTATACATGTGTATGAGAAAAAAGATGTCTCAATCTATGGTGTGTACTAGAACCAATCAGATTGCCCCTCTCATAGTCCCAGTGAAGTAAGGGACAATGCAAACTGCTAATTAAAACGCTCTACAGATCCCTAGACATGACATGCTGATCTGACGGAGCCACATTTGGTGACACTCTCATTTCTGTGGGTATTACCAGCCGCCCCCTGGCAAGAGATGCTGCGACTTCTCATTCCACTTGCTGCGACATGCGACACTGAAAGTCGCATGGCAAATCAAAACACATTCATTTCAACAGGTGCCATCTTAATTGCTGCGACTCAGTTCCTGCACTACTTTTCTACATCTTCCCTGTTGTTTCTTTGTCTTATCTTTGTGACTTTGGCTGTAACTTCAGAGGGTTTTGTAAGTTTAATAATGTGCCCTACTCACATATGATTTACCAAAGTCGCATTGAAGTCACATCAAGTTGCAATGCAAAATCGCACTGGAAATCGCATTACTTTGGAGTCAAGCAATGTGAACCATGCCTTAAAGTGGAAGCAAACCCTTTGAGTCATCCCAGCCTCTCTGATCTGCAGTTGCCTTGGCACTGCACATGTGATCAGTTCTAACACCAGTTGTTTGACAGTTTGGTTGTTATTATTTTATCAGTATACAGGATTTATACACTCACCGGCTACTTTATTAGGTACACCTTGCTAGTACCAGGTTTGACCCCTTTTGCCTTCAGAACTGCCTTAATTATTCGTGGCATAGATTCAACAAGGTGTTGGAAACATTCCTCAGAGATTTTGGTCCATATTGACATGATGGCACCAGCCAGTTGCTGCAGATTTGCGGATGCACATCCGTGATGCGAATCTCCCTTTCCACCACATCTCAAAGGTGTTTCTATTGGATTGAGATCTGGTGAGTGTGGAGGCCATTGGAGTACAGTGACCTCATTGTCATGTTGAAGAAACCAGTGCTGAGATGATTTGAGCTTTGTGACATGGTGCATTATCCTGCTGGAAGGAGTCATCAGAAGATGGGTACGCTTTAGTCATAAAGGGATGGACATGGTCAGCAACAATACTCAGGTAGGCCGTGGCATTTAAACAATGCTCAATTTGTACCGAGGGGCCCAAAGTGTGCCAAGAAAATACCCCCCACTCCATTACACCACCACCACCAGCCTGAACCATTGATACAAGGCAGGATGGATCCATGCTTTCATGTTGTTTAAGCCAAATTCTGACCCTACCATCTGAATGGCGCAGCCGAAATCAAGACTCGTAAGACTCGTAAGACCAGGCAATGCATTTCCAATCTTGTATTGTCCAATTTTGGTGAGCCTGTGCGAATTGTAGCCTCAGTTTATTGTTCTTAGCTGGCAGTATCGGCATCTGGCGTGGTCTTTTGCTGTAGCCAATCTGCTTCAAGGTTCGATATGTTGTGCGTTCAGAGATGGTACTCTGTATACTTTGGTTGTAACCAGTGGTTATTTTAGTTACTGTTGCCTTTCTATCATCTGGAACCAGTCTGCCCATTCTCCTCTGACCTCCAACATCAACAAGACATTTTTGTCCACACTGGATATTTTCTCTTTTTCGGACCATTCTTTGTAAACCCTAGAGATTGTTTTGCGTGAAAATCCCAGTAGATAAAACCGGGTCAGCTTTTTGGGAAACATTTAAAATGACAAATAGTTCCGCTTTAAATATATATATATATATATATATATATATATATATATATATATATATATATATATATATATATATATATATATATATTATGCTGTTTACATGGGTCTCCAAACTACGGCCCTTCAGGTGTTCAGGAACTACAATTCCCATCATGCCTAGTCATGTCTGTGAATGTCAGAGTTTTACAATGCCTCATGGGATGTGTAGTTCCGTAACAGCTGGAGGTCCGTAGTTTGTAGATCCCTGCATAGACAATGGATGTAAGTTTCAAGCTGGTGAAGAAGTTGGATTATGTATGCAGCTCTGCTTCGTTCCTGAATGGCAGTTGGCCTGCTTGAATATGTATATTTTATGATAATTTGCAGGGCCAAGCTGCTGGCAATTATTAAATGAAGTGGAAACTGGTGAACGACATAAAAAGATATCCTCAAAAGCAATTATTTCTCTGAGTTTCTCTGTCAGATATTTCCTCACTCTTTGTGCCAACCTTCTTATCAGAGTCTGCCAGAGATAATGTTGAGAAGGGCAAACAGAAGGCAGGAAGCTGTACTCCTCCCCAGACTATCCAGAGACAATGCAGAAATCTGCATATTGATTGCAAAGTGTGAAGCTTATAGGGTCACCATCACGAGCCTGGAAGTCTATGGTGACCAGGGGTGATCGGTGAACTAGATGGATAGGCATGTCAGTGGTGAAGAGTGTAATGACATTGGTGGTAGATCATTGCTGCTGATGGAGATGCATGTGTATAGTTGGGCACAGGAGTGTAAAGGAATGGTTTGTCCGTCATCCTAAAATATGCCCCGTCTTTGGATTTGTGTTGGAAACCATGTAAATAGATCTACCCTCTTCTTGCTATATTTTTTTTCCTGAATCTCTATAGTAGCAGGATATTTTGGAACACTGTGCATGGTACAGAGATCCATTTATATTATCCTCTGAAGAAGCCTTTGTTACCTGTGACCCCCTAACTGTATTAACCACTTACGGACCACCCGCCGTCATTATACATGGGTGTTTGAAGAGGAATATCGTTGTTATGGCAGCAGCTAGCTGCCATAACCCCGGTATCCTCTTCTTCAGTGAGCGGTCCGGTTTCAAATAAAAGTGGTCTCTGTAGCGGATTCGCTGCAAGATCACTTTTATCGGTGGTGGGAGAGGGGCCCCCCTCCCGCCAGGCTCTGGTGCCCTCCGCCGCTTCCCGGATGCGTCGGCAGCATTTTAGTGTAAATATGAGATCGGAGGTCTTTTTGAACCCAGATCTCATATTTAAGAGGTTCTGTTATACAGGGATGTTTATATTCCTTGTAATAGGGAAAAAAGTGACACAATTTAAAAAAAAAAAAAAAAAAAAAGTGTAAAAGTAAAAAATAAAAGATAAAATGAATAAGAAATTTTTTTTAATTTTTTTTTTAAACGCGCCCCGTCTCGACGAGCTCGCGTGCAGAAGCAAACGCATACGTGAGTAGCGCCTGCATATGAAAACGGTGTTTTAAACCACACGCATGAGGTATCGCCGCAATCGGTAGAGCGAGAGCAATAATTCTAGCCCTCGACCTCCTCTAACTCAAAACAAGCAACCTGTAGAATTTTTTTAAACGTCACCTATGGAGATTTTTAAGGGTAAAAGTTTGTCGCCATTCCACGAGCGGATGCATTTTTGAAGTGTGATATGTTGGGTATTAATTTACTCGGCGTAACATTATCTTTCTCAATATATAAAAAAAAAATTGGGCTAACTTTACTGTTGTCTTATTTTTTAATTTTAAAAAGTGAATTTTTTCCAAAAAAAGTGCGCTTGTAAGACCGCTGCGCAAATACGATGTGTCAGAAAGTATTGCAATGAACACTCTAGGGTGTTAGAAAAAAAGTATAATATTTGGGGGTTCTAAGTAATTTTCTAGCAAAAAAAAACTGTTTTTAACTTGTAAACAACAAATCTAAGAAAGAGGCTCCGTCCTTAAGTGGTTAAAGCTGTAAGAACGTCTTGCCGAATACACACATCCTGAACCTATCCTCCCTCCAAACACACACACACAAAACACTCAAGAGGACCCTCAGCAGCTAGTGGTCATCAAGGCACATTGTTGATGATTTTCTACCAAATAAAACCGTGGCCTGGCATGTCCTGGTGCCTTTTCTGGGAATAATTTTTTCTGTTAAAACGATATTAAACCCAAAAGCAAACATTTATTATATTGTAGCTTACCAGTTCTTTGATGTGATGATGGTATTGGTTTCTTTTTTAGGCTTTCTTTCTTTTATTTCCATCTGATGATCCAGCCAATAAGTTGTTTTGCAGCTCACTTGCAGTTACAGAAATGAGACAAATCATTTACCACTGACGGGGGTGCTTAAAATAATCAGCTTTTATTTATACATGTAAAACCGTTATCCCAAAAAAGAAAAAGACTGTTTGCTATAACTGATTGTAAAGTGTTAGTTGGAGTTCAGCTTCAATTTATTACTGTATTTAAAGCTGCTAGTACAACCCCAATTTCAAATAAAGTGGCGGCGCTGTGTAAAATCTACATAAAAAAACAGAATGCAATTATTTGAATATCTTGTACACCCATATTTTATTCACAATAGAACATAGAAAAAAAAATGTTTTAAACTTGCCTACTGGGCACTTTTACCCCCTTCCTGCCCAGGCCAATTTTCAGCTTTCAGCTCTCTTACACTTTGAATGACAATTGCGCAGTCATGCAACACTTCACCCAAATGGAATTTTTTATCATTTTTTTGGAGACAAATGGAGCTTTCTTTTGGTGGTATTCACCACTGGGTTTTTTATTTTTTGCTAAACAAGCAAAAAAAGACTGAAAATTCTGTTTTTATAAAATTTTGTAAATAAGTGACTTTTCTCCTTCACTGATGTACACTGATGAGATTACACTTATGGGCACTGATAGGCGGCACCGGTGGGTACTGATAGGTGGCAATAATAGGCGCCATTGACAGTCACTGATGGGCGGCACTGATTGGCAGCACTGTTGGGGCTGCACTGATAATCAGGGCATGGATGATCAGTGCCCTGATTATCGGTGTAGATGTCCCCTGTGTGGATTTGCCACTTATCAGCTCTCCTCTCCTCATGCGCTGCCGGCGTGAGGAGAGGAATGCTGATAACCGGCAAATCTTGTTTACACTGTAATCAGCTGTGATTGGACACAGCTGATCACGTGGTAAAGAGACGCTGTGATTGGCTCTTTACCACAATCTGTAATCCGCTTTATCCCAAGGACACAGCGATCACAGATGCCTGCTGATGTGCGCTGCAGGGGGCACACAAGAATCACAATCACGGGAGGACATCATATGACTCCCTCCCGTCAATGTGCTACAGCGCTGTAGCCGTCATTCGGCTATAACGTGGTTGTGAAGAGGTTAAGAAAAAAAATAATTTTGAAGTTGTTAGTGGCAACACATCTCAAATAAGTTGGGACAGGGCAACAGAAGACTGACAAAGTAAGTGGTACTAACCAGGAAGATCAAGAAGAACTGTTTGCAACTACCGTAATTGGGTTAATTGGCAACAGGTCAGTAACATGATTGAGTATAAAAGAGCATCTTAGAAAGTAAAGATGGGCAGAGGTTCACCAATCTGTAAAAAGCTGCATTTATAAACTGGTGAACAATTTCAGAATAATGTTCCTCAGCTTAAAATTGCAAAGATTTTAAATATTTGATCGTCTACAGTACATATCTTCAAAAGATAAGGAATCTGGGGAAATTTCTGTGCGCAAGGGACAAGGTCCCACTGCATGAGCTTAGCAATACTTCCAAAACCGACTATCTGTGCACACAGTTCACCTTGCCATCCAAAACAAGTTCTGTCATGCAAATAAGCCTTATCTGAATATGATCCAGAAACACTGCCATTTTCCTTGGGCCAAAGCTTTTTTTTTTTTAAATGGTCTGTTGCAAAGTGGAAAACAGTTCTGTGGTCAGACAAGTCGAAACTTGACATTCTTTTTGGCAACCATTGGGGTCATGTCCTCCGGGCTTAAGAAGAGAGGGACCTTCCAGCTTGTTATCAGCGCTGAGCTCAAAGGCCTGCATCTCTGATGGTGTGGCTGTGCATTAGTGCGTATGGAATGGGCAGCTTGTACATCTGGAAAAGCGCCACCAATGCTGAAAGATACAGTATATCCAAGTTTTAGAGCATCATATGCTCCCATTCAGACAACTTCTTTTTCAGGGAAGGCCTTACATATTTAATAGGACATTGCCATTTTGTCTTTCTGGGATAATGGTAGTATAATGGGTTGTATCTTTTTTTTTTTTTTCTTTTTTTTTCATTTCCAGAGGTTGTGCTACATAAACATATGTGCTGTATACAGTTTATGTTTTGCATGCTAACACTGATGATGTAATTTAGGATGAACAAGATTTAAATGTGTATACGACTTTTAAATTATCGTACTTGCTTTCTTTTCCAGTTTGGGCAAGTCTGATCAATGTTGGATATTAGGCACTGAAGTGGACCATCTCCAACGGATGTCTTATGGTTAGTACATTTTCTTTAGATTTACTGCAATATATTGTGTATTGTTGTTTTGTCAGGAGGCGTTTGAAATGAAATGTATCAAATATTCTATGAGATCCATTGCTCCTCTAGTCCAGCTTTTCTTAACCTGTTTACCACAGAGGAACCCTTGAAATTTTTTCAGCTGTCAAGGTACTTCTGAGAATACTATTTCATTGGGGGTCACTGGAAACCATGCCCCTTATTCATGGCTAGTGGAAAGAATATTCCCTATTACAGTGTAATGCCGCGTACACACGAGCGGACTTTACGGCAGACTTTGCCCGGCGGACTTTTCGACGGACTTTACGACGGACTTTCCGAATGAACGGACTTGCCTACACACAATCCACCAAAGTCCCTCGAATTCATACGTGATGACGTACGACCGGACTAAAACAAGGAAGTTTATAGCCAGTAGCCAATAGCTGCCCTAGCGTGGCTTTTTGTCCGTCGAACTAGCATACAGACGAGCAGACTTTTCGACCAGACTCGAGTCCGCCGGATAGATTTGAAACATGTTTTAAATCTAAGTCCGTCCAACTTTTGAGAAAACAAAGTCTGCTGGAGCCCACACACGATCGAATTGTCCGACCAAATCCGGTACGCCGGACAAAGTCTGCCGTAAAGTCCGCTCGTGTGTACGCGGCATTAGACTTCTACCCTTACAGACAAGGTAAAAAATACGTCATGGCTTTGCTAAGTGGCGTTCCCCTTAGATCTATGAATTACCTAAGAATATATAAATACTAGTTATGGACTCAATCAGACATGGAAATGGTACATATACAATAACCCTGATGGCCAAAGCACTGTACTTTATTGTACACAAACATATATAAATATATATATATATATTTTTTAAACCATTTCTAAAGACCCTACACTGTACTACAAATGGACGACCAAGTGCATATTGTATATGGGTTAAACATAAAGTATTTGACGCTGCTAGGAAAAAACCCTATACATATAATGTGATGCCCAAGCAGCAAAAATGTTGAAAAAATGTGTCCACATGAGGATCCCATATTGATGGATCAAATTTCAACACATACAGTGTCTGTATAGAGACTCGTGTCCATATAGTGATCTATAAGTTCATGAACTTTGAAAGTCATCATAGATGCATGAAAGTGTAATAGTGTGGTCTAAAGAACGGCTCACTAAATGAGGGAAAGGGATATGCAGATGTTCAACCATCTCCCTCGCACACTATCGTATAATAATAGTCAGTTTCCAGGAAGTTGTTGGTCCTTAGAGTGAACCATATATAGATCGCACACACTAGTTAATGACTAATGAGCAATAGCATGATCGCATATACACAAGTTGATGGCTGATTAGCAGTAGTGTGGTCACACATACCGGTATATAGGTTGATGGTTAATGAGCAGTAGCGTGATCCAGGGGAGGGTTATGAGTTAACACGTCCTCCCTCACACGTTATACTGAAAAGCTTGTTCATGCATTTGATGGTATCGCACATGCAAATCCTAATAATATAGGTCAATGATGCCCTAGTCCAGCCTTTCTCAACATGTTTACCACAGAGGAACCCTTGAAATTAGTTCCAGCTGTCAAGGAACTTCTGATAATACCAATTCATTGGGGGTCACTGGAAACCATGCCCCCTACATTCATGGCTAGTGGAAAGAATATTCGGCCTCATGCACACTGAATGTTTTTTACAGCAGCTGTTTATGGCTTTAGACATTTTTTTCTCCAGTCAATAAACTCCCCATCATGTTATCCTGTGTCCATGCACACATAGGCTGTTATCAGCAGTTTTTGGCTTTAAAAAAACCCAAAACTAGTGGGTTCTGAGAGGAGTTTTTCAGGTGTTTTTCAGCTGTAAAAATGCTCTAACGCAAAAAAACGCAGATAAACGCAGATAAACTCTCAAACACACGGCTCACCAGCATTTTTTAACGTTTTTGATCCATTGAAAAAACATTTTTTTTTTTTTTTTATAAAACAAACAAACACTATTGCAAAAAACGTTAAACGTTGAAAAGCTCACTGCAAAGCTACTGGCGTTTTTATAACGCTATTTTAAAGTCCAGTGTGCATGAGGCCTTACAGTGTAAGCCAAACTGCTACCCTTAAGCCTCGTACACACGATCGGATTTTCGGCAGGGAATTGTGTGATGACAGACCGTTGGCCTAAAATCCGACCGTTAGTACAGACAATTGTTGTCCAACTTTCCGCCAACAAATGTTGGATGGCAGGCTAGTAAATTTTCAGCGGACAATGGTCTGTTGTCTGATTTTCCTATCGTCTGTACACAAGTCCGTCATACAAACGTTGAACGTACAAACACGCATGCGTAGAATCCATGCTCAGCAAATACTACATTAGCAGAAGGTGCCCAATGGGTGGCGCTCGAGCTGAAATTCCTCGTAGTACGTCACTACGTTCGTGTTTGTTGGCCGATAATTGTGTATCGTTTGTATGCAAGACAAGTTCCTGGCACACGCCCTTCGGACAAAAATTTGACGCTTTGTTGGCCAACAATCTGATCCTGTATACGAGGCTTAACAGACAGACAGGTAAAAAATATCAGTGCCTTAGGATTGCTTGCCACCCTGATTGAGAATGCTTGCTATAGTCTGTATAGTGATCTGTATCTGGGTGCCCTGTGCAGCTACATGGAGGCATGTTGTCTCTAAGGTCCAGTTCACACTGCTGCGATGCGGGAACCCTACGAATCCACTGCGGGTTCCCGCATTGCATGTCTCCCAGCAGCAGTTCACACTGCCCTATGCGAACTGCTGGGAGTGTTAGTTAAAATGTAATGACACGCTTAAATAAGTTTGCATTTCGCACTGCGAGCTGCAAACGCGGACAGGAGTCAGATCTCATGGGATCGCATGGGCAAACCGATACTACTGCGGACAAAAAAAGGGTCCCGTGTGAGTTTGATGCAAATTCAGCCATACGATCTTTATGGCTGAAATCTCATCGCAAAGTGCAGTGTGGTGCGAATCACATCCGATCTCGGACATCGCAGCAGTGGGAACCGGCCCTAGTTCTCGTACCCTTCCAAATTTCAGATTGGTTTATTATTTTTTTATTTAGCAGACCAGAATCCCACCTGACCTAAAACATGATTAGACCTCGTTCCAAGCTTTGGCTAAAATGCATCTATCATCAGGGAATGTGGCTATGGATGTGTATGAGCAGGGGAGGACTTAAGTTGTCTTAATGGAAATCTGGCAGCAGAGAAACATGGAGGCTAAATGTTTGTTATGAGCAACACTTCCATTATTCCTATCTTCATGCACATGTGAGACCCAAACTTCTCATTTTTTTTCTGCACTGCTTTACGCTGGCTAAGGTTTCCTCTATATGAACACAATGCAAACACATTTCTCTGTGTATAGTTTGTGTTACTTATGTGATACCGTGGTTACATCCCTCGACAGTTGCTGTCATTTTCTCCCTGGCTACTTTCAGCCTCCTTATTGGCCTGTGGTGGAATGATGTCACCCTGCGCATATGCTAAGGAACTCTTTGTAGTGGCTCGTCTACAAAGTTATACATATTTTTTTACAATAAAATTATGAAAGGGCAAGCTCATTAATAAATAATGTAACCACTGCAATTTTAATGCAAAATATATGCTCATTGAAAACGCACTGTGCTTTCACTTTAAGGCTGATTTTAGAGAGTCACCGTTTAGTGAACGCTGGCCAATGTGGTATTCATAGTGTGGAGTCAATGTAGCATTATGTTCTCATACAAAGGTTATCACAGAGTTCTTCCTGATTCTGCGTCACAGATGGTCAGGCTATATTCAGAGAGCCTAATTAGGTGCTTTTCCATCCTAATAGATTTTTGTAACTAGTCTGTACTTTATAATTTTCCATGGGGTTGCTATCTGTCGTGCAACACTAATTATGCATATTCATCTAAACTTAAAAAGCAGCTTTTGTAGCTCCATCAGACCATGTCCCTTTCCTCATATTCAGCATTTTTCCCCTGTGAACATTTTGCTGTTTCAGCTTTGGTACCAGTGAATGGGCAGGCTCATCAAACATTCTCAGGCCGGAGCTACTGAAATGGACGCTGATCCGCTGAAGCTATCAAAATCTGTTTACTAGCTGACGTCAGAGATAAGATCTTATTAGACTTTCAGAAAATAGAGGATGACTAATTGGAAAAGTGTGAATTAAAGCTGCGAACGTTGGAAAGAAGGTTTTTTTGTTGTTGTTTTTTTTACCCTTGGTTCTGCATCCCTCACCTAACTAGATGATAAAAAAACCCAGTCTGATCCTTGATTGCTTTAACTCATTGAGTTGAATTCCTCTGTCACTTCATTATGTTCGCCATGGGGGATAAATTCAGTACAATATTCTAAGCCAGGGGTAGGGCAACCTGGGGCCCTCCAGCTGTTGTGGGACTACATTTCCCATGAGACATTGCAAAGCTGGCAGTTACAATTACTCCCAGAGGCATGATGGGACTTGTAGTTCTGCAACAGATGGAGGGCCCCATGTTGCCTACCCCTGTTCTAAGCCTTCTTAATTATCCTGGGCACCCCTTGACTTCGGTCATAGTTTCATAGTGTTCCATTTCCTTGTGGGAAAGCTTTAAAGGATAATTTCACCTGTTTAAACCAGAGGTTCAGGCAGACAGCTATACTGAGAGTCTGCAGGAACCTGGCATTGCACCCATGATCTGCTGATTGCAGGTCAAACTAACCTGAAAATTAAAAATTAGCCCCTAAAACTTGACAAAAGGAACAAATCTTTTGGTTAGGGGTGCTGCTATGAGAACGGAGGTGGGACTCCATTTATAAAACAAAAGAGGGGAAGGGAAGGAAACAGTGCAACCACTTTGGTGTAGTAAGTTCCAACAAGGTTTAGCTACAAAGAAAAGTTCCTCAGGGTTGAGGAAGAGGAAGGTCCCTCAAAACGCGTCTCTGACCCTGGACTCAAGGTGGATATTACCATCCATCGGCACCAGGAACAAGGAAGCCGCAACACTACATATGCTTGCTGGGTTATTAGTGCCAATCCCCTACTAGTAGTCAACGACACAGAGATCCAGACTTTGTGCTTGCAGCAGCTCATCATCCATCCATCCATAAATCCAGCTGCACCCTTTTCGGACTACCTCCACCACAGGCTCACCCTCTCCCGGGGACTTCAATATGTGTGGTTTTAATACTTTTATGAGTATTCATTTTTAAATTTTCTTTGTAATTAAACCTTGTTGAAACTTGCTGCATCAGAGTGTTTGCACTGTCTACATCCCTTCCCCTCTCTTTTGATTGAAGGTGCAATGGCCTGCTGGCTCCTAAAAAAAAAATAAATAAATAAAAATGAAAGAAATAAAAAATAGACACACATTTTTTTTTTTAACCTGCAAAAAATATGCATTTCTTTTTTTTTTTTTTTTTAATTGATCATTTAACACATTGCTTAATCAATCCAATTCAAGATCTGTTTGGTCAGAAGGCATTTACATGGCTAGATAAGGTTATCAACTCATTTCTTTGGACAGCCTTAGTGCAGTCTCTGCTGCAATCCTAATGAGTTTGCTTCATCGTTGCCCCATTGGTAAGGGCAAGCCTCCGAGCTCAGTATTTAAGCTAGCATGAAAGTGACAGCATTATGATTGAATCTTATTAAGGAACTTGTTCTATCAGATACTGGTGATATTTTGGTCCGAAGACATTTTTCAAGTCAACATTGAAAACTGTTCAAAATTACTTCAACAGCCAGTTAACCTACTTTGTTTAGGGTTGTTGGAGGAAAGTGGGTTTGTTCACAAAATCAGTTGTATTTGAGGAGTAAACCAGAGCACCCAGAGGAAGTGCGTGCAAACCCTATGAGAATATCTCTGCTGAAAACTAAACCTAGGACCCTAATAGAAGAGTGCTAACCCTTTAAGCCAATGTACAAGTCGGTGTGGCTAGAGGCCACAGGGAGCAGCAATAGACATACACATTTGCAGTCTTTTATGATCATCACAGGTACCTGTGCCCCTTGTAGCAACTCTGTTACAATGCCTGCAGTCAGTTGCAGTAGAGTGGAGAAATAGGTCAGTATAAGGTTTATCTGTGTACCAAGGCCAGACTCAAGTTTTGCTATTGGGGATGGGAACTTTCAGAGAGGTACTTTAATGAGAACAGGATACTGTCTTCACTTGACAGTGCTTTGTCATAAAACCTGACCTATTTTGCTGTTTATATGATTTTTATTATAGGTACTTATTTGGAGCCATCAATTTATGCAGCACTTTACACATTTATTATACATTCACATCAGTCCCTGCCACCAAAAAGCTTACAATCTAAGGTCCCTAACTCACATTCATACATACACATACTAGGGCCAATTTAGAAAGAAGCTAATTGACTTACCAGCGTGTCTTTGGAGAGAGCCAGATCGACACTTTGGGGTTGAGTTATTAAAACGGGGGGGGTAGAAAATCTGGTGCAGCTGTGCATGGTAGCCAATCTGCTTCTAAATTCAGCATGTTCAATTGGGCCCTTTCACGCGGGCACCACAGTGAAGTGGGATCCGCTTGCTCAGCAGGGGATCTCTCCGCTAATCCCAGCTGAGCAGACGCATGACAGGTCTGTGTCCGCTCCGTTATGCAGAGCGGACATGGACACAACCCGCTCTCGTCTATGGGGCAATGTCCGTGTCTGGGACTGCCTGTCCCTTTCCATCGGATGCCATCCGATCCGACTGACGGATGGGAAATAAGACCCCCATCATGCCTCATGTTAATGTATGTTGTAGTAAGGCAGCCCATTCATTTGAATAGGCTGGTGATGCAAAGAAAAATGGATTTGCACATTTCTTACACAACAATGCAAGGTGGTGTGTTGTGGTGACATTAAGAATGAATGGAACCACATTGCACTAACACATAATAAGGTAACCCAGCAGTGTGAATGGACCTTTTAATATTTTATGGGAGATCAGCCATGTTTGCACATTTCACAAACTAGCTTTGATTTCTGCCCTGCTAATCTTCACATGAAGTAAAATATAAAACACTCTATAAATGTAAAAAGAAAACTGCGCTGTGTACAAACCCAATAACCCTAGCTGCAACTCAAAGTGAAATACACACAAGTAAAGATAAATTGAAAAAGGAGCTGCGCTCTCAAATGACGTGTTAATCCAAATATGATAACAAGCAAATGAAATGAAATTTTTTTTTTTTTTAAATAAGTCCCAAAAACAATATATCCTGTGACGTATATAAATTCTGTGAACGATTGACTCAATGAATGGTCAAAAAAAATTAATATATACATTTATTGAAAGAATACATATATATTATGATGAATATGCCAAAAAAATAAACAAAAATCAAATCCAAGAGTCCTCAATGAAGGAATAAGTGATTGTAGCAACACAATAAATTGAAGTTCTCCATCACTTTTGAGAGACAATGTGAATCCACCACCACATAGAGTGCAAGCATACCAGCTGCACAAGTTGTTCGAGCTTGTGGCTAATACCCAGCCAGGGCCTTTAATCCTCCCAGCACCTCCAATAGTCGATGAAATGGGCGTTCCTGGATACTGTGGATGTGTTCTGTGGCCAGCCACTAGAGTCAACTAGATGCAAGTGTTCATAACGATCCAGAAAAGAAATAAAAAGAAATCGCCATCGGTAAAACCTGGTGGTATTTTATTTGGATGAAATTATGCTTATAAGCATAGATTGGAAGTGTTTAAAAGCAATAAGAGTGCCGGCCGGCAAGCAATAATACAAAGATGGCCGCGCAAGCGGGATGTGAAAACAGCGCGGTGACGTCAGCACGTCGCTCCTCCACGCATTTCGTCACTAATCTGATGTCGTCCTGGGGCGGCCCCAGGACGATGGCAGATTAGTGACGAAACGTGTCGGGAGGAGCGATGTGCTGTGTTTTTTGGGTTAGTAATTTAAAGGAGTTGTAAAGCCTTGTGTTTTTTCACCTTAATGCATCCTATGCATTAAGGTGAAAAAACACCTGGCAGTGGCCGCCCCCCCCAGCCCCCCTGTTGTACTTACCTGAGCCATGGAACTTCACCCGGCGGGGACACGCTGTCCCTCTGCCCGTGGGTTCCTGCAGCTAGATGCATCAAATGCATCTAGATGCGTGACCGCTGTGTATGTGAGATGAGCAACTGCTGTGTGCGCGGAGGTATGTACCCGTGGCGCATACCTGGTTCCCGGAAGTGGTGGCCAGCACACAGGAATGACATCACACCCCTCCAGGAAGTTGCTTTTACTGCTGCTAATTTCTTCCCACCACCATGCCCCGCTCACTGTTCTCTGAGAAAGAGATGATCGTTATTTGCAAATTAAGATAATTTTTTATTTATTTTTACATTTGTTTGTGTGGGTCATGTGTGTATGTCTAAATGATTTGGCCTCAAAACACACACCTACTTCCTGTGTGTGTAGATATAGATATAGCTATAGATGTAGGTTCTTGTGTCCACCAGCAGAGAGAAGTTGGGTAGATGCCACACTCCCAATTCTGGAGACATAATAATGGTCTAGCACAGCGGTCTTCAAACTGCGGCCCTCCAGTTCAGGAACTACAATTCCCATCATGCCTAGTCATGTCTGTGAATTTCAGAGTTTTACAATGCCTCATGGGATGTGTAGTTCCGCAAGAACCGGAGAGCCGTAGTTTAACCACTTGACCACTGGGCACTTAAACCCCCTTCCTAACCAGACCAATTTTCAGCTTTTGGTGCTCTCACATTTTGAATGACAATTACTCAGTCATGCAACACTGTATCTATATGAAATTTTTGTCCCTTTTTTCACACAAATAGAGCTTTCTTTTGGTGGTATTTAATCACCGCTGGGTTCTTTATTTTTTGCGCTATAAAAGAAAAAAGACCGAAAAATCTGTAAAAAAATGCATTTTTCTTAGTTTCTGTTATAAAATTTTGCAAATTAGTAATTTTTCTTCATATATTTTGGCCAAAATGTATACCGCTACATATCTTTGGTAAAAATAACCCAAATCGGTGGATATTATTTGGTCTTTGCGAAAGTTATAGAGTCCAAAAGCTATGGTGCCAATATCTGAAAATTGATCACACCTGAAGTACTGACGGCCTATCTAATTTCTTGAGACCCTAACATGCCAGAAAAGTACAAATACCCCCCAAATGACCCCTTTTTGGAAAGAAGACATTCCAAGGTATTTAGAAAGATGCATGGTGAGTTTTTTGAAGTTGTCATTTTTTCCCACAATTCTTTGCAAAATCAAGTTTTTTTTTACTTTTTTTTTTCACAAAATTGTCATATTAGCAGGTTATTTCTCACACACCGCATATGCATACCACAAATTACACTCCAAAACACATTCTGCTATTACTCTTGAGTGTGGCGATACCAGATGTCCAGATGTAACAGAGGCCCAACATGCAGGGGAGCACCTTCAGGCGTTCTGGAGCACCCAGGCCAATTCTGACATTTCTCTCCTACATGTAAATATCATAATTTATTAGCTAGAAAATTACATAGAACCCCAAAACATTATATATGCTTTTTAGCAAAGACCCTAGAGAATACAATGGCGGTCATTGCAACTTTTTATCTCGCACGGTGTTTGCGCAGTAATTTTTTGAATGCTTTTTTTTGGAAAAAAAAAACAGTTTTGTGCTTTAAAAAAAAGCAAAACAGCAAAGTTAGCCCAATGTTTTTGCATAATATGAAAGATGAAGTTACGCCGAGTAAATAGATACCCAACATATCACCTTTCAAAATTGCACGCGCTTGTGGAATGGCGCCAAACTTCGCTACTCAAAAATCCCCATAGGCGACGCTTTAAAATTTTTACTGGTTACATGTTTTGAGTTACAGAGGAGGTCTAGTGCCAAAATTATTGCTCTCGCTCTACCGATCGCACCGATACCTCACATGTGTGGTTTGAACACCGTTTTCATAAGTGGGCGGGACTTACGTATGCGTTCGCTTTACGTATGCGTTCGCGGTATTTCAGAGTATGGCGGGGTATTTCAGAGTATGGCGGGGTATCGCCGAGCATAGCTGAGCATGGCTGGGTATGGCTGGGTATGACTGGGTATTGCAGAGTATTGCACAGTGGTGTGGGGTATTGTGGGGTATTGCAGAGTATTGTGGGATATTGCAGAGTATGGCTGGGTATGGCAGGGCATGGCGGGGTATTTCAGAGTATGGCGGGGTATTTCAGAGTATGACGCGGTATCGCCGAGTATGGCTGAGCATGGCTGGGTATGGCGGGGTATTGCAGAGTATTGCACAGTGGTGTGGGGTATTGTGGGATATTGCAGAGTATTGCACAGTGTTGTGGGGTATTGCAGAGTATTGTGGGGTATTGCATAGTATTGCAGAGTATTGCACAGTGTTGTGGGGTATTGCAGAGTATTGTGGGGTATTGCATAGTATTGCCGGGTATTGCTGAGTACTGCGGGGTATTGCCGAGTACTGCGGGGTATTGCCGAGTACTGCGGGGTATTGCCGAGTACTGCGGGGTATTGCCGAGTACTGCGGGGTATTGCCGAGTACTGCGGGGTATTGCCGAGTATTGTGGGGGTATTGCAGAGTAGTGCAGGGCATTGCAGAGTATTGCACATTATTCTGGGGCCTTGCAGAGTATTGCAGGGCATTGCAGAGCGTTAGGGATGGCTGAGCATGGATGGATGGATGGCTGGATGTTACTGGTTAGCGCTATGAGCACTACACAACCAGCCCACAGCGCTGCAGCCATCCATCCATCCCCCTCTCCGCTCACACTGTACCGATCGGTACACAGGAGGGGAGGAGAGGAACCGGCGTCATGAGATGACGCCGGTTTGTTTACATGTGATCGCTCCGTCATTTGACGGGGAACTCTGGGAAGACATCATATGACGTGATCCCAGAGTTTAGCAACCGCCCTGCAGCCGTCATTCGGCTATGGGCCGGTTGTAAAGTGGTTAAAAATTCCTGATCACTCTAGTATGTCCTGAAAAAAGGTGGTTTCTCATGTGCCTTGTATAATGCCCAAGAAATATAGTTAGGAAAATACAAGTGGGTCATGGCTCATCTTCATTTCAAATTTGGCACTTAAGATGGTCATGCACTATACAATCTGATTGGCCAATCTCTGTACAACTCGATATTTAGGCAAAATAGGTAATGGGAAGACGCACTTGAACAATTTAATTAAAATGATAGAAAATCAATCAGGCTCTTGCACTAAATCTAATTTATTTAAGATCTAACTGATTAACCCTAACCCTAGCGCCAGTTGCAGTTTACATATGCAGGTACTTATTATCGCTGTTTGCGCTTCAATGTGCACCGGTTCGCACGTTCGATTAATGACTTTTCCGGTGCACCAATTAATGTATGAACTGGTGCAGTGCCTTCTTCTTAGTAAATCACCCCCTCTATGCAGTCTCTAGTGATGTGAAATACTAGCAATACTACAGGTTTCCAGTAATGATCTCAGGCGTGTTCACACAGCCCACGTGCAGAGCCCGCCAGGAAGTTTGCACTGCGCTGCAGCCGTGCTTCGGGAAAATGTCTCACTGCCTGTGATTAGCGCAGCGCAGTGCCGACTTTCTGGCGGGCTCTGCACGTGGGCTGTGCGAACACGCCTGAGCTCATCCTTAGTTTCCAGAGATATTCTAGTCCCTAGTTGTGATAACTGTATTCATTTTCCTTCTCTCTCTTCCCTACGGATTGACCCAGTGCTGTAAGGCTTCATGAAAACGGGAATTTGTTCAACCTCTCCTGAACGATTTAACTTGACAGCTAGAAATCAGCGTCTAAAAAAGTCTGTTTAACTGCATTTACATGCCGCGTTTAGCTGCGTTTGCGTCTAGAAGTGTTTGTAAAAAAAAAATGGTAAAGTAAAATTTTTCTTTAGGGCTCTTAGGGGGAGGATATAGGTATCATAGTGGGCACCTGGTGGTGATCCCATGTCTGTGGGTGGTCCAGGGCAATCTGGTGGGAATAGATCAATGATCAAATTAGAAAAGTGTCCCCCTTGGATGTAATGGCAGTGGCTTCCTCCCGTCTGCAATGACATAAACATATAATCTTGGCTGAGCCCACAAGGGAGACTAATGCCGCGTACACACGAGCGGACATTACGGCGTACTTTGCCCGGCGGACTTTTCGACGTACTTTCCGACGGACTTTGTGAATGAACGGACTTGCCTACACACAATCCACCAAAGTCCGTCGAATTCGTACGTGATGACGTACGACCGGACTAAAACAAGGAAGTTCATAGCCAGTAGCCAATAGCTGCCCTAGCGTGGCTTTTTGTCCGTCGAACTAGCATACAGACGGCGGACTTTTCGACCGGACTCGATTTCAACGGATAAATTTTAAACAAGTTTCAAATCTAATTCCGTCCAACTTTTGAGAAAACAAAGTCCGCTGGAGCCCACACACATCGAATTGTCAGACGAAATCCAGTCCGCCGGGCAAAGTCCGCCGTAATGTCCGCTCGTGTGTACGCGGCATAAAGTAATACAGAAGTATGCAGATGCTCATCTGGGAGTCTGGCCAGCTGTTTCCTTGGAAATTAGGTATGTAAATGTTTGGCAATTAAAGCATTAGAAAACATGCATCAAGTTGATAGATAAGATACATAGATTACAAGTATTAGAAGTATTGCTTATTAAAGTCTTGAAAGTATAGGAACATTCTCCTTTTTAGGAGCTTCACTCATGGAATGGTTACACTTGTGACTATGTGCTAAATTTTGGACATTACTGTGTTGGTTGTTGTGTTATAATATTCCGACCTTTTAAGGTTATGAATTTTGTTTGGATTTTCGAGGGAGCTTGGTGCAACTGTGACGCTGGAGCTCTTGTTATAAGTTGAACTGTAAACACAATTCACAAAGTTACATAGTTGGTCACATTGAGAAAAGTGCATTGAGTTATTCCAGCAGAAAAAAAAATGAATAAATACATTGCAGACCTGCATATACAGAACCCTTTAACTACTGTTGATCAAGAGGAAAGAGGGCAAACCAAACTCTTCGGGGTCATATACACGGACATAATTAAATTGCTACTGTTAACGTCGGATCTTGCTGGTAGAGAGATCCAGCATAAAAAGCATGTATAATGTGCACATACAGCATTTAGACCCCTTTCATACTGAGCCTTCCTGGGTGTCAGCGGTAAAGCGGCACTATTTTTAGCGCCGCTTTACTGTCGTTTTAGCAGCGCTAATTGGCCGCTAACGGGGCAGTTTTAACCCCCCGCTAGCAGCCGAAAAGGGGTTAAATCCGCCCGTAAAACACTGCTGCAGTGGCGCTTTGCCGGCGGTATAGCAGCGCTGCCCCATTGTTTTCAATGGGCAGGAGCGGTGAATACACCGCTCCTGCCCATTGAAAACAATGGGGCAGCGCTGCTATACCGCTCCTACACTGATGCAAAGAAGCTGCTGGCAGGACTTTTTGTGACGCCCTGCCAGCGCAGCGCCCCAGTGTAAAAGCACTCGGGCTTTCACACTGGGTTTGCAGCTGAGGCTTTTTTTTAGCTGCTATGCAGGCGCTGTTTTTAGCGCTGTAGCACCTGAAAAACGCCTGAGTGTGAAAGGGGTCTTAGAAGTGTACACATGTACATTCCTTCTAGTGGCTAGGATAATCATTTATGTTTATGTGCATTTAGGCGCATAAATGACTCCAAAATAAGCACCATGGAACACAAGACATGGGTCTTTTTTTAAAGGATCTGAACACAGCGCTAGAATATGTTGCCAAAGGCCACCATGTGCATGAATGCCTGGGCTATCATATAGCTACTTTCAGGTCCATACATGGGCTCTTATAAAGCATGGTCCAGTTTGCACCAACAAGGTAAAATTCCTTCTTGATGCCCCATGGCAATTGGAAAGTCCCTGGATTAACAATCTCTGGTGTTTATCACTTATAAATAACAGCCAGTTATATTCGGTGCATTTGGCATGCATCCAGGATTTTTAGGCTTCATTCACACCTTAACAGATCGATCTAGTGCCTTTTTTTTTTGGGTGTTTTTTTTTTTTTTTAAAGCTTTTTACTAGCTTTTTTAAAAGCGTGTTTAGAAGCGTATTACAAGCGTTTTACAGCTTCATGTGTTTTTGTTTTGCCATTAGAAAGCACTAGGGGGAGGAAAGGGAGAGGACATTTGTGGCGGAGAGCTGCTATTTGAACAGAAAATGCTTGTAAAACGCTTAAGTCAGGCGTTTCTATTGAAGTCTTTGGAGCCAAAAACACTTGCAATCTTCCAAAAAGAAGCTCATGCACTTTTTTGAGCTTCAGGCATTTTTCTTCAGGCGACAGAACGCTCAGATGTGAACAGGGGCCATAGAAATGAATGGGATTTGGCTTGTTGAGCGTGTTAGAGCTACGAGCTTCAAGCAGAGACGCGCTCAGGTGTGACCAGGGCCTAAGAAATTAGCTGAGCTGGCTAGGACTAGTTCCTGAGCAAGGCTATTCCACATTTTCAAAACTCTCACACTCGGTTCACACTGAGGCAGCACGACTTACAGCGCGACTGCCTCAGGCGACCCAGGACACGACTCAGCGGCGACTTGCAAAACGTCTTCTGTATAGAAATCAATGCAAGTTGCCCCCAAAGTCGTACAGGGAGCAGTGACAGCACAGCACTGGAGGGCTTTGTTCCAAGGTGAGTATTTCATAATGTGCTAGTATGCGATGCATACTAGCACATAATGCAATTGCCTTACATTTGTTTTTGTTTTGTTTTTTGTTTTTTTAAACATCTGCCGTTTACAACCGCTTTTAAAATTCGTTTGATGAATGTTGAAAGATAGATTCTTTAAGGCTCATAAACCATAAATCTGGCCATACACTTAGTGGATTTTTGCCCAGTTCATGATGAACTGTCCAAAATTCTGTGGGTGGCCCTGCCCCCACTCTGTTTGACAAAAGTCAATTGTTCAGTCAAATTTTGTCAAAGGGGCTTGCTGGAAAATGTTTATCTGATCAGAGGCTGCGTCCAAACAGCCAACGGAAAAAACGTTTTTGGTTCCTTTTGTTTATCCTGCAGGCTGAATGAAAGAAATCAAACACACTGTTAGCTAGGTTACGTTTCATGTCTAGTTACTACTAGATGGCTGTATGGTCTGTTTGTAAGGGGATCAGTCTCTCTAGCAGCAAATAGTAAATCCTCACAGCAGCCGCTCATCAGTCTGTGATATTGCAACTCGCCATCCCATCCTGCACAACGGTCACTACTGTCTGCCTTGCAGCCTTGTGCCTCTGGCTGTCAGCACACCTGAACTCAGCGCTCCAAATCCTGCTCAGGCCGCCATTATGCAGCTGTGGTGGTGCACAAAGGACAGCGATGTGCATTCTTCAGGCTCCCTCATGGCAGGAGGAAGCTGTGTCCTGTACAGCCTGGGAAAATGCAGCTTTTTACCCTCCTCCTTCTGCAGGGTTTGATAAGGGGGCTGTATTACACTCCCCATTACTTTTTAGCGGGAAGCGCTCCCAAGGGAACTTATCTGTACATGAATACTGTGTTCATATATATCTCCTGTCCTTGCGTGGTCATTCTATCAAAATGAACTCTAAAGGGTTGAGGCTTGTTAGAAATGACCATTAAAATAACTGTCACATTGTACATGTTGTTCTCTTGCTTAGAGAGCGAATTCTGAGGCTTGGCTATCCTTTGATGGTGATGCATATTTTATTGTTAAAGCAAAGGTCCAGTTTCTGAAATAATGTCTCTGTGGCGAACAGGAAACCCTGCCCTAAAGTAGAATTCAAGTGTTACCAGGACTTCCTGTCCAGGTGACACCGGTTTTACCACAGAAACGGAGGGAAAATTTTTCACAGCATCACAGAAGGAAATAAAAATGTATTTTTTAAGTAGAGCTTTTTATTTCTGCCTGTTGCAGATTTTCCCTTGCTTCCTGTTTAAAAAAGAAGCTATTTGGCTGAATATAGTTTTAACTTCGAAGTGAATTATAGTGAACTGTAAGCATGAGGTAATAGGAAATTGTGAAATTCCTCGTGTTGTGTGTAGAACAGTAGTCCAGCAAAGTTGAGCTCATAATGCAAAGTGTAAGTGGCAATAATATTCTACAAGATAAGTTCTGGCCTAGATTATTAAGGGCAGAGTTCTGAGCAATGTGTAATGGACGGAATTGCCAATCCCAGGCTACACTAGTTGCTGTACAGCAGAGGGGCGCAACCTGTGTCCCGTAGACCACATGTGGCCCTCGGAGCCCTTTGATGTGGCCCTCGACCTCAAACCAGGGAAGTGCACTATTTTATCCTGCGAGTTTGGTGCACTTTCAGAAAGCACACCAAAACTTCTAAATGCAGGAATTTTGGTGCACTTTCAGAAACTGCATCACATCCGCAAGATATAATAGAAGTCTATGGTAGACCCCTTTCACACTGGGGTGCTTTTCAGGCGTTCTAGCACTAAAAATAGCGCCTGGAAAGCGCATCTCATGCCTTCTCAGTGTGTAAGTCCGAATGCTTTCACACTGGGGCGGTGCGCTCGCAGGACAGGAAAAAAAAGTCCTGCAAGCAGCATCCTTGGGGGCGGTGCGGGAGCGGTATATACACCGCACCCAAAATGCCCTGCAAAGCGCTTGGGCAGCACCGCAACACAGGTGCTTTTAACCCTTTCTTCTGCCTCTAGCAGGGTTAAAAGTGCCGATATAACTGCAGTAAAGTGCTGCTAAAACTAGCAGTACTTCACTGCTAACGCCAGCACCACCCCAGTGTGAAAGTACCTGTAAAGTGCAGCTAATTTGCAGGAAAGCCACAGATGTACTGTGCTGCACACACGGTGTAGGTAAACTGCAGCGCATCAGTGTAAAAGCAGCTCTATAGGGGGTTCAGGACAGTAAGGGCTTGATTAAATTTGCACTTTAGGGGGAGGTGAAACCTCCATAGATGAGATGTGTTTTCACCACACCCCCCCAACCACTGGTGTGTAATTTCAGGGGTGGCAATGGTGACCCCGCCCCATGATCCAGGTGGCCCATACAGCCTCCCTGTCACATTCTGCTTTACAATTTGACAGGAGGGTCTGTGAGGGTGGCATATACTGGAACCAATCCTCTGTTTTCCTCCTGCAACCGCTGAAAGCTGGCTTATCTTCCTCTCCCTCCTGCTGGCATTCAGCCGCTGCAGGAGGAAAATAATTATGCTATTCAAAATAAAAAAAATTCTAAATTATGAACCATTTCATTTTATTGTGGCCCATGACTGGTTACCAAATCACTTAATTGGCCCTCACTCTTCAAAGGGTTGAGCACCCCTGCTGTACAGAGTTTGAGAATGGCTTGTTACAGTAAAGATTGTTTGCTGTGCCACCTCAGGATTCAGATTCTCTGTGCTATAATTGTATATAAACTGTCCATTTAGTCAGTTTTCATGCTGTGAGAAATGCTGCTGAAATGCTGTCTCTGGATGCAAACAGTCTTAGTACAGGATCAGTCAGGGGCGGCACTATATGTATGTAGATGTTCAGATGAGCAATTACATGTGAACGGCGACGGTAGCAGCCATTGATTTGTACAGTGTACAAATCTGACAGACGCCACTGCTGACTGTGGCTGTTCACACAAATTGGGGTTGATTTACTAAAGGCAAATACTTTGCAAGTGCAGTTGCACTCTGCAACAGAATTTTTCTCCAGAGCTTAGTAAATGAGGTGAAACTTCTCTTTGCAAAGAATACCAAATTACACACAAGGGAAGAAAAAAAAAAACAAAAAACAGAATTTTTGCTTGTATATGATTAGATGATGGAAGTCCGTAGAGCTTCCCCTCATTTACCAAACTCTGGAGCAAATGTCCTTGCAGAGTGCAACTGCACTTGCAAAGTGAACAGTCTGTTTGCCTTTAGTAAATTAACCCCGTTGTGTGTGCAGGATTTGTTCTGCTGGCAGGAATCTGTGGGCTCTCACCAGTAGCCTCCCTCAGCCAACTACCGTATTTATCGGCGTATAACATGCGCCGGCGTATAACACGCACCCCAAGTTTAGGAGGGAATTTTAAGGGAAAAAAAATGTTTTAAGGAAAAAAAATTACATTTAAATGCCCATCAATGCAGCCTTGCACAGCGTCCATCTGCATGCTTGTCCAGTGTCATTTGCAGTCATTTGCAGCCTTTGTGTCATTTGCAGCCTTGGTGTTATTTGCAGCCTTGCAGTCATTTTCAGCCTTGCAGCCTTGGTGTCATTTGCAGCCTTATCAGTGTCCATTTGCAGCCTTGCAGCTTTGTCAGTGCCCATCTGCAGCTTTGTCTGTGTCCATTTGCAGCCTTGCCCAGGCTGCAGTTAAACTGCAGTGACTTGTCAGTGTCACTGCAGTTTGAAAATGGCGCCACCGGCGCCGAGATAAATAGCCGTGACTTGCGACAGCTCTCAGCCACTTTCGGCTCCACTCGTAGTCCCGCCCGGGATGGGTGTGACTGTGAGCGGAGCGAGCACCGCCCATATACAGATAGCCGAGTGTACTCGGCTAGGTTCGGCTAGCTCCGCTCACAGTCACGCCCAGTCCCTGTGTCCATCATAGGGCGGGACTGGGCGTGACTGTGAGCAGAGCTAGCTGAACCTAGCCGAGTACACTCGGCTATCTGTATATGGGCGGCGCTCGCTCCGCTCACAGTCACGCCCAACCCGGGCGGGACTACAAGTGGAGCCGAAAGTGGCCGAGAGCCGCCGCAAGTCACGGCTATGTATCTCGGCGCCGGCAGCGCCATTTTCAAACTCGGCTATCTATGTATATCGACGGCCGGCGATCGCTCCGCTCACAGTCAGCGGGGGATCGGCGTATAACACGCACCCGCGATTTTCCCCTGATTTTAAGGGGAAAAAAGCGCGTGTTATACGCCTATAAATACGGTATATGAATGTATCCTTATTGAGATGAGAGCAGTTGGGTACAGCCACTGTCCTGTGCTTCTAGATCAGGGTATCTCAACCAGAGTTCCATGGAACCCTAGGGTTCCTCCAGAGGTTGCTAGGGGTTCCTTGAGCAATGACCATTTTTTGCCTTTCAGGTGCGTTCCCACTGACACCTTAAGGCTCGGTTCACACATATGGGACGCAGGAACCAACAGGATTCGCACTGTTCACACTGTCCTCTGCGAACCGCTGCAGGTGTCAATAGAAAGTTAATGACACCCCCAGATCAGTTCACAGATCGCAGTGCAAACTGTCAAATGGTACAGGAATCGGATCGTATGGGTTTTAACACCCATGCGATCCGATTCCAGTGGCCACCGAAAAAAGGGTCCTGCACTATTTTGATGCCATGAGATTTCAGGCATACAGCTTGTGTGGCTGAAATCGCATTGCACAGGCATTACGTGTGATCTGTAAAGCAATGCGGTGCGAATCACATGCGATGTCTGTCTGTGTTCGCACCAGTGTGAACCCAGCCTTAAAGTCCCACATACTTTGATTTTTTTCTTTTGTTGATGTATTTATTGGGTACATGGTGCTGATGGATCAACCACACCTACTACCTGTTCCCCCCGACACCAGTTATCTTTTTAGCTATCTGTAAAGGGGAAATATTTCCCAGTGACCACAAGTGCAAGGAGCATTCTTCCCACTGACCATCACACTAATGTATTATGAGTTGTAGATAAAGTCATTTTTAGCAGGGGTTCCCTGAGACCAGATAGTTATTTCCAGGGTTCCTCTGTGTTGAAAAGGTTGAGAAAGCCTGTTCTAGACAAAAACACATCTACACCAAGGAAATATGGCAAGTGACATGCACATATATAAAGAGGTTATGAATGGATTGTATATGGTACACTAATGGGGCGTACACACGACCGGACTTTTCGTCTACAAAAGTCCGACTGACGCCGACGGACTAAAGCTGGCTGGTAATCCGATCGTGTGTGGGCTTCTCCGGACTTTCAGCGGACTTTTTCAGCCTCAAATCCGACGGACTTTAGATTTGAAACATGCTTCAAATCTTTACGTCGTAACTACGCCGGACCCAGAAATCCGCTCATCTGTGTGCTAGTCCGACGAACAAAAACCCACGCTAGGGCAGCTATTGGTTACTGGCTATCAACTTCCTTATTTTAGTCCGGTGTACGTCATCACGTACTAATCCGTCGGACTTTTGTGTGATCGTATGTAGGCAAGTCCGTTCATAAGAAAGTCTGCCGCAAGTCCGCCAAAAGTCAGTCGAAAGTCTGTCGGACAGGCTGTCGGACTTTTGTAGTTGAAAAGTCCGACCGTGTGTACGCCCCATTAGGCTCGGTTCGGTTCACATTGGTGCGGCTTCAAAGTCGCCCGACTCTGAAGCCGCCCCGCACAGCGCAACTTCAGCATGGCTTGCAAACGACTTCTTTAATAGAAATCAATGCAAGCCTCTCCCAAGTGGCCCCCCAAGTAATGCAGGAATCTTTTTCTAAGTCGAAGCCACTTGAGTCACTCCGATTAGAACGGTTCCATTGCACCGAATGGAGCGCAACTTGTCAGGTGACCAAGTCACCCTAGTGTCAACCGAGCCTACGGCATCATTCTCACAAGGCGGATCCGCTGCCTCGGAGTCTGCCTCTGTCCACCAGCTCATAGGGAGATCTCTCCATTGATCTCCGTTGAGCCGGCGGATGACAGGTCCCTCTCTGCTCACTGAGTGGGGAGGGGCCTGTCGAGCGCCGCTGCCGCCTATGAAGAGGTCGGACGAAATCGGACAGCATGTCCGTTTTCATCAGATCTCATCCGATCCGCCAGAGACAGATGCGAACGTAGGGGCATCCGTCTGATTTTAGCGGATTGGACCGAGTCAGATGTCAGCGGACATGTCACCGCTGACATCCGTCACTCCATAGACTAGCATGGAGCGCCCGTTCAGGTCCGCCGTCAAAACTGACAGGCGGACTTGAACGGTCCGACAGTGTGAAAGGGGCCTTAGGGATAATCTTGATGGTTTGTATTGCTACATTTTTACATATCGTCTTCTTGTGCAAACTTTGTTCTCTGTATAGATGGGCCACTTCCAGAAGGCTTGAAAACAAAGTGAAAATTGCTGTTAGTCTTTATGTATAGAACGTATTCATCACCTCCAGTAAGCCACAGCTCACTCTATGATATTTATTGCAGAATCATATATGCAAATCTGCCTGTGTCCTGCAGGTGGCAGTGCTGCTTTTTCGGGTTTATAAACCCTTTGAAAAGTGTATGTACAGCTGTCAAATTAGAGATTTTGATTTATTAGAAAAAGGAAAATGCATATGTGGAAGTTAACCAAAAGTTATTACAGAACCATCCAGAAATGGCATCCGCAACTATATTGTTTTAATAATATTTCTTATGTGCACATTATTACAGTCTGTTGAAAGGCATGGCTTTCAAAATATGATCTAGACAATAAACAGTTCTGTAGCACTCCGGGGTGAACAGCAGAATGTAGCCGAGTCTTCATAGACCATCATAGACCTGCAACAAGTTATCCCCGGGTAAAAGAATCTGGTGCACTAGAGATGTCACCATCTGTTCTCTTCTTCATACAGCGACTACTGCCGGCCTTGTTTTCTCACTTTAGAAGCTGAAGATGGTAAGTGGTAAAGGATGCCAGTAGATGGAGGGATAGTACAGGACTGCATGCAGGTTCCAGGGAACCAGTACACCAAAATTCAGCTGGAGGGTGAAGGTTCTTGTATTTTGGCATCTTAAACCGAAAATAGGTTTTTATTTTATTTATTTACACATTTACAGTGTCCAGTTTGAGGACAGATATTTTATTACTTCATATAAAATCTTAATTTTTAAATAAAGGCAAAACTTTTTTTTTTTTTTTTTTGGGTTCAAATAGAGTGGAGATTAAAACACCTGCCAGGTTTTATTGCTGTCTGTACCCCCGTGCACCCTCTCTATTTGTGCTATTTACCATTATCACTACCATTATAAGTGAATGAAAAGCCTAAATTTTGAGCTGTTAGCAGAATAGTAAGCCCCCCGGTCACACCAAATCCGACTTTGAAATTGTGTGGCTTCACATGAAATCGCACAATTTCAAAGCCGCATGTCAGTGCGACTTGGCTGACATCTGTGCGATTTCATGCACAGATGTCTCTGCAAGTTGCACCTGAAGTCGGCAAAAATAGTACAGGAACTCCTATTTCAAATTTGGTGCAGAACCACAAAGTCTGTGATTCCACAAAGTCTGCGATTTAAACCGTTCCATTGCCGACAATAGGGCGTGGACCTGTCAAATCGCATGACAAGTCGCAACGGTGTGACCGGGGGGCTAATAGAGGGGAAATCTTCCAATGAGGACATTGGTTCTGGTGCATTTCTGTTGTGGCTGTGAGGCAAGAAGTAGAGGGAGCTCTTCCCAATGGGACCTAGGCAAAAAAATAGCTGTCAGGGATTATTAGCCCTCCGATTAAAAGCACAATTGAAACCTAAATTAAAATTGGGTAAATTCATTCCATGCAGTCACAGCCTGAGTGGAAAAGCCTGTCCCTGCCTACAGTTGCAGAGCCTTGCTAACTGTGGAGCAGTGATATCTGTAACAAGCACAGTAATAATATAGAGCTATAGCTCTGCAATCGGCAAAGCTCATGCTGCCTTCGGATTGGAGAACTCTGCCTCTGACTCAGCCAGGTGGCATATCAGACCTCTGCAGAGAGATCACTGCTTCCACACAGAGTGCAATGGTCCCAATCTGCAGCTTGCTGGCAGGACAAAGGCTTTTCTTGTTTAGCTAAGATAAGAGCTTCAAGTCTACAGTGCCACCTGAAAATTGGTAATATTAAAATTTTTTATGCCATATATCACTAATAAAAAAATAGCAAAATGAAGTTAACAAGGACCAGTCAGCTTCTAGCTTAAATTTTCAGAGCCTAAAATGGAATTAACGTGTAAAATGAAAAACATTCGACCAGACAGGCTTTTTTTTTTTTTTTTTTTTTTTTTTTTTTTTTTTTTTTGCAAAAGAGACCTGTGTCTGTTCTGCAATATAGAAAAAAATCTGCCTGCCTGCAATCTTTGTTAAAATAGCTCAGTTTACATTCCTAGCACAATGCCTGCATGCTGGGATGGCTTATCGCCTGTTATGCACATTTTTTGCTAATTTTTCAGGGACTCCCATTGATGTCTGTTGGGGCCAAAAAGCACAGTTCTGCCCCAGAAGAAGCTTGTGTACTTTTTCAAGCAACACTCTGCTCAGGTGTGACGGGCACCATTGCATATATTGGAGATCCTATGGTTGAGCATTGAAGCGCTAATGGCTTCCATTCACGCTTGTGACCTTAGTAAGCTCTACCAGCTTTGGCAAACATTTTATCCCCTTCCCGCCTAAGGGTAAAACAAATGTTAATGCCTAAGTACAATTTTGCAACTTTGATATGTGTTAGTAAAACCATACATATCGTCTCAGCTAATTTGTGTATCCAGGTGGATTATACATTTGGGTTTTTTTTCAGGATAATTTGGGCTTTCTTTTGGTGGTAAATGGTAACAGATATCTCCTACATTTAAAAAAAAATGATTATCGATGGAAAAGTGGCCCAAAAAAATAGTAAAAAAAAAAAAGATATTTGTTTAAAATTCAGCTGCATATTTCTTGCTATTACTATAATTTGCCACCAAAGAACAACCCAAAAGAAATTCTAGTTTGTGTTGTTATTTTTACCCGTAGTGGGGCCCAAAAACAAAGGTGCTTATTCTGCGTTTTTTTTTTTTATCCTGCCTAAAACACACTGACACTGATACTAATTTAAAAATAAAAAAAATAAAAAACAAATAAACCGCGCTAAATATGAGTCCAATCAATACTAGTGAAAAAGATTCAAAAGAGTCCACATGGTGTAGTAGATCCTCCTAAATGATGAGTAAAGGGCAAACTTTAGGATATTCTGCTTACCAGAACGTAAGCGAGGTTAAACAGGTGGCTTTAAACCCAGCCTGGGCCTTTCGATGTACTCCAAGAGGGGTAGGATCCGACAGACTCATGTAGCGGACCGAATCCACATAAGTGTAGAAAAACATACAAAAAACATAGCGTAATACTGACAAAAATGGTTACCCTAAAAAGGAGTGCTCACACAAAAACATTAAAGGATCATGAGACCCCAAATGTATAGCAAACCAGGGGCGTAAAGGCAAAAAAAAGGGGAAGTGACATGTAGCATGCAAAAAGTGATGTCCTTAAATCAGGGACTACAATTATATCTGATTACCAGAAATAGAATTGAGTAGGCGAGTACAGATCCAAGTAGGAAATAAAAACACCCGGTGCTCAAATATGAGAGGCCGCTTACCAGATGGTAAACCAGTGAAGGTATGATAGCGGTAGGCTTATAGCCTTTGTAAACCCAGAATGTAATCCTGACCAGAACTGTAGGGGTTCCTGCTCACCAAAGGATCAGCTAGAAGGAGCCAAAACGAAATGGTGGTGGCGTCACCGCGATCCCGTCCCGGCAGACTCCTCACAAGCTCCGATCGTAGGTGTTCAGAAAGGAGAAGCGGCCAATAGTGTCATAACGTAACAACTCCAATTTATTCAAAGGTAAAAACACTTACACTTAGAAAGCAAAAGAAACAGCAATGCCGGCCGGCACTCAGATAGCTCCCGTCCACAACAGGGCAAACGTGGTGACGTCAGTACGTCCCTCCCAGACGCGTTTCGTCACAGGTTGACGTTGTCAATGGGGAACGGGCAGCGCGCTGAGCCGCCACATTTATAAGGAAACACCAAGCCTCGCTCTGGGGTCCAAATAGAAGAAACACAGAGCGCCATTTTGGGTGTGGGCAAAAATATTGGAAAGCCACGGAAATAGCAGTAGGTAAAACATAAGCCAAATCCCAACACTTCAGGTAATGAGAACACATAGAAGTGGGACTTTTAATATTCGAATTAAACAAATTTTTTTGAATAGAGGATAATTAAATAAAATAATCAGAGATAAAAATTAATTCAATTAAAGCCCCCTATCTGCAGAGAGCGGGTCTCAGTTATTTGGTGAAGAGGAACGATCTGAGTGACCAGATAAATACACTTACAGAAAAAGCAACAATGTCCCCAATAGGGGGCACCAACCAAAATATAATTCTAAACGTTCTGTCCCACAAAGGAGACCTAAAATTAGGCTGATTGAAGGCATATAGCCTTCTTTAGTCAAACATAATAATAGCATAAATATTAAACAGTAAAATATAACAAAAATATTAACAAAAATATTGGATTAAACTATACCTCATATATTATTAAAAATGAGCCAATACTTTATACGAAACTCAATAAAACACATTGCATAGTAAGCCCCCTGATTACAAACTATATGTTTTTTCTAGCCTCATGTTGATAGTGCAATGACCCTAATATGTATGGGGGGTATTGCTAATTAAATTGAATAAAATTATACATATAGAAAAAGGGGACAAAGTTATTAAATCCTCAAATGAAAATATAATGGAAATATAAAATATATAACTAAAAAGTCAGAACATCCAGTCTAGAGAGATCCAGTCTAAACCAATGGTGTTAGGCCACTTCTCCATGGTGTCCTCGATTTAAAGAAGACATGGAGATCCAGGCGAGACCCTATCAAGGGCCTCAGCCAGAGCAGCCAAAAGGACGCCATCCAAGAATAGCAAAAAATGAAAATAAATGCAAATAAAATAAAAAATTAAAATGAAGAATTTATCAAAAAATGTAAAATAAAATGAAATAGGGTCGTGGTCCTATCAAAGGTAGAGTATATCCAGTAAACTCAGGAAAAAGATTGAGACGGAACACCCCCAAAAACAAAAAACTTACTATATTCACAGCAAAAACCTATATGCTTTTGACAGCAAAAATACAGAATTAGGAATTGTCAATAAATGAATTGACATCCACGTCTATATTGAGGCCGTGAGGCGTATAGCTCTTTACCCTGTAGATCCAGGCCATTTCGGACTTGGAGATCTCCCTCACCAGGGAGCTACCCCGCCAGTGAGGTTTATAACCGTCAATCCCCAAAAATAAAGTATTGGAGGGATCTCTGTTATGAGCCAACCTGTAATGCTTTGAAACTGAATGGTTTTTAAAACCTGTAAGAATATTGGTAATATGTTCGTTGAGTCTCACCTGGAGGGGGCGTTTTGTCCGCCCAACATATTGCAAGCCACACAGGCATTGCAACAGATACACTACTCCAATGGTGGAACAGGTGATAAATGGGGTGATATGGTGAGATCGACCAGTTTGTGTTGAAACGAAAGTTTGGGTCCTCCTAGTCACACCTGAGTTGTAGGAACAGACCCGACACTTATTGCATTTGTAGAAGCCAGTTAGTTGGTCAAAAAAGGTAGCTCTGTTTTGAGGGGGATCTAGTATCCCTGGGGCTAGCTTGTTCTTAAATGAGGGAGCCCCCCTAAAGACGATTTTAGGCCTAGGAGGCAGGACCTCCTTCAACACTCGATCATTAGTAACTAAATGCCAATGCTTAGAAACTAATTGTTTGATTTCTTTGTGTTGGAGTGAGTATGTAGTAATAAAAGGAACTCCCAAATTGATCATGGGGTTATCAGTCCGGGGTCTGTCCCTCAACAAAAACTCCCTATCCATTTCTTGTACATTCTTTAGGGCCGGAATCAAATCTTCATTGGTGTACCCTTTTTCTAGAAATCTCTCTGTAAGGACATTACTCCTGACACAGAGTAATGTCCTTACAGAGAGATTTCTAAGTGTAAGTGTTTTTACCTTTGAATAAATTGGAGTTGTTACGTTATGACACTATTGGCTGCTTCTCCTTTCTGAACACCTACGATCGGAGCTTGTGAGGAGTCTGCCGGGACGGGATCGCGGTGACGCCACCACCATTTCGTTTTGGCTCCTTCTAGCTGATCCTTTGGTGAGCAGGAACCCCTACAGTTCTGGTCAGGATTACATTCTGGGTTTACAAAGGCTATAAGCCTACCGCTATCATACCTTCACTGGTTTACCATCTGGTAAGCGGCCTCTCATATTTGAGCACCGGGTGTTTTTATTTCCTACTTGGATCTGTACTCGCCTACTCAATTCTATTTCTGGTAATCAGATATAATTGTAGTCCCTGATTTAAGGACATCACTTTTTGCATGCTGCATGTCACTTCCCCTTTTTTTTTTTGCCTTCACGCCCCTGGTTTGCTATACATTTGGGGTCTCATGATCCTTTAATGTTTTTGTGTGAGCACTCCTTTTTAGGGTAACCATTTTTGTCAGTATTACGCTATGTTTTTTGTATGTTTTTTGTATGTTTTTCTACACTTATGTGGATTCGGTCCGCTACATGAGTCTGTCGGATCCTACCCCTCTTGGAGTACATCGAAAGGCCCAGGCTGGGTTTAAAGCCACCTGTTTAACCTCGCTTACGTTCTGGTAAGCAGAATATCCTAAAGTTTGCCCTTTACTCATCATTTAGGAGGATCTACTACACCATGTGGACTCTTTTGAATCTTTTTCACTAGTATTGATTGGACTCATATTTAGCGCGGTTTATTTGTTTTTTATTTTTGTTTTGTGGGCCCCACTTCTAACCGCAGCTTATTGAACTTTACTTAATTCACTTTATTTTATCTAGGGTGTCATTTTATCTATACTCACAAACATATTATTAGTATATTTTTTTCATTGGTTTTTCCAAGCGCAATTTTTGTTTTTCTACTGATACTAATTTAAAAATATATATATTTTTAATTCTACCCAAAATCTGCTGACAGTGACGTTTTGACCCTGACCTTGACCATAACACTAAGAGCCCTTGCACACTGGGGCGGGGGGCGGCATCGGCGGTAAAACGCCGCTATTATTAGCGGCGTTTTACCGAGAAAGGGTTAAATACCACCGCAAAGCGCCTCTGCAGAGGCGCTTTGCCGGCGGTATAGCCGCGCCGTCCCATTGATTTCAATGGGCAGGAGCGGTATACACACCGCTCCTTCACCGTTCCGAAGATGCTGCTGGCAGGACTTTTTTTACCGCCCTGCCAGCGCATCGCTCCAGTGTGCAAGCCCTCGGGGGAATGAAAGCAGCGGCACTTTCGGGCGGTTTGCAGGCGCTATTATTAGCGCAATAGCGCCTGCAAACCGCCCCAGTGTGCAAGGGCTCTAACCCTTTCAAACCTTGATTTAATTTTCTTGTTTTTTATTCTTTATTTTTACTTTTATTTATTTATTTTTTTATTTACAGCTTCGTCTCCTGCAAAGAGAGGAAGATACAATGTATCTTTCTCTCCATTCAGAAGAGGAAGTAAACACAGGCGTGGGCTCACAGTGTCTGATCACAGCGATCCATTGACCTGGAACTGGGAGTCTAGGGTCCTAATCACTCGTACGAGGGCACACTGTGTAACAGAAATGCATGTGTATATATACGGACAGGGGCGTAACTAGAAATAGCAGGGCCCCATAGCAAAATGTTGTATGGGGCCCCCCTGCAAACAGGCCCCCCCCCCACAGCTGCCCTAGTGTCAATGCAGCGTGACCTGTGCCCAATACAGCGTGACCTGTGCCCAATACAGCCTGGTCTGCCTGTGCCCCATACAGCCCCACCTATGCAGAGGAAGAGGCAAGCCACCCGGATCAGCAGAGAGCGGGATTGCCCGCTGTAATAGCTTTCATTTGAATTTCCTGTCTTCCCGGGGCTCATCGTCACAGCCCCACCTTTTGGCCCAACGCCTTTGATGACGTCACATGTCCCGCATTAGATCGGCGTTCTGTCTATCAAAGGCACCGGGCCAAAAGGTGGAGCTATGTGACGTGAGCCCCGGGAACACTGGAAGTTCTAATGAAAGCTCTTACATCGGGCAATTCAGCTCTCTGCTGCTACGGACAGCCTCTTCCTTTCCTCTCTCTTCCCCTGGCTGGGAGACTGTGCCGGCGGTGCTCTTATCCTCACTGGGCCCCACTCGGCTGTGGGCCCCATAGCGCCCGCATGGGTCGCTATGGTGGTAGTTACGCCCCTGTATACGGACCCACGGAAGAAAGACCCACTTCCATGAGGCTGCATATATGTGTAGGGGCAATTCTGCTTTATGTCACCCCCTACTATTTGTGTTTTATTTCTTTTTTTTTTTTAACTTTTGTTTTGTATGTGGGTGGCTGAGGGTGGGTTAGCGAGTACCTAGTTTTTTCAGGTACCCGCTCCCATTTCTGCAGGGGATTTCTCTGGAAGTATCCCCCTTCCCCCAGCTGTGAAGCTGCAAAGAGTCAGAGTCACAGTGGGCTTCCCACATTAAACATGCTACCGACGGGGACCTGAAGACCGGTGAAGAACCAGCCTGGGTGAGGACGGTGCTGGATCCCCGGTAGGCAAGTGCCATTTTATTAAGTTAGTAGCTACAGTATTTAAAGCTGCTGACTGTTATTTTTTATATATTTTTTTTAACCTGACTTAAGAAGCGCTTTAAACAATAGTGTTAAAAAAAAAAAAAGCAGTATTGTTTTATAGCGAGTATGTATGTATGTTTTTTCATTTTCTTACGCCAGACTAATCGCAACCAATTTGTATTTATACCTAATCTTTAAAGACTTGAGCCTTTGTAACCTGGAGGGAAATGATAGGAGGCTGCCTATATTTATATTAGGGGAGTGCAGAGATTCTAATGATTTTTATAGCATTTTGATGTGTATGTGATTGTCTCTATATTCAACAATAGAGGTACCCAATTTTCCCAAAGGACGTAGTTATTGTAAAACCGGAAAGTTTTACCCCCTTCCTGACCTGGCCATTTTTTGCGATACGGCACTGCGTTACTTTAACTGACAATTACGCGGTCGTGCGACACTGTACCCGGAAAAATTGATGTCCTTTCTTTTGGGGTATTTGGTTACCTCTGCGGTTTTTATTCTTTACGCTATAAACAAAAAAAAGCGACAATTTTGAAAAAAATAACTTTTTACTTTCTGCTATAAAACAGATCCAATAAAAAAATTTTAAAAATCGAATTTCTTCATCAGTTTAGGCCAATATGTATTTTGCTACATATTTTTGTTAAAAAAATCTACAAAATAGGGGTTATATTTTATTTATTTTACTTGTAATGGCGGTGATCAGCGGTTTTTAGTGGATCTGCGACGGACAGATCGGACACCTAACTGACCCTTTTGCTTCCTAAGTGACACTTTTGACACTTTTTCCGGAACCAGTGACATTATTACAGCGATCAGTGCTAAAAATATGCACTGACACTGTATAAATGACACTGGCAGGGAAGGAGTTAACATCAGGGGCGATCAAAGGGTTAAAAGTGTTCCCTGTTTGTGCTTTCTTACTGTGGGGAGGGGGGGGGGGGGGGTTGGCTCACTGCATGGGCACAGTGAACTGTGTTCCTGATTAGCAGGAACACTAGATCAGTGTCCATGCTTGTTAGAACGGCGTTCTGCCTTGTTTACATTGGCAGATCGCCATTCTATCTCTGTATGGAGCGATCGCAGGTGGCCAGTGGACATTGCGTCCGCCAGGCCCGCTGATTGGCTCCCCCCTGTGGCTAATCAGCGCGCGATCGTGTGCCTCCCAGTGGCTATTGAACAAAATCACTTACAGGTACGTGATTTTATGCAATAGAGCTGACCTGCCCCAGTATATATGTGGTAGGCGGTCGGCAACTGGTTAATTGCTGCAGTGGTCCTTGTGTAAGCACGCTTTATTTTATAGCAGGTTTGGTGGTGCTAGCCGTTCTGTATATTCACAGTAAATTTTGTTGTCTCAGCTTGCTATATGTATTTCTAGTGGAGCATGCAGAAACATCTTTTTTTGGGGGGGTATTTTTTGTTATATTTATATTATATGAGAATGGGGGGGGCACAATTCAGCAGTCCTGGATCTAGAATCTGCACAAGAGCCATTGCAGTTGGCTAATCCAAACCTGAAATTACAATTGCCTAGCAACATAAAACGAAAGTCACGAATGAGACGCGTTCCGTCAAATAATCAAGCAAACACTATGGAGTTGATTTAGTAAAACTGGAATGTGCAAAATCTGGTGCTCTGCATAGAAGTCAATCGGCTTCTAGGTTTTTTGGTCAAAGCTTAAGGCTGGGTTCACACTGGTGCGACACGACAGCCGTCCTACTTTGGATCCGACTTTGCCCTGCGACATGAAGCCGGCATATGTCCGACTTTCAATGAACGGGGATCCGACTTGGATCCCCGCCAATGCGTTTGGTATGAATCTTTAGGGGGAACTCCGCGCCAAATTTTAAATAAAAAACCGGCATGGGTTCCCCCTCCAAGAGCATACCAGGCCCTTGGGTCTGGTATGGACCTTAAGGGGAACCCCCTACGCCGAAAAAACGGCGTGGGGGTCCCCCCAATCCATACCAGACCCTTATCCGAGCACGCAGCCCGGCCGGACAGGAATGGGGGTGGGGACGAGCGAGCGCACCCCCCCCCTCCTGAACCGTACCAGGTCGCATGCCCTCAACATGGGGAGGGTTGGTGCCTTGGGAGAGGGGGGCGCACTGCGGCCCCCCACCCCAAAGCACCTTGTCCCCATGTTGATGAGGACAAGGGCCTCTTCCCGACAACCCTGGCCGTTGGTTGTCGGGGTCTGCGGGTGGGGGGCTTATCGGAATCCGGGAGCCCCCTTTAATAAGGGGGCCCCCATATCCCGGCCCCCCACCCTATGTGAATGAGTATGGGGTACATCGTACCCCTACCCATTCACCTAGGGAAAGTGTCAATTAAAAAAAAAACACTACACAGATTTTTAAAAGTAATTTATTAGACAGCTCCGGGGGTCTTCTTCCGACTTCGGGGGTCTCTCCGGTTCTTCTCCACGCTCTCCGGATCTTCTGCCGGGCTCCTCCGCTCTCTTCTGCTCTTTTGCCGCTCTTTTGCTATAGCGGAGGAGCCAGGTCTTCAGTCTTCTGCCTTCTGCCCTCTTCTCTTCTTCTGATGTTGACACGACGCTCTCTCCGGCTGGAATGCTCTCTGTGCGCTCTGCTATGGCTTATATAGGCGGTGACCCCGCCCCCTTATGCCGTCACAGTCCCTGGGCATGCTGGGACTGTGACGTTTTAGGGGGCGTGGCCATCACCCAATGACCACGCCCCCTTATGCCGTCACAATCCCAGCATGCCCAGGGATTGTGACGGCATAAGGGGGCGGGGTCACCGCCTATATAAGCCATAGCAGAGCGCACAGAGAGCATTCCAGCCGGAGAGAGCGTCGTGTCAACATCAGAAGAAGAGAAGAGGGCAGAAGGCAGAAGACTGAAGACCTGGCTCCTCCGCTATAGCAAAAGAGCGGCAAAAGAGCAGAAGAGAGCGGAGGAGCCCGGCAGAAGAACCGGAGAGACCCCCGAAGTCGGAAGAAGACCCCCGGAGCTGTCTAATAAATTACTTTTAAAAATCTGTGTAGTGTTTTTTCTTTATTGACACTTTCCCTAGGTGAATGGGTAGGGGTACGATGTACCCCATACTCATTCACATAGGGTGGGGGGCCGGGATCTGGGGGCCCCCTTATTAAAGGGGGCTCCCGGATTCCGATAAGCCCCCCGCCCGCAGACTCCGACAACCAACGGCCAGGGTTGTCGGGAAGAGGCCCTTGTCCTCATCAACATGGGGACAAGGTGCTTTGGGGTGGGGGGCCGCAGTGCGCCCCCTCCCCCAAGGCACCAACCCCCCCATGTTGAGGGCATGCGACCTGGTACGGTTCAGGAGGGGGGGGGCGCTCGCTCGTCCCCACCCCCATTCCTGACCTGCCGGGCTGCGTGCTCGGATAAGGGTCTGGTATGGATTGGGGGGGACCCCCACGCCGTTTGTTCGGCGTAGGGGTTCCCCTCAAGGTCCATACCAGACCCAAGGGCCTGGTATGCTCTTGGGAGGGAACCCATGCCGGTTTTTTATTTAAAATTTGGTGCGGAGTTCCCCCTCAAGATCATCAGAGCACAAGTCGCCTGCCGAAGTCGGATCATGCGAGACGGCGATCCGACTTTGATTCGACTTCAATGATAGTCAATAGGCTGAAGTAGGATCAAAGTCGGATCAAAGTAGTACAGGGAGCATTTCTAAAGTCGGAACGACTTGTGTCGGACCAGTTAGGACGGCTCTCATAGGGAAACATTGGATTTCACACGTCATGCGACATGAGCTCCCAATGTCGGAGCGTTTGTTGGACCAGTGTGAACCCAGCCTAATTGAACAAGCAGAAGTTAAAGGCTGATTGGCTACCATTCACAGCTGCCCCAGATTTTGCACTCTCCTGTTTTAGTAAATCAACCCCTATATCTGATAAATGGTCCGCCCAACAAGTAAACTAAAGCAGCCCGTATAAGAGTGTTCTTTTTTTTTTTTTTTGTTCAACCAGGGGGTTGAACGAAAAAAAATAGAAATCTTAATTTTCCCATTCACACAATCAATGAAAATTAGACTTTAATTAAAGGATCGTTTGTAAGTAATTTGGTTAGGCATAGGCACAATTGGTGTTTTTATTTTGAGATATTTGAAACTTTTTTCTTTTTATTGATGATTATAAGTGACCCGATTCCGGGTCACCTAAGTGCTGTGATAGCCTCTAATTGTTACCGTAGTGATCAGTCACTGTGAAGCCCGTCCCTGTGTTTCTCTCTGTGAATGGAGAGGAAAGATACAATGTATTTTTCACACAGCACCCCATATTGATTGGTGGACAGCCATTTTTAGGTCTCTCCAGAGATGCTCAATTGGGTTTAAGTTAGGGCTCTGGCTGGGCCATTCAAGAACAGTCACGGAGTTGTTGTGAAGCCACTCCTTCGTTATTTTAGCTGTGTGCTTACGGTCATTGTCTTGGTGGTTGGTAAACCTTCGGCCCAGTCTGAGGTCCTGAGCACTCTGGAGAAGGTTTTCGTCCAGAATATCCCTATACTTGGCCGCATTCATCTTTCCCTCGATTGCAAACAGTCGTCCTGTCCCTGCAGCTGAAAAACACCCCCACAGCATGATGCTGCCACCACCATGCTTCACTGTTGGGACTGTATTGGACAGGTGATGAGCAGTGCCTGGTTTTCTCCAAACATACCGCTTAGAATTAAGGCCAAAAAGTTCTATTTTGGTCTCATCAGACCAGAGAATCTTATTTCTCTCCATCTTGGAGTCCTTCGGGTGCTTTTTAGCAAACTCCATGCAGGCTTTAATGTGTCTTGCACTGAGGAGAGGCTTCCGTCGGGCCACTTTGCCATAAAGCCCCGACTGGTGGATGGCTGCAGTGATGGTTGACTTTCTACAACTTTCTCCCATCTCCCGACTGTATCTCTGGAGCTCAGCCACAGTGATCTTTGGGATCTTCTTTACCTCTCTCACCAAGGCTCTTCTCCCCCGATAGCTCAGTTTAGCCGGACGGCCAGCTCTAGGAAGGGTTCTGGTCGTCCCAAATGTCTTCCATTTAAGGATTATGGAGGTCACTGTGCTCTTAGAAACCTTAATTGCAGCAGAATTTTTTTTGTAACTGTGGCCAGATCTGTGCCTTGCCACAATTCTGTCTTTGAGCTCTTCAGGCAGTTCCTTGACCTCATGATTCTCATTTGCTCTGACATGCACTGTGAGCTGTAAGGTCTTGTATAGACAGGTGTGTGGCTTTCCTAATCAAGTCCAATCAGTATAATCAAACACAGCTGGACTCAAATGAAGGTGTAGAACTATCTCAAGGATGATCAGAAGAAATGGACAGGACCTGAGTTGAATATATGAGTGTCACAGCAAAGGGTCTGAATACTTAGGACCATGTGATATTTCAGTTTTTCTTTTTTAATAAATCTGCAAAAATGTCAACCATTCTGTGTTTTCCTGTCAATATGGGGTGCTCTGTGTACATTAAAGAGGAAAAAAAGAACTTAAATGATTTTAGCAAATGGCTGCAATATAACAGAGTGAAAAATTTTGTGCAGTATTTTTTTAATTTTTTTAATTTGTGCCAGTTAGTGTCAGTGTGTTTTAGGTAGGGCAAAAGAACAAAAAAAATTCTAAATGCACACTATTGCCTCTGGGCTGTACTACGGGTACAAACAACAAATAACGTACACATGTGTGGTATCGCTGCAGTCGCCGAGGGCAGGAGAATTTATTCCACCATATATAAGTATGTGAAATGGACATGTTCTGTTGGCTCTGAAGAAGAGGGAAAACTTGAAACACGTTAGCCGATGTGACAAGTGTTGTGGATTTTCGCATATGGATTTAAATGGATGATTTTATGATAATGCTATGACACAAGTACTGGTTTGTGAGTATATTCACCTCCTATTTTATAATCTATCCAACACTGCCCTCTAATCGGAAAGACAATTCTGTTGCCTGAAGGTGACTCTGTTGCCCCTATAGTGGAGTGGAGACATCCTAAGATAGGACATGTGTTACTGGCCAAGTCACCAGGTAAAAATAAAGGAAGAAATAATATAACTAATGCAGCCATTGCACTTAAAGCTAAACTCCTGGAATCCAGAAGTCCTCCCTTGCAGCTGGACTGCACCCAGACGGCAGGGGTTAATTGCTCGTTTTATGTCTGGAACTGCCAGTTACAGCAGTTTTACTTACCCAATACTCCACTCCCAAAGGCTCCTTTGTACTGCCAGGCCGATTCCTGGAGCCTCTTCTTTTCTGTACTTCAGCTGTCTTAGGTCCTCTGATGTTATTGAGGTCAATGTAGGGCCCATAGCCCTGCATTGGACATGAGAACTCTGAGGGTCAAACCATCGCCAGACTGTAGGGGAGCACTGTCAGCTGGGGAGCAGAGGATCAGGTAAAAAATAAAAAGAGCATTTTCCATCCCCAATGCATAAATAAGCATTACTCTTGCTGTGATGGCATTGCAAGGAAGGACAATTTATGCTAGGTTCACACTAGTGCGGGCCGTGCGTCCTGTGTTTGCTCAGGCACAGCAGCCCATGCATTTAAATGGGTTGTTCTGCTGCGTGAAATGCACAAAAAAGGTGCATGCACCTTTTTAAAAACACAGCCGCAGGGTCTTTTTGTTCCTGCGATCGGGCTGGGATGCCAGAGGGGGTGCTATCCAGGATGTCGCACGTCTCGCAAGAGCAGTGTGATTCAGCTGCTGGTGGTGGTTGCGAAAATCAATGCAATACCTGCAAATGGAATGCACAGTGTGGGCTAGTGTGATCCTGGATTTGGACTTTCCCCTTAGGGTGAGATATATGTACATTGCAAGGATTATAACAACTTTTGTTGCAGATTCCTTTTTTTTTTAATATTCTGAAGAAATCACTGTTTGTTCCTCTATCCTGAGTAGATCTAATGGGAGTGGTTTCATAATTATCAATCAGCTGTGCAGCTGCAGAGCACTAATGAGGTAATCTGCTGAGCCTGCATCTCTTTAGACATGTTCCTATCTGGAATATCTCACTAAAAATTACATTTTTGTTGCAGGGGATGCCTGAAATCTGACTTGTATCTTAGGCAGATTTCTGGGAAAATTGGTGAGCTAATCACACAAGCAGGAAATTATGTTTCTGGGGAGTGGTCAGTACACATTCTGTGTACAGAACAACTCCATGTAGCCATATTGCATTGCATTTTCAGAAAATTACAGCAGCTGCAGTTTGAAAAAGGAAAGGTAATTTTTAATAACATTCAATTACAATATGACTTGTGTCGCACTTGTGTACATTGTGTATACTATATTATTTATTTTATTTGCTATCCCCCCCGAAAGTGGAGTTACCCTTCAAGCAATATTAAGCTGCTATAATATACGTTTTTTTTTTTGAGTCTTGCGTTTAATACTGCATTAAGAACTTTATATATTACTGTGCTGTGATGTGAACGCTCGGGCTAGGTCTTGGTGTCAGTGCTTTGAATGCGGCACATGTCCTCACTAATTGATATATGTGTTCCTTTTCCTTCCAGCTGCTGCAGCTCACTGAGTTCTGATGGTTCCACGCCTGACGGCCAACTCAGCACATGTGCTCAGGCTTCCAGATATTAAGATAGATGCACTGAACTCCAGCACATCACCTAGACCCGGCTCCTACTACGTAAGCAGATTGCCATGCTTCTTTATGTGGATAAGTGCAGGCCTAGCTACTGAGATGTTTAAGTTTGTGACAACATACAGTGAGGGAAAAAAGTATTTGATCCCCTGATGATTTTGTATGTTTGCCCACTGACAAAGAAATAATCAATCTATAATTTTAATTGTAGGTTTATTTTAACAGTGATAGACAGAATAACAACAAAAATATCCAGAAAAATGCATTTCAAAAAAGTTATAAATTGATTTGCATTTTAATGAGTGAAATAAGCATTTGACCCCTTCACAAAACATGACTTGGTACTTGGTGGCAAAACCCTTGTTGGCAATCACAGAGGTCAGACGTTTATTGTAGTTGGCCACCAGGTTTGCACACATCTCAGGAGGGATTTTGCCCCACTCCTCTTTGCAGATCCTCTCCAAGTCATTAATGTTTTGAGGCTGACGTTTGGTAACATGAACCTTCAGCTCCCTCCACATATTTTTTATGGGATTAAGGTCTGGAGACTGGCTAGGCCACTGCAGGACATAATGTGCTTCTTCTTGAGCCACTCCTTTGTTGCCTTTGCCGTGTGTTTTGGGTCATTGTCATGGTGCAATACCCATCCACGACCCATTTTCAATGCCCTGGCTGAGGGAAGGAGGTTCTCACCCAAGATTTGACAGTACATGGCCTCGTCCATCATCCCTTTGAGGCGGTGAAGTTGTCCTGTCCCCTTAGCAGAAAAACACCCCAAAGCATAATGTTTCCACCTCCATGTTTGACGGTGGGGATGATGTTTTTGGGGTCATAGGCAACATTCCTCCTCCTCCAAACACGGTGAGTTGTTGATGTCACCAAGATGTTTTCTTGGTGACTATGGTCCCAGCTGCCTTGAGATTATTGACCAGATTCTCCTGTGTAGTTCTGGGCTGATTCCTTACTGTTCTCGGTGATCATTGAAACTCCACAAGGTGAGATCTCGCATGGAGACCCACACCGAGGGAAATTTGCAGTTATTTTGTGTTTCTTCCATTTGCGAATAATCACACCAACTGTTGTCACCCTCTCACCAAGCTGCATGGCGATGGTCTTGTTGTCCATTCCAGCCTTGTGTAGGTCCAGAATCTTGTCCCTGACATCCTTGGACAGATCTTTGATCTTGGCCATGGTGGAAAGATTGTAATCTGATATATTGCTTCTGTGGACAGGTAGCTGAGATTAGGAGCACTCCCTTTTAAGAGAGTGCTCCTAATCTCAGCTCGTTACCTGTATAGAAGACACTTGGTAGCCATACATCTTGCTGATTGAAAGGGATCAAATACTTATTTCACTCAGTAAAATGCAAATCAATTTATAACTTTATTGAAATGTTTTTCTGGATATTTTTGTTGTTATTCTGTCTCTCACTCTTAAAATAAACCTACCATTAAATATCTAGATTGATCATTTTTTTTTTGTCAGTGGGCAAATGTACAAAATCAACAGGGGATCAAATACTTTTTTCTCTCACTGTAGTTTATCGATCATGGCAACTTCTCAACACCTACAAGCAGCATCTACATTTTAAGCACATTTGTGACATTTGTTTAACCTTCGATATGTAAAATAAAGTTACATATTAACAGAAAAACATTGGAATATTAACTCCAGCAGATTGGCTACACTAAACATCTTTACTTCTACAAAGCTACTATGTTTGATTAACTGAGGTCATAATTACTACTCAATGTTTACTTCAGTTACAAATTAAATTGTAACACCTGCTTTGTTTGTACCTTCCTCTTCCATCTGCTTCATATAGTTAGAAAATGCAACAAATCTTATTCCAGATACCTGCTTGCTTGTTTTCTGGAGTTACTGTGAACACCATAAAATGAGAGCCAACTGACAGGTTCTGCATGAAGAGTGTTCCGTGGCCATAGATAGCTCAGTTCAGGATATTGCTGGTAACAAACAAGAATGGTCTCTTTTAATTGGATGAGTTGTTTTTTTTTATGATGTAAATTTGTACATGTTTACGCTATTCGAAAATACTATTCATCATTTCATGATTGAAACCTAAATGTGTATTTCCACTTTGGCATTCAAATTTGAGAAAACCAAATCATTTTTGAAGGGTCTGGTATGAATTTGGGGTGGGGGGTGGGGGGGGGGTTGGGTGCCTGGCCCACGTCGTTGTGTTTTTTTTTTTGCATGTGGTTTCCATTAGAATCCCTACCAGACCCGAAAGGGCCTGATATGGATTAGGAGGGGACCCCCATGCCTTTTTTCGCTTTTTTTTTTTTTTTTTTTTATTGCCAGCAATGTTTATTTTTTACATTCAGCTGTCAGCGAGGAAACCCGTGACAGCTGATGAGTCATCCGTTGTGTCGGCCATCTTTCCCGGGCCCGTTCTTTAACAACCAGCTAATGTTAAAGATGCTGGTTGCCACCGGCTGCAGAAATTCGCATCTGAATCGCAGCTGAACCACTGAACAGTTGCTTTGGAAATTTGCTGTGAAAATTGAGGGTAAAATCGCACCGGACACGTGTGAACCTAGCCTAAGGCTGTGTAACGCTTTCACTGTGGTAATGCACATTATATGTGTTGGTGCACCTGGGTGCCATTCATTTTCAGTGTCACCCCAAAGCATGTAGCAACTCAGCACCAGAACATTATGTTATCGGGAAGAGGGTCAGATATGCGTTTTGACTAATTGGGGGGCTTTAGTGAGTCATTTTAAAATGAATGGGCTTCTCTTACATAATGCACGTTAAAATGCGTGTTACCATATGCGTAAACCCTGCCTTAGCGCCATGTAAAACTAGCAACGTTGCAGCAGAAAATTGTGTCCGATACAGATCTTTCTGCTTATTTTCTATGGCAGGTTATTACTGGCTACAGATTGCTGGTTTGCCATAAACCCCAACACCCACACTGGATAACATGGGTAGGTAGTAAAGCTGAAGGTTCTCAAGCTGCCTGTAAGAAGTCAATCGCCCAGTCACCGAGCTGCCAGTCTCAGAAGTGACTTAATAACTGCAATATGTCTGTCTTGGCAACAAAATCACTAATGAGAGCAATCTTGTAGCTACTACATAGCGTGACACGGCCCTTAGCAGAATCTAAACATAGCTCTACTCACATTAAAGCTGATCTTCAGGCAAACTCCTAAACACACATATATAATGCACATATAACAGCTAACTTACCTGCCAAAGTATTTGTATCTCATGACATAGCCTTTTCTGGCAAAAGAAGTACTAAATTTATTCTCCATGGAGAAGAGACGCTTGAAATGAGGTATGATGGCAATATACAAATATCTCAACGGTGATCCCAGCGTAGGTGTGAAACTAACAAAATTATTATTGTGGAACTCCCTTCCACAATCGGTGGTGTCGGCAGGAAGTATGGATAGTTTTAAAAGACTCTTGGTCTTGCATCTTAGCGAAAACAATATATGGGGATATGGGAAATTATTTTTTACACACACATCCACACACTCCGGTTGAACTGAATGGACTGTTGTCTTATTTTTTCAACCTTACCAACTATGTAACTATGAAGAAACCTAATCTTTCTGCTGCAGTTTAATTTTCTGTGTCAGTCTTTTTATTCAGTTTCCAAAATAACAAAATTAACTTTACAGTTTAAAGGGAAGTTCCACCCAAAAATGGAACTTCCGCTTTAAGTACTGGTGACCCCTTGACATGCCACATTTGGCATGTAATTTTTTTGGGGGGGGGTTGTGGGTACCCAGTTTTGACCGGCACCCAGCTCCCACTTCCAAGTTCACCTCCGCCCCCTCCCTGCAATCTTCTGAGACACGTCACCAGTAGATTGCCTGGCCATTCACAACGCTCAGCGCGAATCGCGCGTGAAGCCACAGCCGGGCGCCCACAGTTACAATGTCGGCGCCGGGGAAAGGAGCGAGGATTCGTGCGCCCGCATCACTGGACCGTGGGACAGGTGAGTGTCTGTTTATTAAAAGTCAGCAGCTACACTTTTTGTAGCTGCTGACTTTACTAATACGCCCCTTTTTAACGAATGACACCACCAAGCTTCTAATTCACTCCCTGGTTATCTCTCGCCTCGACTACTGCAACTCCCTCCTCATTGTCTTTACATAGACTATCCCCCATTCAGTCCATTATGAATGCCGCTACAAGACTCATCCACCTTCCCAACCATTCAGTGTCCTCCACCCCACTCTGCCTATCCCTCCACTGGCTTCCACTCACCCCACAAATAAAATTCAAAGTACTAACAATAATTTACAAAGCCATTCATAACTCTGCCCCCAGCTACATCACTAACCTAGTCCCAAAATACCAACCAAGCCGCTCTCTTCGGTCCTCCCAGGACCTCCTGCTCTCTAGCTCCCTTGTCACCTCCTCCTATGCTCGCCTCCAGGATTTCTCCAGAGCTTCTCCCATCCTTTGGAACTCCCTACCCCAATCTGTCCCACTGTCCTCCAATCTATCCATCTTTAGACGATCCCTGAAAACCCTTCTCTTTAAAGAAGCCTATCCTGCTTCTAACTAATACACTGTTTTACTTCCTCCATCAGCTCGTCCCCCACATATATGACCTTTTGTATTGATTGACTTTGCCTTTTTCGATTGTAAGCTCTAATGAACAGGGCCCTCTGATTCCTCTTGTACCAAATTGTAATGTAACTGTAATGTCTGCCTTTATTTTGTTAAGCGCTGCGCAAACTTAGGCCTCATGTACACTGCTGCTGGTAAACGAACGTTCAGAGGCAGTTGGACACTTTTTTCATCTGCCCCTGAACTCATCCAATGTTATCTTATGTGTACATGTACACAGGTTTGTTTAATGTCGTTTTTAGGCAATTGCGTTTATAGGCTTTTCTTTGAAGGCAAAAAAATGAGTTCAGAAGCAAAACACAGCTAAACGCGGTACCGGCGTTTAGCCGCGTTTTCGTTTATAAGCGTTTTTACAGGTGCCCTATTTTTTAACATTACAAAACTAAAAAATGATAGCAAATGATGAAAAAACACTATTTTTAAAAAAACAACAACTTGTAATTGCTTGCTATGCTTCATAGACCTTTTATATACCCCTAATTAGCATGATCCAATCCAATACACCACTAGCATTGCTGTTAGCCAAAGTATAATTGGAACTTGATCTATATGTTGTTAGATTTCAACCAGATGACCCCACCATTGAGCTTCACCCCGACTTGATCAAACATAGTTGCATGAAATTTAGGGTTAGGGTTTCCAGTTAGGGGTTAGGGTTTTCCATCAGGGTTAGGGGGTTATGGTTAGGATTTTCGCCTTGAAGAACAAGTTTAGGGTTAGGCAAGTGTTATGGTTTCCCGTTAGGGTTTCCGGTTAGGGATAGGGTTAGGGTTTCTCATTAGGGTTAAGGGGTTATGGTTAGGGTTTTTCCCTGGAAGAACAAGTTTAATGTTTATGATAAGTGTTATGGTTTCCCGTTAGGGTTTCCCATTAGGGTTAGGGGGTTATGGTTTGGGTTTTCCCCTTGAAGATCAAGTTAGGGTTAGGGTTTCTGGTTAGGGGGTTATGGTTAGGGTTTCTCCTTGAAGAACAAGTTTAGGGTTATGGTTTCCTGTTAGGGTTAGGATTAGGGTTAGAGTTTCCGGTTAGGGTTTCCCATTGGGGTTAGAGGGTTATGGTTAGGGTTTTTCCCCTTGAGAAGGGGAGACTGGTTGGTGAGTTGAGCTATGGAATTGTCTTTGTTTTATATCCCCTTGAGAACAAGTTAGGGTTTCTGGTTAGGGTTTCCCATTAGGGTTAGGAGGTTATGGTTAGGGTTTACCCCTTGAAGAACAAGTTAGGGTTAGGGTTTCCGGTTAGGGTTTCCCATTAGGGTTAGGGGTTATGGTTATGGTTTTCCCCTTGAAGAACAAGTTAGGGTTTCCCATTAGGGTTAGGGGGTCAGGGTTTTCCCCTTTGAAGAACAAGTTAGGGTTTCTGGTTAGGGTTTTATTAAAAAAAAAAAAAAAAAAATACCAAATAAAATTTGCATAAAAAACACAGCATAAATGCATAAAAAAATGAAATTACACATACAGCTTTTAAAAAAAATTAAAAAATTCTAATAATCCATTGCAATTTCAAAATTCAATACTGTATATTAAAAAAATTGCAATTCAATTTTGCATAAAAAAGACAAAATAAAAAATATACTGCTTATAAAAAAAAATAAACAAAAAAATATACTAATCAATTTAAAAATTTTAATATATTTAAAATATATTTAAAAAATTGCATTTTTTCCTCACATATGCTTAATATGGGATCCATAGTAAAAGCACCGAAATTGAGGTAGATACAAGTACTTTGCTGCTTTCTCAGCTGCTGCTACTCACTCTGGTCTCACAGAATGTGTGAAATAGTTAAATAATACTGTTTTTTGGGCTTTGGGAGGGTCCTATTATGTTATCTTAAATAAACGCTCCTAGACCCAAAACGCGGCATGCAAACGCGGCAAAAACGGGCGTTTTTAAACGACGGTTTAAAGCTGTCAAAAAATTTGTTCAGAGGAGGTTGCCTCAGCGTCCCGTGTACATTAAGCCTAAATGTCCGTTTACCAGCAATAATGTACAAAAGGCCTAATGAGTACAGAGCCGCAATGATTTGTTTATTTATGTCTGCTTGGAGTTCAGCTCTGAATAAAACATTAATATGTTAAGTTGTTTTTTATGTTTTGCCAGAACAGTCGCTTTTCTGCAAATTAGAGCCCAACTCCAAATTTTCTTGAATAATAAACACCCCATCTCCCCGGACTCTGAAGGATACCAACTCAATTTTATGATAAATGTCAGATGGAAGCAGCTATTCTCTAATATCTTGGCAGCATATACTTTTAAAGCAATGGCATCACCAGGGTGAAGCTGAACAGTTTGTTTCCCTGCTGCAGAAATTGTAGGCAACCTGTGATTGTGAGTAGAGCAGACTTTTCACACTTTACTTGGTGACAGGTTCCCTTGAAGTGAGGCCCAGTGTGCTCATAGGAGCTATTGAATTGATTAACTACCAGTTATACATTGTCAAGTCCTTGTCTCTGGTTTTAAAGATGTAAGTTTAGATGTGATTGCCAGTAAATGCTAATATTGTGTTTATCACAAGAGAACCAAAGGGAAGATTTTGCTTTGATCACTTTGGAGCATCCCCTTTTTGTGAGAGATTTGCATACATTATTTCATCAGATGGATGCAAATGGAGTTAATTACTTGATAGAAGAACTAGATGTGTCCTAATAGCACCAGTCCGAGTGTATTTTTCATTCTTTTACTAAATAAAGCAGAAAGGCATTCGGTAATTATGCTAATAAAGAGCCCAATTTTGGCATTTTATTTGGTACATTGCCCATATGACAGTTGTGCTTTTTTGTTTTTACATAGTCCTTGTCATTATTGATTTCTGCATTGCATGTTGTGCTGAACGTGTGTCATTCAGAAGTCAGATTATGATAAGTAGCGGAATATGCTGTGTCTACTACTACGCCGTTTTATCCTGCTAAATAGAAATTTATACAATCATTGAATGCATTGTGATATACGAAATGATTTGAAACATGGCCTGTATCTAATTGCAACAGACATTCAGATTGATATCATCCATGCGTATCAATGCAGTTAGATATAAAAGTTAATTTAACAAAAAAAAAAAATGGACAACTAGCCTCTCTGGTGCAATTGGTGGATCCCTTCTGTGCCCGAGGGCGTCCTCCTTGGGCTTTTTCTTTCTTGCCTATCCTTCATCTCTCCTTTCTGCCCTTTTCTCTTCAGCCTGCACCCCCCCCCCCCTTCTTTGGTTAGTTTGGTACTGTTTTATATCTGGCTTATAAGCTTGGCGGGGGTGGAGATATGGAGGTTTCAGCATCGTTTATGGATGGTTTATCTATTGCTGCTGGTCATGATCGCACGGATCGTATTTTGACACTAGTCATGGAGTTCTTGTTCAGGCTCCTGTACGCTGGCCCATTTATCTTTTTGCACCAATCTTACTGGCCCCTTGGGAATGTCCCTGTTCTGGAAAATTGTTCTATTTCTCTTATTGTTTGTTTTATGCCCAATCCACTTAAATTTGTTGTCTGTTTTCTATGCTGGTGGCGCAGGTGGCGCGGGTATCTATGCCCGGAAGTGGGAGCAATATACCTGTATTAGACCTCCCCTGAAAGGTGCCAAATGTGACACCGGAGGGGGGGGGGTTTCCGAAAAGCAGAAGTTCCATTTTTGTGTGGAACTCCGCTTTAAGCAAATTAAAAAACAATATAAGTATAACTTAATATTTTTGTATCAGCCTCCGAATGTGAGAATATTACTGCTATGTAAATTATCTGATCTCTGAGTCAGACACTCCAAAAATAATTGTCTGTGCTTTGCCATTTTTAAAGGTTAATCCTGACCTTGGCTGTGCCTAGTGTGATGATGTTCAGCCTGCAACCCTGACATGTCCAGAGGGCAGCACAATGTGTTTTTGTAAATTTGCTGCTATTAATTATTAGCATGATATTAAAAAGATATTAAAATATGTGTTCTAGCATTGTTTGAGAAACTGGTGTACTTTAAAATGTTGTTTGTAAGGAATTCTCACCCCCAGACACAACAGAACAGCTATTTCCTGTCCTGTACAGCACCGGGGCTCACAGGAAGTGCTGATGATGTCACAACGTTTATCACTCCAAGCCAAGGAGCTGATCCATTCAACTCCTGGAGCTACTGGACCCTGGCTGTCACTGAACTTTTTTTTTTTCCCCTCTATATTGGGGCCACCCTATTATACCTCTAGATATTTTCATTTATGAAATACCGCCAAATAATGGTTGTGAAGGGTCAGTCTTGCGCCGTGTGTAATTTTGTATTAATTTTTTTTGCTTATTGTTTGTGGTGCCAAAATTTCGGTCTGTGATCTCTTGTGGCATAGGTCTGTTTTGGTGCAAAGACCATATGCCACGAACTTTGTAATTGTTGTACAGTTAGGCTCGATTCACACAGGGGCAACACGACTTCAGCGCGACTTTGCACGGCGACTTCAACGCGGCTTCGACGCGACTTCAGCGCGACTTCAGCAAATTACAACGCGACTTGAAGTCGCCTTCATGACAGGCGACTTCGGCTGTGGCCAATCCCAGGACAATCAGCTCTCTGGGAGGGAGGGGTTTTCCCTGCAAAGTCGCTTGACTTTACAGAGAGATCCGACTTGGAGGCGACTTCCATTGATTTCTATGGTACAGGTCGCCTACCAAGTCGGATCCAAGTAGTACAGGGAGTACGCTCTGAATTCGGAGCGACTTGAGTAGTGTCTATTAAGACGCTCCCGTTCACTCCCATTGAATCTCTTTCTGGGCCGACTTGAGGGCGTACAAGTCGGATCCCAAGTCGCCCCAGTGTGAACCGACCCTTAAGACGCTCCCGTTCACTCCCATTGAATCTCTTTCTGGGGCGACTTGGGGCGACTTGAGGGCGTACAAGTCGGATCCCAAGTCGCCCCAGTGTGAACCGACCCAGGGGCAACACGACTTGCAGGTCGCCTCACCGAGACGACCTGCACACGACTGCCCGGGCGACTTGCAAAACGACTTCTGTATAGAAGTCTATGCAAGTCGCCCCAAGTCGCCCCCGAAGTCGTACAGGAACCTTTTTCTAAGTCGGAGCGACTTGCCGTGACTCCCCTTAGAACGGTTCCATAGCACAGAACGGGAGGCGACTTGTCAGGCGACTAGGTCGCCTGACAAGTCGTCCCTGTGTGAATGGGCTAAGTGATTGGGCTTCGGTTTAGAGATCAGGACACTGATTAGCCTTTAGTTTCAGGGTTCTCTTGCTACATTCAGTATTTGTATTGTCAAAATCGAGATAAAAAGTCGATACATACGCTAAGAAACATAAATGTTGTCATGAAGATACATATCTTAAAAAGTTAGCCTTGATAAGGTTTTTCATTTATAGAGATGAATTGAACTACCAATCCCCCTGTTTAACACAAGCAGACAAGATGTCCACTCATATATATGGCTGATGTCTATGCTGTTGTAGTAAACAGGACACTCACATTATGCATGCTGGTTTTTTTAATCCAGACAATTTTATTGAGATATATATAAAAAAAAAAAGAGCAAGCATGAAATACAATGATTAACTTTGGAACAGGGGTAGTAGTCAATGAACCAATGAAGTGTCAATAAAAGCTTAAAGACATAGAGCAAAATACAAATACAAGCGGCCACTTGGATTGGTAATAAGACCTTGTCTTAGCCATATAACCCACTTGGATATGAACTAATTATTCCTATAATAGGCACTAAAAGAACCCTTTACACTTACAACAGTCCATCCTTCACTAATTGTGGAAGGGCAAACCCAGATACAGCCAACCGACCCTGCCAAATGGTATGGAATTTGCGTTGGGTATTGTGGTGCAGATAAGTGAATTGCTCTCTCAATAAAGAGTCTACATAGTCCACCCATTGTTGTCTAGTCAGAGATTTAGAGGCTAGCCAGTAGCGGGTGATTAACTTTCTCGCCAGATATAGCAGTCTCAGATTCATAATATAAACTCAGAGTTCATAAAGCTCAATGTCCAAGGCTCCCAGCAAGCCAATCAGTGGGTCTTGGGGAATCGCCTGTTGGGCCACCAAGGAGATTGTTTGTAGGACCTCTCCCCAGTATCTTGTCATTTTTCGACAACGCCATATCCTATGGATAAAATCTCCCCTATGTACATTGCATTTCGGGCAATCTGGGGAATCTCGTCTGCCCCCCTCGTCTGCCTCACAAAAATGTCTGGGCTTCTATAGACCCTGTGTAAACTATTGCGTGAGTTTGTGAGAGGCAGAGAGGGAAATAACAGGTACTAATTCTAAAGCCTAATACACACAGGCCGAATGTCGAGTGACATTGGCCAGTGCAATAAAAACCATCCAACACGTGGCCTGTGTGTATGGCAGCCGGGCCGATAGACGTTCAGCTGGCTTTTGTCAGACGAGCATGCTGGAAAACCAGCAGCAAACTGGCTCCCGATCAGCGATCTCAGCCAATGGCTGAGAACGCTGACCAGAGTGTCTGGTGGGGGGCCGTCCTCTTGTCAGAACACAAAAGCTCAGCAGGGGAGATCGCTGTACGAACATTGGATTGTTAGCACAGGGCCTATGACCTGAGCTGTCAGTTTTTTTGGGTTGATCGAAAAACACTAGTAGTGTGTACCAGGCTTTAGACGGCATCCTAGGCATCACCCAGAATATCACCCAAATCCTGTGCCCAGTGTCGTCTACAGTTCAGATTGGCAGAGTCTTGAATAGTGGCCAAAAGAGCAAGATAAATGCGAGATATCAACCTTCGTTTTAATACTGGCCAGAGTAACCTCTGACACCAGTGGGGATTCAGCTAAAGTAAGAACCAATAGGAGAGATTGTGCCTGCAGCGCATGCCTGATCTGGAGGTATTGATAGAATAGTTTGTGACCATGCAAATTTAGATTGTAGGTCCAAAAAGAATATTATCGCAGTATAGTTGCACCACATACTTTACATGCATGCTGTTTATCCAGCCCTTCTAGAGGTAGACCATAGCCTCCTTAACTCAGGTAATCTAGATTAGCTTTTCAGCTGTGTAAAAAAAAAAAAAAAAAAAAAAATTCCCTCATCAAAGCAGCTAAGCTCAGCCTGTTATTCAGATGAAAATGGGCCTAGAGCTCCATCTAATGGCTGGAAATGGTAAAGCTGGCCATAGGTGGTTTGTTTTTTTGTTTTTTGTTTTTCAGCCAGAAAATCGGATTCCTCCGTCTATATAAAGATTCCTCATTCTTTGATGTTGTTCAGAATGATGTGTGGTTGTACAGTGCAGTAGTTGATACATACTGGTTTGCACTTTCTGCTAAGTATTTTCTTTTTGCCACTCCCTGCAGGATAAAAGGTTTTACATGACAAGCATGTTTGCATTGATGTAAAGAATGTTATTCTCTAAAGAGAATTTGGTTCCTGAGAGCCTGGAAAGAATACCCGTTGACTGACATTGTTACAGGTCTCCATGGCTTCTTCTATACATTTCTACTTGAAAGTTATTTTTTTTTATCATACATAACAATCTGCAACTGATGGCTAAACTCAGGAAACATGGAAAGTAGTGCAAAGAGCAAACTGGTAATTGTTTTTTGCTTAGTTGAGGCAAAGCTTTGAAAAATCTGAAAAAATCAAAGTGTGCAATTGATAAAATAAAAAAGATACTATAAGCCACTTCAGTGAAATCTGAGCTTTCTTGTGAGGCTGGCCATAGACATATTGATTCCTTCTGGCTGTCACCAGTATCTGCGTCCACGGCCAATCATTCACAGGTAATCACTGCATGAATGGGTACTTGTAATTGGCGGTAAATAGCTGTGGGAGCTGTCAGCCTCCCATTGCTTTCAATGGGATTTCCCGCCTGCGGCTAATTGCAGGGAACCCCCACAGCCAATGACCACTTTCACAAGTGTGGATCCAGAGGGTGAATCCAGCTTATCTCTGGCCATAGTACAATTTAGTTTGAAAACTTACATTTTTGTAAAATTTGTTTGATTTTCTAAATCTAGTGAGGTCAAATAGATTTGTTTTTAACCGCAGTGACGAGAGAATTTAAACAAACCAAATTCTAACTTCAAATGTTTTCATTTTTGTTCAGGAAAAAACGTAGGTAATGTTACTCCCCTTTCACGCGGGGCGGATCCGTTTATGATGGACTCCGCCTGCTCAGCAGGGATCGCTCCGTTGATGAGCAGGCGGATGACAGGTCACTGACAGATGGACCTGTCAGTATCCCGCTCTCCTCTATACTGAGATCGAAAGAAAATTGACAGCCTGACCTGTTTTCATCCGACCCGACCCGCTGGATGAATAACGAACATATCGCCATACATCTGTTTTCAGCAGATTTTGTCAGATCGGATGCCAGACGGGTGTCAGCGGACACGTATCCGCTGATATCCACCTCCCCATAGAGGTCAATGGGTGGCCTGATCAGGTCAACCTGAAAAACGGACAGGCGTACCCGATAGGTCCGACTGTGTAAATGGGGCCTAACTTGCATGTTCTAGGTACAAAGGAAACCTGTTTATTATATCTGGAATTCAATTCAAGTGACACGCCTGGATGAAATTTTATGGGTTGTTGAAGGAAATTGGTTGACTCAATGTTGGTAAGATCAAACTCTCCAACAAATGATTTTTCAGAATTTCAGCACAAACATTCAAACTAAATTCTACTGTATGTAATTCTAAGTATGGCCAGTTTAAGTTCCTCCACTGTGGCACTTAAAATGCCCCAGTATGCTTTAAAGAAGAATTCCAGCTATGGATATTCTATACATATTTGCATTGGTCCAGCTTGGACCAATGTAACTACTGTATGCAAATACCATACCTGTGGGATCCTCCTGGAAGCTAGAAATCTCTAAAGTAGACAACGCTCCATTTGCTTCCAGGTCCTGCACTGAGCAGCTGCCCTGCAGCATTCCGGACACAGGAGGTCGGCCGCTCAGCAGCAGCACCATTCAGAGAATGCCTTGCATTTTTTGAATGAATGCTAAATGTTCTCTGATTGGATGAGATGGGGTGGTAACATCATGTATTCCATCTCATGCAGTCAGAAAATGCTTTGTATTCATTCAGAAGATGCAGTGCCTGGGCTGAGTGCCTGTCTTTAGAATGAATCAGGACGACCGCTTAAGACAAGGCCCAGAAGTGAGTGGAGATCACTGGAGTAGTGGCAACAACTTCAAGCCGTATTAAATCCAAAAGCAATTTTTAGATGTGATGGGTGCATTGGTTTCATTTTTTAGGCTTGCTTCTATTTTCATCTGGTGATTAACGCTGACAGGGGTGATTAAAATGATCAGCTTTTTATTTATTCATGCAAAACCTTTATCCCAAGAGGAAAAAACAATTTGTTGTAACTGCTTATGAAGTGTGAGCTGGAGTTTGGCTTCAGTTTGTTAGGCTCTGTTCACGCTGCTGCAACCTGAAAGTCACGTGACTTGCGGTGCGACTTTGCCAGGCGACTTCCTGGTGACCTGAGTACTACTTTCATAGACGTATGGAACAGAAGAGATTGGAGTGTAGGTCGGATAGAAGTCTTCCTAAAGTAGTAAAGGAACCTTTTCTGAAGTCGAAGCGACTTCAGTAGTGTTAATTAACCACTTGCTCTCTGGAAGGTTTTACCCCCTTCATGACCAGGCCATTTTTTGCGATACTACACTGCGTTACTTTAATGGACAATTGCGCAATCATGCGATGATGTACCCAAATAAGGTGTGTGTGTTTTTTTGTTTTGTTTTTTCCCCCCACAAATAGCGCTTTCTTTTGATGGTATTTGATCATCTCTGTGGTTTTTATATTTTGCACCCTAAACAAAATAAGACCAACCATTTTGAAAAAAAAATATATATATATTTTATACTTTCTGCTATAAAACATATCCAATAAAAAATGTAAACACATCTAATTTCTCCATCAATTTAGGCCAATATGTATTCTTCTACATATTTTTGGTAAAACAAATCCCAACAAGGGTATATTGATTGGTTTGCGCAAAAGTAATAGCGCCTACAAACTATGGGATATTTTTTGTTTATTAGTACTATTATTAGTATTAGTACTACTATTTGTATTACTAGTAATGGCAGCGCTCAGCGACTTAAAGCGGGACTGCAATATTGTGGCAGACAAATCGGACACTTAACTGTCACTTTTGACACTTTTTGGGGACCAGTAACACTAATACAGTGATCCGTGCTAAAAAATATGCACTGTCACTGTACTAATGACACTGGCTGGGAAGGGGTTAACATCAGGGGCGAGCAAAGGGTTAACTGTGTGCCTAGGTGTTGCTTACCCACTGTATGGGGGATTCTTTGACTATGGGAAGGCTAAGAGCCATGTTCCTGCTTAGCAGAAACATAGGATCAATGCCTTCACTTCTGACCGAACGACAATCTGCCTTGTTTACATAGGCAGAATGTCTTTCTGCCTGTGTCCTGTGTATTGGCGGGTGCCGGTGGACATTGAGTCCGCGGTACCCGCCACTGGGCTCCAGCTTTGCGTAATCGCAGTGGGTAGCCAGCAGCACGCGCGTGCTCCACAGATCCAGAAGTATCAGGTCACGTACTAGGTACATGATCTGGCACAGAGCGGCCGCCCTCCAGCAGTATGTCTACGGTGGGCCGTCTGCAAGGGGTTAAGGCAGCTCTCATTGACCAATATGGGATTTCACATGTCGCGCAACTTGGGGTCTCACAAGTCGGATCCCAAGTCACGGCAGCGTGAACTGAGCCTGAGTGTATCTAAATCTGCTAATGCATTTACCACTACCCTTCCCTCCCCTACTGACAATGCTGCTGCCCGCTGTGTCTCCTGTTCTCATTCCTCCAGAGTGTCTTGCTAATACAGGAGGCGTGTTCCTGGCAAAATTACCAGATGAAAACAGAGGGGAAAAAGAGAAAGAAAAGAAAATGAATGCAGCCACCACATCTAATGATTGGTAAGCTGCGATATAACATGTTTTTTGTCTTGAGTTTAATAACCCTTTCTGTGGTTTCCAGCTTCCAGGGGCATCAACTAGGTATGGTATAAGCATCGCTTCCTTGGTCTATCACCAAGCATCGCATGTGATTTGCACCGCACTGCTGTGCAAATCACATGCGAATGTCTGTGTGATGCAAATTCAGCCATACAGATTGTATGGTTGAATTCGCATTGCATTCAGACCAAAGTCGTGCAGGACCCTTTTTCTTTGGTCTGCGCCAGAATCTGATGGCATGGGTGTGAAGTGAACACCCATGGGATCCGATTCCTGTCCGAATGGCCAGTTCACACTGCGATATGCGAAGCGATCTGTCATTAACTTTGTATTGACACCCGCAGCGGTTTGCATAGGGCAGTGTGAACTGCCTGCTAATTGTATGCGATGTGGGAACCCGCACTGGATTCGCACAGGTTCTCGCATCGCAGCAGTGTGAACAAGATCAGTGTAACCATGTATAAATAAAACTACCTGGAATTCCTCTTTGATGAATAAACATCTAACAAAAAACTGACTTTTTAATACCTGGATGGTTCTGAAATGGTGTTACTGGTTTCTTTTGCTGTGCACCGTCTCCCTGTCAGTTACTTTGTTGGCAATGTCCTTGAGCCTGGATGGTCTAGAGCTCTGTACAGCGATGGATTGTGTAACAACAATGCACCTGCAACTTCTCTGGCTGGGAATGAATGCAGCTCTTTTCATTCTGCTTTTTCACCTTGACTATAGCATCAGAATACAATCAATAGGAACTAACAGGAAGTGGTATAATTAGTAAATCACTCGCCCATACACAGTTACCGCTGCCATTCTGTGAGCTGGACAAATCTGCATACCAGTAGAGACTAATGATGTCATTGACATTAATGGCTTTATGCCTCCACAACACTTTTGATATCCTGTTTTTCCTAATGACTTGCTTCAAGGCCTAAATCGTTCCCGTCAGAGTTGGCTGATACAGACACGTCACTGGGAACCTTTGCAGGGGTCTGTATTACTTCTATGGAAGACTGCAAACCTGTCTCCAGAACAGGCAGACAGGCCGAGCCTCCTGGAAGTGCAGGTACTTGGAGGAAGTTTGATATTTGCATATCGGCGTCACACTACTTGTTCTGTTTATTTTACCTTCTACACATTCAATGATATTGTCACTGGTGATGAAATATGTGACCAAAAAAAGTTTACTTTTTTAGCGTTTGTTTCCGTATTTTATATATTTTAATTCCAAGAAAATACTTTGTTGTGAGAGGCAGTGTATCTGTAATGGCTTAGAACAGTTTGGGGGGCTCATTTAGTTTCCATCTTGTTTTGTCCTGCTCTTTATTTTTTAAGTTGTGTCGAACTGCATCAGGTTGATGTTGTTTTTCATGTATGCTGACATCTAGTGGTGGTTTAGGGACACTATAACCTTGTTTACTTACCGTATACACTCGAGTATAAGCCGAGTTTTTCAGCACATTTTTTTTGTGCTGAAAGTGTCCCCCTCGGCTTATACCCGAGTCGAGCACTTTTCTGGTGCAAACAATGACATTTTCCGAACCGACTTTGGGGCCCCATATCTCGGGACCCCAAATTTGGTGTGCAAACCTAGTGGAACTAGCACTGCAACATATTCAAAGCTAGGGTTCCTAGAAAGATATGGGGCCCCAAAGTCGGTTTGGAAAATGTCATTCTCTGCTGCAGAAAAGTAATAGGCATTGTTGACCCTCTTTTCCACTTACAGTAGCTGCGCATTTCTCACCCTGGGCTTATACTCGAGTCAATAAGTTTTCCCAGTTTTTTGTGGTAAAATTAGGTGCCTCGGCTTATATACAGGTCGACTTATACTCGAGTATATACGGTATGTAATTTGGTATCGGCTTCTGTCCTCCCCTCCTGTTTGGTGCTAGTTAGTTCAGTCTAGGGCTGGGGAAAAAAATTTTAAATCTTGAATCGAGTTGAGAGGTCAAATCGATTAAAAATTTAAGCAAAGCAATTTTTAAAAAATTATTTTTTCCCCGCGCCGGTCCTGAGGAGCTGCGGGCAGGAGTTTTTAGGCGAGGCCGCGGCTTCGGCCTAGTCCGCGAGGCCGGACGCCGCGCACTAGGCCGAAGCCGCGGCCTCGCCTAAAAACTCCTGCCCGCAGCTCCTCAGGACCAGCGCGGTGTCCAAAAAAAAAAATAAAAAAAACCTAGTTTCGAGGTTTTTTTTTTTTTTTTTTTAAAGAAAATCGCAGATTTTTTTTTTTTTTTTTTTGAAAATTTCCCAGCCCTAGTTCCGTCCTAGCTAGACCCTCCCTGTTTTTGGCATGTTCCTTTAGGTTGGTCATACACAGAGCTAATTTCTTTCCTGCACCCACGGGTTGCAGTAAAGAAATTTGCACAATTGCCCCATTAACACAGACCATGTTGACAGGGGAATCCCTCCTGCTGAGCAATTGTCTTCTGGCGGGGGTGGTGAAGAGGGAGCTGTGACAGCAATAAAAGTGATCAGAAATGTTTTCTTTTTTTTTTTTCCAAGGACAGGGTAAAAAAAAAAAATCATATAAAAAAAAAAATTTAAAAAAATGTTTTTTTTTTAAAGTTTCCCATCCCTCTGTGCTCGTGCGCCAAAGGAAACTTATACGTAAGTCACGCCCGCAAATGTAAACAGTGTTCAAATCACACATGTGAGTTATCGCTGCGATCATTGGAGCAAGAGCATTAATTCTAGCGCAAGACCTCCTCTGTAACTGTAAACATGTAGCCATTTATTTTTTTTTTAAAGCTTTGCCTATGGAGATTTTTAAGTACCGTAGTTTGTCGCCCATTCCACGAGTGTGTGCAATTTTAAAGCGTGACATGTTGGGTATCTATTTACTCGGCATGACATCATCTTTGACACTATACAAATTGGACTAACTTTACTTTGCTTTACTTAAAAATGAAGTGAAGGCTGGTTTGATCTCTCAGTTGATATGTGGAGAAAAAATAAACAGGCTCCACATAGTGTAGATGAGCAAAGTGGCTGTTTGACAGCACATACAATTTGCTTTCTTGAATGTTTTTCTCATAAATATAAGGCAACTTGGAGGGGATGCTGTATGCCCCAGTAGACGATCCATTGATCGAAACGCGTCAGAAGCTTTCAGCATCCTTCTTGTTGCCCATCTTTGTTTTTATACCCTGTGATCACATTTTATTGTTATCTGGCTTTTTTAGCAATAAAAATCCCACTTTGCTCATCTACACTATGTGGAGCCTGTTTATTTTTTCTCCACATATCAACTGAGAGATCAAACCAGCCTTCACTTCAGTTTTTTACGTGACGCACTGTTCCCTCTGATTCGCACCTTGGCCATCCTTTGGGAGGACCCACCTGGCGGCCCCTGAGATCCATACATAGTTTGACCCAGAAGGTTCGCAGAGCTGTGATATCCACTTTCAGGCCCTGAGAGGCAACCCGCTCGAGTGATTCCCTGTCGCTGACAAGGGAGTCCAATGTATCTGGTAAGAGTTTCTTACACACCATCTTTACCAAGTCACATGCAGTTGTGAGATACAGCTTTGGGATGATCTGATGATTTACCCGTGTTAGAGCATTTGCCGTCTCACATCCACATACCATTTCCAGTGGGACATTCTATGTATATTTGTTTTCTATTCACTCACTGGATTTTATTCACCTTCATTGAGAGACTTATAGGCGCTATATAAGTACCTGAAATAAATAATAAAAATAAATAACTGATAGTCCTGGGTAATTTCTTGGGCTCCCAGCAGTATATGGCCTGAGGAGTGAAGTAAAGGAAGGATCTATTTCTAGGGATGAGGGAGGGTTAAAGTATAGCTTTGTGCTGAATGGGTGATGTACAGGTTTGCTTTAAACTGGCCCAAGTCCCACTATGGAAGAAGTACATTGGCTGCATGTGGCCTAAAACACAGTAGTTTGACATGCCTTGTCTGAACCATAGGCTTCCAACCAGTGTTGAAGACTTCGCAGGCTCAGGGGTATTTTTTATTTTATATGTTTGTGAACTAAATTATTTATAGGAGTACCAAGCTTCTGGGAATAATATTTCATACATTATATAAAATAAATAATCCCAATTATTTAACTCTTAAAGGTCAAGCAGTACAGATCTCCACTATCTATCTATCTACATTCTATCAGTGTCTGGTTAATGCTTGTAGGAGGAGTTTTCATTCTCTCTGGCTGTCCTATCAGGCTGCAGGACCCCCGACCCTCTGTCTGGACAGTGCTGATTGGCCCTGTGCTGATCACATGCACCCTCCCAGGAAAAAATAAAATAAAACTCTAGCCCCAAGGCTCTGTTCTATCAGGAGATGGTTTGGGGACAGTAGAAGAAGGGGAGGATGAGAGAAGACAGGATCAAGTAGCCTTTTTACACAATGCAGAGGATTAACCCCTTAGGTTCCACAGTGAGTATAACAAGCATGTTTTACTGCATATACAGACTGATTTTACCGTTGTGGGTTTAGTAACACTTTAAGTAAATGTCACATTCACTGCTTTATAAATAGACCCCATTTACTGTTTTGGGGGCTCATGCGGCTCTAACAGGCTCAGAGATGAAGATTCATATAAACATTCAACATTCCTGTATGGCTTTCCCTTCTCTGCACATCACTGCAGGCAAAAAACAAACTGGCATCCATAGATTTTGCTGCGCTAATAGCAAAAATACATTTTTAAAATTAAAAAAAAACACCAAAAACTAGATGCTGAAGTTGCTAAAATTTGCATATCCCCCAATTTCTTTCCTCTCTGACAAGTCATGATTTGGCTGCTTCTGGAGTTCTTCTTTAAACACTCCAATTTTTTTAGAATTGAAATAATTGGCTTGCAGCTTTAGCCGTCTTCTAGCCATTGAGTCACGAAGCACACTGTCGGCTATTATGTCTTCTGAGATAAACATTTGAGGTCTATGTTAAACTAATTATATCCGTGTCTGTAAGTCAACAACATGAAACCCTTCTCACGTTCTTGTTTGCAAGCTACCTGGCCGTCTGCCCATGCCTGTTCTTCAAGTACTCTTTCTTCCCTGTTTTATTATTTCATCAGCAATCACTGAAGAGTCTGATGTTCCATTACTATAAGTACTGATAATTGGTATAGTGTGACTGCATTGTAATGATGATGATTAGTAGTCTCCCCTGCTGTGGGCACTTATAGTGTGTTCTAGATATGGCAAGTAAAGCTACATTTGGGCCCGTACACACTAAATACAGTTTATGTGTCTTTTCCTGCTGATGATTGCATGTTCTCTATGCTAACTACAGGCTGGCTTTTATTGACAGGCGGATATTACTGGTGTCTACTATGAACATGGCTGTTAGTTCACATTGACATCTTAGTGTCCCCCGTGCACAGCCAATCTAGGCTGCTTGTATGCAGCTTGATAAATGCAAGTACTGCTCCCTATTGTAAGCATTGCTTGCAGTCAGCCTGTCATTTCTACAGTGTTATATGGCAATAATGAGTCCCTCAGACAGTTTAAACAGAGAAAATGATTCACCGCTCAGGAGGATCTAATCCCGGTTGTGTATTAGTAAAGCCTTCAGAGGTGGAGAGTCCCTGGTGCTGGCCAAATGCAAATTGGTGCAGGATTTAGAACAGAAAAATCTGGATGCCGCACACCGGATAAAGCTGAAAAATCTTCTTTATTGTAAAACTTGGATCATCAAAAGTACAGGACAATCAGGCAGATAGTACAGACAGCTGACACGTTTCACACTCTAATTTGAGTGCTTACTCATAGCTACGAGTAAGCACTCAAATTAGAGTGTGAAACGCGTCAGCTGTGTCTGTACTATCTGCCTGATTGTCCTGTACTTTTGATGATCCAAGTTTTACAATAAAGAAGATTTTTCAGCTTTATCCGGTGTGCGGCATCCAGATTTTTCTGTTCTAAATCCTCTCCCTCAGACAGTTTGACGGGAGATTTTCTAATTTGCTTGAAATTCTCAATGCAAGTCAGCTTGATCTCTCTTCAATGGAGAAGCTCAAAGGATCTAAATGATCATGAATGCACTGGTGTGAGCATTCTTTTGGATAATGGTGCGTTCCAGCAGTAAAGTTGTATGTGAGCAGACAGATGTTTCCATGCTCATTGTTCTTGGTGAGTAATCTGTTGTGAAAGTATCATGGCCAGTGCTGGTCTTAAGATCCCTGGAAGTTCTGCTGATCCGTTCGTCCGTTCCAACGATCCGTTCCTGATCCAGTGTGCTGACCAGGAATTATGATGTCACTGTTACATCTGAGTAAGCATTTGAAACTACTGAAGTCTCGGACAGCCAGGCAAATAAAGTCCTGAAGTTCTGAAGTCCACTCTCTGCTGACGTCACTGGAATCAATTGAGCAAGCGCGTCACCCTTACTTAAGAAGTCTGGTTCCGCCAGGTGCCTGGACTGATGCCTATCTCAGCCTCTCAGTGAGCCGCTGAGAGACTGAGACGGCTGCTCCCCACCCCTCCACAGCTCAGCACTTCAATGAGCGTAGAGGAGCAGAGCAGCTGAGCTGCTGACAGTCAGCAGCTTTCCTCTCGGGAAGGAGTGAGAACCGAGCCATTGGCAGTGTTCGGTGGCTCAGTTCTCAGTGCAGAGACACTGGGGGACAAATTCAGCATCAGTCAGATGCTGCATCCACCTAGGTAAGTATGAATCTAAAAAAAAAAAAAAAAACCCCCCCATACTTCTCTTTTAAAGAGGTTGTAAAGTAAAAATGTTTTTTCTCTAAAATAAAATGTTTTATACTTGCCTGCTCTGTACAAGGGTACTGCACAGAGCAGCTCCTTTAGCTCTGCTTTTGGGATCCCCCACCTGTGCTGTCAGTTCCGCCTCTTTTTGTGTGCCAGCATTGGAAGCCACTTGCTATGGGGCACATGTGCGGGCGCGCTTCCGAGCGGAGCTAATAGACGCACACCATAGACCCATACAGTGCGACTTTTGGCTATACTTCTCCAGGGGATCACAGGAGTGCAGTTCGTTCTGCAATTCTGTGACTCAGTTTCAGCCAATCGTGCACTAAAGCCTGCTGTGGGCTAACGTCACAGAGCTGGTCCCGGCTCTGAAAAGATCCTGACCAGAAATGGCAGCTGGCTCAGCCTCTCGGCGAGCCACTGCCCAGTTCTCCAGTGAGTGCTGGAGGTCCAGAGCAGAGAGCCGGTGACTGACCGTCACCAGCTCTCTGCTCACAGAACTGAGCGATCATCGGCCTTTACTTGCTCAGTTCTCAGTCTTAGAGCCGGCAAGGGACAGATGCCGCATCAGACCGAAGCTGCATACACCTAGGTATGTATGATTTTTTATTTATTTTTTGTCTGATAACCCAGACTTTTCTTTTAATTTTAGGGGGTAGCAGAAGAGGCTGTATTACTTACCTCCTCCTTGCTCCGGCAGGCTCCCTCAATCTGACCTGCCAGTCCTCCCACAGTCTCCCCTCTGAGCTACTTTTGGCTGCAATCGCAGCCTCACCCCCTGCACATCAGGGCTAATGGCCCTGCATTTTACGCAAAGACGTTGAGTGGCCACCCACACCTTGGAACGTCAGGGAGAAAAAGATACCCTACTTCAGCAAGAGGCAGGCAATTAATACAGCCTTTCAGTCTACCCACTAGATTTAAAGTGGAACTGAACTCCCTGAATATACTCCTCTACACCTTCCAATGATGCAGTGGTTACACCCCTCGCTGGTCACTGTTGTCTTCTCTCTGCGACCTGGGTTTTTTGCCTCTCGATTGAGAGGGGGGGGGGGGGATTATGACATCTTTCAGGGCATGGCGGAGTCAGTCAGTGTGCTGGGCATGAATGCCGAGCTGCACATGTACAGCTCAGTGTATATCTAATAGAAACCTGCAAACAGGTAGGCAAGTGTTTATTAATTGCAATAAAGAGTTGCCTGCTTGCAATTTTTGACAAGTTAGGTTTAGTTCTGCTTTAACTAGTATATGGCCCTTGCAGTCTGGGGGTCCTGCTGCAAGTTTTTTTTTTTTCTGTTGTTGTGCCCGGAGTTGGGCCTTAAGATCAGAGCTGCAGGACCGGTGAAATAGAATCCCAGAATTAGTATTCTCAGTTGTGTTCATTTCATTCCACTAAGTTGTGCCAAGCTGATAGTTTACGGTCCCAGCAAAATGGGCAACTGACATTAGATGATGCATCCCAAAACAAGTCTGTGGGGGCTTCAGACTTGAATGGAAGAATTTAATTGGCTGTTGGCAAAAAGAACTGTTCTTCTATCATGCTTCTTTAGTAGGGTGTGCATAGCTCCTTTCCTTGTATCCTAAATTTTCGGAATCTGCAGGTAATCACTATCTTTAAACAATATATATTTGATAATTGGAAAGTTTCAGGTTTGCGGGAGTGATTTATTTAAGTGCGTAGTCCTTCCATGCCTTTATTTGTGGGTTCTGGTCCTTTAAGTCCATAGAGGGAGCTGTGTATGTGTTGATTCCTATGAATGCTCAGCCCTATGGAGCAGTGTGTAAGCGATAAGGCTTATCTTCTATAACAGACTATTACTCCTCCCTGCTGGCTCTGTGTTCATGGGTTATCATGCTCCAGTTAAAGTGGAGTTCAATTGGTATATTACCCTATTGCAGTTTCTAATTTTATAATTTAGTGCAGTATGCTTGCTATATGGGCAGTGATGAAGTCCCTGTGTTTTACGAAGCATATTGCACGTCTTTTATGGGGCTGTTATCGTGTGGTTTTATCAGTTTGTACAGTAAATACGGTTTCTGTTTCACAACAGCTGGCTGTTGACCTGCTCATATTTGGCACCACCCAAGTTCAGAGTGACATCACTATGTAAAGCAAACCAGGCTAGTCCACCTTAATGTTTTTTCAAGGAAGCTGTGCATACACCTTGCTGTGCCTTGGCTGCTGCAGTCAGAGCTGTCCGTGATCCGACAGTGATGTGATCGGAGATGGATTTTTTAAGATGGGTGGTACCCTCTTCTGTCTCTAGTGAGGTGGTCCTGGATGTAGGGAGTACCATACGGGAAAGTTCACCCCGACTCTTGAAGATGCGAAGAGTGAGCCTCCTGTCTTTAGGACAGACCATAGATGAAGATCATGAAACTCGCTTCCAAGGCCAAATCATGAGCAAATACAAGAGGAGGCCTCTAGGTATGGCTTTGTACTATAGATTTATAACTTGCATAAGTCTTCGTTAATATTTTTATTTTGATATATATATATACATGAAACCTTGGGGGCATTTATCAGATAATGTACTGAGCTGGGATGCTGAAGAAACTTATAGCAACCAAATCAAGTTGGTTTGCTCTTGTCGGTTAAATAGTGTGAGGTCACGTTGCTTTGATTTGCGGTAATTTAGCATCATCGTTATTCCTATGGCCTTGTACACACAAGAATGTAAATGCATAGCCTGAGTTCCTGACGCATCTTGGTGGTTTCTCTGTTAGTCGTTGGAGCAGACTTCTAAGGTGGATTTGTTGTGTATCACATCAATATTTAAATGCAAACTGCAGCATCAGACTGCTTGAATGCTACTTCCGATATTGCTTTGTGTAATACCCACACTTAGTAAATGGCAAAGTTCCAGAGCAGGGATGTGCTCTTTTCATAAGTGCTGAATGTGTATCTGCTCCTATATTAGATTCACACTTCTGTGCAGCGCTGGGGCTCATTCACATGGGTGATTTGGCACATACAGTGTAAAATATGGATTTTTTTTTGCCCACAAGGGAGGCAGATGTGCAGCATACAGCCACCTGTTAAAATCAATAGCAGGCTGAAATACACGGCGGTTGGATGTTGTTCTTAGCGGTATGTGCAATTATGACTGTATAAGTTCAGGGACAGAAAAGTGCACAGAAAAGCACACATTCAAAACCACATTCATTTCAATGAGCTCTGTTTACAACCATGGATCACCCAGTGTAAAGCTCAAAAAATGAACGATAAAACATTTAAACCTAAAGATACAATCGGAATGATCTCCCATCACCCACAAAATAACAGCATTAAGTGGAACTCTGATGAACTGTTTTCCTTGGTTTATATAGAGTGGGGAAGTGTGAGCGCACGTGTCTGGTTTCTATTACTGTCTATCTGATTTAGGTTTACTCTTATGCATTTTCATGAACTTAATTGCAAAATGTAAATTCCCAGAAAGAACACATCCAGAATCCTATTCATTTAAATGAGATCTGTTTACATATGTGCATTAGCAAGTGCTGTGGCAAAAAATAGAAGCTTGCTGCAATTCCTACGTTTTAGAGTGCGCTTAAATGCAAAGACATGGCACAGTAAAATGAATGTAAGCGTAGGGAAAAGGCATGCTAAATGCATGTGTAATACGCCCAAGTGCAAAATACATTACTGACTGTAACTAAAGGCAATACTTTTTTTTTCAGTTTGGGTAAAGTAAGGGATGACTATAATCCCTGTCAGGTTTTTTTCTCTTTTTGTGTGTAATTTGTGTCCTATTGGAGAGATTGCCCTTCACTTCCTGTCCCACAGCCAAAACAGGAAGTAAAAGGAATCCTGTCAAAGCGAGGAATACTCACCAGAACCAGTGTCCTAGTTGGAAGATTTCCTCTTTATTACTGTTCTGGGAGTAATTCAAAATTTTGGATAATCCTTTACTTTTACTTTTATTGATAATGATCAATAGTACAAATAGAGTTTGAATCTCCCTACCAGGGGCACAGACAGCACTAAAACCTGACAGGTGTTTTAATCTCTTTGCTGTCTATCCAAAGCTAACAATGGCCTGTAGGTATACGTTACATTGCACTTAGGCACCTTTTACAATGACGGACCGATCGAGTCCGCCTGTCAGTTTTTCAGTCGGACCCAATCAGACCATCCATTGCTCGCTATGGAGCGGTGGATGTCAGCGGACATCTGTCTACTGATACCCGCCAACATCTGATCTGCTAAAAACAGACGGATGGGTTCCCCATCCATCCGGCGTATCAGATCATTTCCATCCGACAGCCCATAAGGCCGGGTTCACACTGGTACGACACGACAGTCGTACCACTTTGGACTGAGCTAAAAGGACATAAGACAAATTGCCTATGCTTCTATATAGTGGTCCCTAAAACTGCAGTATTGATTAAGCCTGTTTTCATTTATCAGTTTGTTACTTTTATAAATGAACTCCGAAAAAATCCCACTTGCAGCGATGCAAGTTTATTATGGGATATTTTTATTATTGTGTGTTTGCATCAATTTGCATTTTGTGCAGTTCTGCTGTGCGTTGAAGACCCATGGTAATAATCTGTGGATAGCCGCCCATTTAAATCCAGAGTTAAACAGCCTTTGCGTGCAGGATCAGTGAGGAACTGAGCTGTGAGCTGCTTGCATGTTAAACAAGTGAGGAAAAGTACACCTTTTGTAAGCTCATCAATCAGTTGTACTTAAACATGGCTTTGGGAGGGAAGTGTTTGCTTTAGGTGGCTTTTCAGATTGAAAATTAAGAGGACATTTACAGTTCTTTTATCAGCGTCTAAAACTGGCAGATCTGAAAAAAAAACGTCTACCAATGAGTTCTGCCGATCGATGAGATATGCAAAGACGGGCGCGCTCTGTTGATCTTTGTAAATAGTCTTTGTCATTTCTCTACACTGTGCTATCTTACCGCTTACGTCGTCTTGGATCCTTATTGATGTGGAAGTTGCATGAAATGATACAATAATTATTTTTATTATGCCTACTAATTTAGATATGATTAGCTCTTATATTCTTACTGCTGTATTGATCTGTACACAGGATCGTCTGATGAGTATGTGTTTGAAGAGCTGAGACCATTGGAACATTGTTCTTTCTTCCATTGCTGAGCTCTGTTTTAGTGCTCACTCATATCATATCTGTTGAGCTGCATTGATTTGCATAGATCAACCCAAGAAAACAATTTTGCCCTGTTCACGCCATAACGCTGCGTTGAGATGCGGAGCACCGCACCAAAATGCAACATGTCTGTATTTTTTATGCAGCGCAACTCGGAACACCATATGTCACCACAGCTTGTACGATGCATTGTAACCACACATCACCCCCTAGCTGCCCCTATAAATTGTGCAGGCAGGTATGAATTTTCCCTTAGGCAGACCTAAACTTATTTACTAACCTAGCTTACTTCCCATCTTATCCTCTGCTCTCTAACCTAATATGCAAAAGTCGCTATTCATTACAACTAATGCCCGGTACACACGATCAGAAAAATCGTACAAAAAATACCGCTTTCGAATCGATCGTACGATAATCGGATCGTTGGTACAGAGCTTTCGAGAGCCGATCAGGACAGTTCACCCGGTATTATTTGTTCGAACACGCACGAAAATATTTTCATACGATGCCAGAACGTACGATTTTCATTTTAATCAGTATAGCTGTCATTTGAAAATGCAATACGTATGCGTTACAACACATGACATCACTTCCAAATTTTTATTTTGTCGTACGAGAATTTTCATGACTTTAGTAAACGAATCAGATTCGATCTGAGATTTGCATGCAAAAAAAAAAAAAGACGATCGTTCGTGTGTACCAGGCTTTATCTTTTGAACTTCTGTGGCTGTTGCCCAATGTCATTTTTGGCACTTAAACTTTGTGTGGCAGGGTTGCTGACTGCTTGATTCATGGTTTCTATCCAAGGAGAAGCCAATCAGTACTACTTATTTCTTGTATTGTGTTACTTTTATTTCTTGTATTGTTACTTTTTGCAAAAGAAAAAATGTGCATTTTTTTTTTTTTTACTGGGAGCCTAGAAAGCATTGCACAGGCGATCTGCTGAGGTGCCATGCAGGACTCCTGCAGACTGTCTGTGTAAGCTGTATGAAGCAGCCATGTGGACAGAGCCACACACGGCCACGTTTCTCTTAAAATTGTGGCAGCGAGTTCGAGGAGAAGATCCCCAGCTCACTGTCATCAAACGCAGCAGATCAGGGATCAGCTGCAGTAGTGGGAACATGTTACATGTTCCATCCTAAAAATGGGTGGAACATGTAACATGTTCCCAAAGGTGAACTTTTCCTTTATGGCCTCATGCACACTGCTGCGCCTAAACTCATGTTTAGGAGTTTTTGCCATTTTTTTGCCAAAGCTCCTGAACTCAACTCAATAAAAGCCTATGGGGGTTATTTACAAAAGGCAAATCCACTTTGCACTACAAGTGCACTGCAAGTGTACCTGAAAATGCACTTGAAAATGCAGTCGCTGTAAATCTGAAGGGTAGATCTGAAATGAGGGGAAGCTCTGCTGATTTTATCATCCAATCATGTGCAAGCTAAAATGCTGTATTTTATTTTCCTTGCATGTCCCCCTTTAGATCTACAGCGACTGCACTTCCAAGTGCATTTGTAGTGCAAAGTGGATTTGCCTTTCGTAAATTTTAGCAGAGTTTAGCGGCAGTAAAATGCTCCTTTCCAGACCGCAAAAGAATCTCATTCAGGAGAGGAGTATTTTGAAAGAAAAGTGCCAAACACCACAAAAATGTGTCTAAATGCGCCTAAACGCTAGGCATGTTTAACATTTCATCGTTTATTTCAATGGCCAGAATAAATTAAAGTTTATTAAATAAACGTCCAAACACTGCTAAACTTGCCTGGTTTGAAAAAATACAGCTTGGGTAAGTTTATAACACTGAATTTCTCTTGTCAGGAGAAACCGAGTTTAAAGAATAAGTTCACCTTCTGACAAAAAAATAATAAATTCACCTTTTTTTGCAGGTAAAAAAAAATATGCATTTATTATTTTTTTGTTTTGGGAACCTGTAAAGCATTGCACCAGCGATCAGCAGATTACTGATGTTTTGCTCGTACCTCGTACACGGGGGCCGGTGCATTCATAACACGTTACACCCTGAATATGGTGTAACATGTTATATCCCTTGAAATAAACCAGTGTGCATGAGGCCTAAAAAGTTTACGTTTTCCTTGACACTTTTGTGCAATTGGTAATTTCTTTATATTGTGTAATTAGAAAAGCCAAAACAAGCAATCCATAGAATGATTTCATGGATGTAATCTACCGCGTGTTTGAGTTGACGGAGTGCCATGGACAGAAGGCGTTTCGTAATGCTTGTATACGAGCCACGTAGACATTGTTTTCCTGCATTGTCTTTTGTTCTTGTCCAGTGTTTGTGACTTGGGATTGGGCAATGGATCTATTGTTATTGTTGTTGTCTTTTAGATTCTTATTTGCATATGGTCATGGCTTGTGATTGGATAAATCATCTATTACCTTTTGCTAGAATTGTTTTATATTTTTGTTAAGGGTCAGTTTATGCCTGTGCTTTACCCATGCGGGCACTTTATGGTTCCTCTCCCTGCTCAGATGAGATCAGATATGGAAAATAGCATTTGGGAGATGACCATTCAGAACATATGTGAAAGTGTGAGAACTAGTGCGCAAGAACCCAATATATACAGGGAGCTATAAAACTGATGGTGAAATACCCGATGGAGAGCTGCCAACATAGATAAGGTTCACTCAGTTCCCCCAAAAAAAATTATTCAATAAAGATATGTGGCGCTACTCCATCAATCAGTACAAAATATCAATAATCCAAAACCGCAATTAAAACTGTGAGGATAGAAATAGGCAAAAGTGGGACTCAACCCAATATAATACCCAAAACAATATTTAAAGCCTCAAAATAACACCATGCATGAATATGACAAAGAAGAAATTCCTACAATGCAAATAAACAGCAATCAAGTGCTCAAAATAATAATAGTCTCCGTGCTCAGTGAATAAATGTCAACTACCCATCTTCAGGTGATAAAAAATGTGAATATACAATGCTGACTTCCCAGACTGGAAAGCTCCAAAGACCAACACACATATGGTGTCCAATGTCTCACAGAAAATGGCTGGAGATCAGATTATTTCTAGTGCTGAGTAACAAACTAAATAAATCAACGTGAACTACAAAGTATAATATCATATAATGCAAAGATAATTAAACGGTCAGCAAAAAATTCCCATCTGATCTGCAATGTAAAAATAAATCCTATAATAATAATGTAGTCAAATCTAAATCCAATCCATAATGTTAATAAAAAATATAATGGTGTAAAACAGAAATCAAATGTAATAGGGCAAGTGGTCCCACGGCAGAGACACTGTCCTAAAAGGTGACAATAGTGCGATTAGTCCATATAAAAAGTGCAGTAGTGCTGAGTGACTTCCAAAAAAACAGTCTTTAAATAAGGTGCAAAATGTGCAGTGACTGGTGTTTTTTCTTCTATGCACGTTCTAGTGCATCTCTCAAATGTTTCCCCCAGCCTCTCACCTCCAGTGGCGGCCCCCAATGGGCCAAGTGAAGCGGATACGTATTCCAGGAGAAGATGTATTTTCTGCAGTGTTTCTTGGGTGACAAATAAAACCGTCTCTCTGCAACTTTTCCCGCAGCTCCCAGCAATCACAGCAGTCCCAGCAGTTTGTTTAAAAACAAAGGAGAGGTCTCATGGTGCAGTATGAAGTATTCATTTATTCAAAAAAATGTAGCAACTTACATAAAAATAGCAGCGAACGATAGATGTGTGAGGCTTCCGGGTTCGGCCGTCCCCGAGAAGCGTAGGCACCTGACTCCTCCTACCCTGACGCGTTGCGTCACACCACGTGACTTTATCAAAGTCACGTGGTGTGACGCAACGCGTCAGGGTAGGAGGAGTCAGGTGCCTACGCTTCTCGGGGACGGCCGAACCCGGAAGCCTCACACATCTATCGTTCGCTGCTATTTTTATGTAAGTTGCTACATTTTTTTGAATAAATGAATACTTCATACTGCACCATGAGACCTCTCCTTTGTTTTTAAACAAACTGCTGGGACTGCTGTGATTGCTGGGAGCTGCGGGAAAAGTTGCAGAGAGACGGTTTTATTTGTCACCCAAGAAACACTGCAGAAAATACATCTTCTCCTGGAATACGTATCCGCTTCACTTGGCCCATTGGGGGCCGCCACTGGAGGTGAGAGGCTGGGGGAAACATTTGAGAGATGCACTAGAACGTGCATAGAAGAAAAAACACCAGTCACTGCACATTTTGCACCTTATTTAAAGACTGTTTTTTTGGAAGTCACTCAGCACTACTGCACTTTTTATATGGACTAATCGCACTATTGTCACCTTTTAGGACAGTGTCTCTGCCGTGGGACCACTTGCCCTATTACATTTGATTTCTGTTTTACACCATTATATTTTTTATTAACATTATGGATTGGATTTAGATTTGACTACATTATTATTATAGGATTTATTTTTACATTGCAGATCAGATGGGAATTTTTTGCTGACCGTTTAATTATCTTTGCATTATATGATATTATACTTTGTAGTTCACGTTGATTTATTTAGTTTGTTACTCAGCACTAGAAATAATCTGATCTCCAGCCATTTTCTGTGAGACATTGGACACCATATGTGTGTTGGTCTTTGGAGCTTTCCAGTCTGGGAAGTCAGCATTGTATATTCACATTTTTTATCACCTGAAGATGGGTAGTTGACATTTATTCACTGAGCACGGAGACTATTATTATTTTGAGCACTTGATTGCTGTTTATTTGCATTGTAGGAATTTCTTCTTTGTCATATTCATGCATGGTGTTATTTTGAGGCTTTAAATATTGTTTTGGGTATTATATTGGGTTGAGTCCCACTTTTGCCTATTTCTATCCTCACAGTTTTAATTGCGGTTTTGGATTATTGATATTTTGTACTGATTGATGGAGTAGCGCCACATATCTTTATTGAATAACATTCAGAACATATAACCTCAGAACACTAAAGCTTTGTGCACATGACGGTTCAGGGGCTATACAGTGTGCATAGCTTGTGTAACGACTTCCCCGGGACCTGCTGTTGCTTCATTAAGCTGACCAGTGAGATGATTAAGAAGAGGTTGTTGTATGTGGCTGTGCGCCAGGGTTTGCGTAAAGCACCTGTACATGCACTGATATATTCCCCAAACCCACAGCATCTGCCCACAGTGGCGATGGGTCCCAAAGGAGGCATTACACAAGCTTTGAGCGCTGTATGGCCTCTGTATGACCTCTGTATATATGACCCCTGTATGGCCTCTGTATGGCCTCTGTATGACCTTTGTATGGTCTCTGTATGGCCTCTGTATGACCTCTGTATATATGGCCTCTGTATGACCTCTGTATATATGACCCCTGTATGGCCTCTGTATGACCTCTGTATATATGACCCCTATATGGCCTCCGTATGACCTCTGTATGGACTCTGTATGGCCTCTGTATGACCCCTGTATGGCCTCTGTATGGACTCTGTATGACCTCTGTATATATGACCCCTGTAGGGCCTCTGTATGGCCTCTGTATGGCCTCTGTATGGCCTCTGTATGGACTCTGTATGGACTCTGTATGGCCTCTGTATGACCTCTGTATATATGACCCCTGTATGGCCTCTGTATGGTCTCTGTATGGCCTCTGTATATATGGCCCCTGTATGGCCTCTGTATATATGGTCTCTGTATGGCCTCTGTATGGTCTCTGTATGACCTCTGTATATATGGTCTCTGTATGACCTCTGTATGGTCTCTGTATGACCTCTGTATGACCTCTGTATGACCTCTGTATATATGGTCTCTGTATGGCCTCTGTATATATGATCTCTGTATGGTCTCTGTATGGTCTCTGTATATATGGCCTCTGTATGGTCTCTGTATGGTCTCTGTATGGCCTCTGTATGGACTCTGTATATATGGTCTCTGTTTGGCCTCTGTATGGTCTCTGTATGGTCTCTGTATATATGGCCTCTGTATGGTCTCTGTATATATGGTCTCTGTATGGTCTCTGTATATATGGTCTCTGTATGGCCTCTGTATGGTGTATATATGGTCTCTGTATGGTCTCTGTATGGTCTCTGTATGGTCTCTGTATATATGGCCTCTGTATGGCCTCTGTATGGTCTCTGTATGGTCTCTGTATATATGGTCTCTGTATGGCCTCTGTATATATGGTCTCTGTATGGTCTCTGTATATATGGTCTCTGTATGGTCTCTGTATGGTCTCTGTATATATGGCCTCTGTATGGCCTCTGTATGGTCTCTGTATGGTCTCTGTATATATGGTCTCTGTATGGTCTCTGTATGGTCTCTGTATGGTCTCTGTATGGTCTCTGTATGGTCTCTGTATGGCCGTGTGTATGAAGCCTAAAACTGAATAGAATCCATCCCTTTGCTTGTATTTTCAGACCATTCACTTACTTACTCATTGTGATTGTTGACATAAACCCTGCTGGAAATAATGACCACATACATATATGTCTCACATTTCCAAGTCTCCTGTTCTGTCCATTTATATTAGTGTAGAGGAATACTATGATCAGCAGACAGCCAGGCATGGGGGCTCTGCAGGTGATATGTGGTGGGAGCAATGTAAGAATTAAGTATGAGGGGAACCAAAGCCACATGAGGTTATGATCCAGGGAGTTTGTATATCTTTTAATTCTTTCCTGGCTGTCACCTTGTAGTTGTTCTCACTTTCATGGCCAGATATGGTACTTTACATTCATTTAAAAATGTGCCTATGTATATGTGTTCAGTCTGTACATGTGGACCTACTTGCATAAACACAGTTTTTAGCCAAACAGAAACATATATCATTATGATGATGTAAATAGAATTAAACCCTCCAAACCGTTACATTTAAGGGATGCCGTGAATAACCGTCACTTTTGCCAGTGCTTTCAACCAAACTGTCTAAGCCATCAAATAGCTGGTGTCCTACCAGATCACCTGTGCAGCACCATGACAACTGCAGATCAAACAGAGGCTAAGATGGCAGCTTCCTTGGCTGTAAAGAATAGGAGGGTTTAGTTCCACTTTAAGGGATTCGGTAAGTTGGCAGGTACGGCCAAATCGTGTGATGGCCCCATAGCAGTGAGAGGGTCCCAACCCTGCTGGGTCAGCTGACACTCTCAGTTGCTTGAATGGATTAAAAAAAACGTCTTAGTAAAAAAATGGCCACCTGGGGCAGCATCCCCCCCATATTTTCATATTTTATGTTTAATAAATTTGCAAAGATTTAAAACAAACATCTTTCACGTCATCAATATTGGGTATTGCTTGTAGAATTTTGAGGAAAATAATGAATTTAATCGATTTTGGAATAAGGCTGTCACATAACAGAATGTGTAAAAAGTGAAGCTCTGTGAATACTTTCCGGATGCACTGTATATAAAAGAACTGCATGGGATGTATTTAGATGCCTATAGAGATACATAAATTGCTCTCAGATCTTTTCCTTAAGGCTGCAGTCACATCTGAGTGTCTCGTTTTCAGGCGGAAAGTCGCGTGTTTTTGCCGCATTTTTTTTTTTTGCAGCGATTTTGTACAGGTCAAAAGGTCACCAATGTAAAAAGCAACAAAAACACCTGTAATCTGCCTAAAAAGAAGCTCATGTACTTTTTTGAGCTTCAGGCGTTTTGCTTCATGCAACAGAATGCTCAGATATGAACAGGGACCATTTAAATGAATGGGATTTTGCTTGTTGGGCGTTTTGATACTTTTGAGATGAGCGTTTTACGAGCTGCAAACATTCAGGTGTGAATGCAGCCTTATGGCTCATGCACATTAGATGTTTTTACAGATGGCTTCAGCCGTTTATTTGGGGTTTATCCTATGAGTTCATGCACACATAGGCTTTTTAAGCATTTTTTGGCAGGAGCGTTTTCAGGCTGGAAAAGTGTGAAAACGCTCTAACTCTTATAGAAGCCTAAAAACGTTGCTATTCTGCATTTATGAACATTTTTGAACCATAAGCTTTTGTGGGAGTATCATTTTGCTAAAAACCGTTGAAAAACACTACCACAAAAATGCTGCAAAACTTTCTACAGCTAAAGCTACTGGTGTTTTTGTAACGTCCGGTGTGCATGAGGCCTTACATATATTTCTAGAAGAAAACCATATATGCTGTAACAGTCCCAGAATGGAAAGAATGCATGCACATGTTGTACAAGGAAGGCCATCTGAAAACAAACAGTGGCCAGGAAATTGAGTGTATTTGTTTAATAACTGCATCTGCAAAAACCTGGATTTTGTTTAAACTGAGCAGATCCGCAGATTTAGGTCTTAATCCCCAACTGTTTAAAAATCTGATGTGCAAATGAAAACTTAAAGTGGTGTTCCGGCCGAAATTATACTTTTTAAATAAAAATACCCCTATAATACACAAACTTAATGTATTCTAGTAAAGATAGTCTGTTTTGTTAGTTTATAGCAGTAGTTTGTTATTTTATAAACTTACAGCAGGCCGTGGCCATCTTAAGTGTGGGCATCTGAAGCCAGCTTGTATCTCTTCCTGGATCTCATCCTTGCAGATCTCGCACATGCTCAGTGCAGCACAAGCAGTGCAATAGGTTTCAGGTCAGGTTTCCATAGCAACGGCAGTGTCAGAGGAAGTTGCCGCCCCTTCCCAGAAGGCATTGCAAACAGTAAATGATGCGATGGGCCGCGGCCAGGGAGGAGGAAGTGAAAAAGGAATACAGCAGATATACAGTAAGTGCTGAGAAAAAAAAAAAAAAAAATATCCAATTCATTTACAGTGCAGAGTTTAGTGAGGGATGCTGAAGAGTTGTAAAAGTGGGTGGAACTCCACTTTAAGTGCAGCTGAGCAAAGCTGGTAGGTTTGGTGAGAAATTGTTGACTGCAGGTGAGTGTATGGACAGTTGAAGGACTATCAGTCAGAAGTTTTATAGAGGGTCTAATGTGTGAGGAGACTTAGGGAATCTAGTATCTGCTATGACAGATTGGTGCTTATTCCAGATTGCCCTGCAGGATTTATTAAACCTTTTGTGAAAATACTATTCCCTGCCCTTATGAAATGTCCAAAGCAGCCTTTGTTAAACTTTTCACCCCCATGGAACCACTGAAATCATTTTCAGATCTAGGGGAAACCTGCTAAAACCAATTCATTGGGGGTCAATGGGAAACATGCTCCTTACATTGTACAGTCGTGGGAAGGATGCCCTATTTTCAGAACCATAAATAGATGATTGGTGACATACTGGTCACTTTCAAGTAGCGCTACCTCCAGAACTGTGCAAGCACCATCAAATGGGAGGTCAGTCAACCACCGTTCCATCAAACCTCTGGAGAAACTCTGGTTGAGAATGAATGGTCTAAAGCAGTCTCCAAGTGGCGGCAGAGTGCCAGATGCGGCCCCCTGCTAGCTTTTATACGGCCCTTGGGGCACTATTCCTCCTACTGACTTGAGGCACTGTTCCTAACACTGACACCAGTAGTGATGCAAAACGCCACCCAACTTACCAACGATGGGGCACCATTTCTCCCACTAATAGCAATGATGGGGTACTATTCCATCCACTAAAACCAATGGTGGGGCACTATTCTTCCCACTGATAGCAGTGATGGGGCACTGTTCCTCCCACCCCCAATGATAGCAATAATGGGACACTCTTCTTCCCACTGATGCCAACGATGGGACGCTAGTCTTCCTGGTAATACCAATAATGAGGCACTATTCCTCCCACTGATGCCAATGATGGGACGCTATTCCTCCTCCTACTGATCACAGGTACTGTGCAACTGAACACCATACCTGAGACTTTGTTTTCTTTCACTGATGCCGATCCTGGGACATTTTCTACCTTGACTGGTTACAATCCGCCCCCCCCCCCCCCACGTAAAGTCTGAAGGACAGTAAACTGGCCCTTTGTGTGGAAAGTTTGGAGGTCTCTGGTCTAAAGAAATAACTAATTTTACTGCCGTTGGAACCAATAGAATACTGCATTTCACGTACTAGAACCCTGGCGCCTGACCTGTGGCCCATGGGCCACATTTGACCCTTTTGCACTTAATGTTTGGCACATGGGGGCCACTGTAGACCGTGATCTCTTTTGATGCTTTCACAAACACGTGAAGAAAAAAAAATTCTTTAGACTGGCTTCTAGCAGTTAATGTTTTGGTTTAGTTCTTTCATCCTCCCTTACGTTTTTTATTTGCTGTCCATCCTTTTTTCCGTTTTCATAATCTGTATTCTTTTCTCCGGTCTTTTTTAATGGATTTTGCTGAAAGAAATCTTAAATATTGTACATCTAATATTTAAGGGGGTTGTAAGGAACACAGATGTAGAAGGATTGATTTGTAAAAGGGATGTAATGGCTGTAATCTGTAGCAGTCTCTAGTAACGTGTCTCCCGTCTGACGGTCTTCTAAGACATATTCCCAGCCGCCAACAACTCTTATAGTATGTTTGCGGACTTTGACAATCTCCTGTTGCATATGTTTTTAGTTTCTGACAACTTTCTAGAGGATTTCTTTCATTGAATTATATTTGTGGCCTTAGGGGATGCCATGGCCACCCTTGATGCCCTCTAGATTAAGTATGTTGACCACCATGAATATCAGAGGAAAGCTGGTTGCCTTAGGTAGTTGGACTGAGGATCTTAGTGCTGTGAAGTGCTAATAGTTAACCATCATGCAGTGTAAAGTTTAGTTCTTTCATAAACTTCCATGCATGAGACCTAAAAAGATATATAATGTCTCTGTTACCTCTGTGAACGTTTTTAAATCACCTTTTCCTTATATACGGGTACCTTGTGACCTTTTACTAGGGGATCGGTATGCTTAGTAGGCTATATAGATTGATGCTCATAAAGTAAAAGTCTACTTTTATTGAATGTGAACAGAATTTATAAAACCGCGTTATATTCTTTTCTTGGGTGTAAGCGAACACAGGGCAATAAAAGGACTATTATGCCCTCACATGCACATTATCACAAACCCACCTACAAACATAAACTTTTATATAGTTGTCTTTAGTTTGTTCCATTAACATAGAATCATAATGATGAGTCAAGGACTTTTTAAGGTTTGCGAGAGGCCGCATATACACGTACAGCCGGCGGGGAGAGGTTAAGGTATGAAATGCCTTCCCAAGTGCTTTGGGAAAAGGTTAAAGTAGTTGTAAAGGCAGAAGTTTTTTTTTTTTATCTTCATGCATTGTATGCATTTAGATGATGAAACCTGTGTGCAGCAGCCCCCGTAATACCTGAGCCCCCTCTCTATCCAGCGATGTATACGAGTGTCTCGGCAGTCCGGGACTCTCCCTCATGATTAGCTGAGACACAGCAGCGGCGCCATTGGCTCCCGCTGCTGTCATTCAAAGCCATTCAGGAGAGAGAGGGGGTGGGGCCAAACCAGACTCCATGTCTGAATCGACAAACACACCTGCAGCTCAGCTCAGATGCCCCCATAGCAAGCTGCTTGCTGTGGGGGCACTTGACAGGAGGGAGGGGCCAGGAGCGCTGAAGTGGGACCCGATAAGAGGAGGATCGGGGCTGCACTGTGCAAAATCCCTGCACAGGGTAGGTAAGTATGACATGTTTGTTATTTTTAAAGAAAGACTTTACAATCACTTTTAGGTAAAAAGTACCACTTTAAGCTGGCCATACAAGGAGCACATTTTGACTATTTCCTGATGAACCATCTGAAACTCAAGCCGTGGATGGTTCTGTCGATCACGCCGCACTCAACTTCCTTCGATCTGTAAAATCAAAGCCAGGCACACTGTTTAAGGGGAATTAATAGATTTCTCTTGTTCAGCCCAACTTTAGTGCATGGCAGAAATCCGGTGTTTTGGCACAAAGATTGTACCGTATATACTCGAGTATAAGTCGTTCCGAGTACAAGTCGAGGCCCTAATTTACCACAAAAAAAATGGGAAAAACTTATTGACCCGAGTATAAGACGAGGGTGAGAAATGCACAGCTACTGTAAGTGGAAAAGAGGGTCAACAATGCCCATTTGCAGCCTCACTGTGCCCATTTGCATATCTCACTGTGCCCATTTGCAGCCATAGGTTCCCCGAACTTCAAACTCGGCAGTTAAGGGTTCCTAGATGCCCCCTAGCTGCAGCCAAAATTTGGGGTCTCTGAACCCAAAGGGTCCCAAAATGTCATTGCTGCAGATGGACACAGTTGACCAAATTTGGGGCCCCGTATCTTGGGGCCATTTAGTGCTAAGAACCCCAAGTTTGGTGTGCAAACCCAGTGGAACTAGCACCATAAAATATCCAAAGCTTGGGTTTCTAGCACTAAGTGGCCCCGAGATACAGGGCCCCAAAAATTGGTTCAGAAAATGTCAAGCACTTTTCTGTAGCAGAGAATGACATTTTCTGAACCGGATTTGGGGCCCCATATCTTGGGGCCACTTGGTGCTAGGAACTCCATCTTTGGATATGTTATGGTACCAGTTCCACTGGGTTTGCACACCAAATTTGGGGTTCCTAGCACTAAGTAGCCCTGAGATACGGGGCCCCAAAGTCGGTTCAGAAAATGTCAAGCACTTTTCTGCAGCAGAAAATGACATTTTCCGAACCGATTTTGGGGCCCCGTATCTCGGGGCCACTTAGAGCTAGGAATTCCATCTTTGGATATGTTGTGGTACCAGTTCCACTGGGTTTGCACACCAAATTGGGGTTCCTAGCACCAAGTGGTCCTGGTCTACGGGGGCCCAAAGTTGGTTCGGAAAATGAATTTTTTTGCTGCAGAAAAATGCTTGACTCGAGTATAAGTCGAGGGGGGCACTTTCAGCACAAAAAAGTGTGCTGAAAAACTCGACTTATACTCGAGTATATACGGTAACTTGCTTTATTGAGGAGCTTACTGCATGGTTTTAGGTTGGTATAGAGGCGACCAAAGGCAGAGGGCAGTCAGAACATTCTTTATATTCTTACTTGTTCCTGTTCAGTGTCCCAAAGGTTTAGGCTAAAGGATCAGCATGACAGCCAGGCAACTAGCATTTTTAGGAGAAATTTACAATGGCAGCCACCATATTTCCTTCCAGGTTCCCCAGTAAAGGCTACTGTGAACGTTCAACGTGAAAAAAGAGCTGTAAGTATAAGAAGCATTCCAGTGAAAAGTGGCTGTGGTCCACCATCCCAACCTGCACTAACATGTCCTACAAGTTTCTGGGGACATGAAACAAAAGAAGATTTGAAAGCAATAAGCAATATAATAGTATGGTTAATTCATTAAATATAGTCAGAATATCGGGTGTTTAGTGATTTGTTTGTTTTAAAATCCTGAAATAATTAGTATGAGCTTCCTGCTAGTAAGTGCCTCGTCTTGTGCAATTCCATTCATCTCCCAGCATATCATTGTAAACAAGATGTGTATTATTTTGCCCCTGAGATTGTCTGTGTTCTGCTCGCTCTCTGGGAACAGGACCTTGGCTGAATCACTCAGTCTGGCATTGCTTTTTATATGACTTTTTAAGTAACGCAGTGGAAAAGAACAGATGGAGGCAAGCACCAACATTGGAATTATGAGTATTAAAATACAAAGCCAGTCACCGTGGAGACATATTGACGGATACCAGTTCAACATATGCCAAGCAACAGGCTTGTTAGGAGATGATTTAACCTATTGATGTAATCCAGCTGTACGCAATGTACTTCTGAAACACGTAAATGATTGAATGAGAATAAACTCTTTTCCCTTCTATTTATTATTGGGGAGACGTCATGCAACTTTGACAACTGTAAGATTTGCATGATGGCACGGGTAAAGTCTGTATCCAAAGAGATTTCCAAATTAAGTTGATCTCCTCTGCTTGGATGCACAACCCCATTGTGGACTACATTTATTTGGGCTGTCAGCAATTATGTAAAGTGTTCTTCCTCGTTTTCTGTGTTTATCCTGCTAAGCCATCTATGTCTATATAGACTCAATGGGGGAGATTTACTAAAACTGGTACACACAGAAGCTGGTGCAATTGTACATAGTAACTAATCGGCTTTTTGTAATTAGGCTTTGACAATAAGGGTACGTTCACACTAAACACGCATTTCTGTGTGAGTCCAGGGGCGATTTGAAAGACATCTGTGTGGGTTCATGCACAGATTTCAATTAAAATCGCCCCCGAAATCACCAAAAGTAGTGCAGGAACTACTTTTAGAAATCTACTTTTACAGGCGCCTCAGTGTGAAAGGGGTCTTAAAGTGTAAGTAAACCCCCCTATCGTGTTCAGCCAAGGAAGCTGCCATCTTTGCCTCCTGTTTAATCCACAACTGCCATGATGCTGCACATGTGATCAGTTATGACACCAGCCATTGGATGGTTTGACAGTTTAGTTGAGAGCGCCACCAATGGGAGTGTTACATTTCCGGCACGTGTTTTACGGATGGGTTTACTTCCGCTTTAAGTTGGTCAGTCTGAAACACTGGAGAAGGGAACATTATGGGGGAGATTTACTAAAACTGAAGCACTAGGAATCTGGTGAAGCTGTGCATAGTAACCAATTGGCTTCTAACTTAAGCTTGTTTAATTAAGCTTTTACAATAAATCCTGGAAGCTGATTGGTTACTATGCACAGCTGCATCAGGCTCTGTGTGCACCAGTTTTAGTAAGGCTGGTTTCTCATATATGTGGCTGGTTTGCAGTCTGGAGTGGGTTTCTGTTCACTGGTTCAGGTGCGAGTTTTTACCTGAGTTCGCACCTGAACCGGACCAACGCACAGGACTCTTTTCAAAACCGCACCGCAGCTGCCCCGCACATGTGTAAACCTGCTCCATTGAAAGCCGGCCACATTTACATGTTATGAGAATTGGATGTGGTTAAAATGCATCCAATTCACATATATGTAAATCCAGCCTACACCCCCCCTCACTTTTATAATATCATTTTGGAGTGAACATTTCATTTTGCCATTACAACAATGATGTTGGAAGCTCCTAGTGAAATAATTGGAGGTTTAGAGGAATTGTCCAAGTAACAATAGCTGATGCATTGTGAATGTGCACTACTCATAGGAGAGTCATGTGCGTTTTCTGCTATGAAACAATTACAGAAATCTAACCAGTGACACTTTCCTTTATGGTAATATTTTTTTTTCTAACCTATGCAGGTTTTTAGAGCACTTTGAATATCAGTATAGCTACTGATTCTAAGTTGAGGGCCAGTGAGCCAAGCATAATTGAAATTCCATGGCTCTTACTACCTGGCTCAGAATCTGGGACTGAGTAAAAAGCCGTGCATGTCTTGTCCCATTGGCCTAGTAATGTCTCACTTGGAAAGAACAGTTTGTTTCCCCTGAATCCCATCGGTTCCCCTTGTTTACATGTTGGCTCTGGGGAAAACATTTTGAGAGTGCCTCAGTTATCTGCAGGACAGCCAACAACCTTCTTGGCTAGATTTCAGGTCCAACAGCCACACAGCCTGACTGCCTGAGTACTTACGTGATGCTCTTTCAGGCCCTTTGTGTGCTCTGATCATCACTCTTACATGACTCCAAACACTTCTGTTTGGCAGTGTTTGAATGTTCTGATCACATCGCTCAGCAAAACATGTTTTTTTATATGCTTCTTGAAGGTCCTACACCATATTTGCCATGGTCTTACAAGCTACTGAGAAAATATGGGGGCAACCATTGCTAATCTCCCTTTCATAGACCTCATTTATACCTGTGTTTGGGGCCTTCAGAGTAGTCAGCAGAGTTCCCTGCAAAAAGGCCTTTCAGGCCCACAGCATTTTTTGGCCACTCACATGTAATTGGACATGCAGTACCTGTGGATGATTGGCCCTGGGAGCAGAATGTTTGCTCAGCAATAACAGCCACTGAATTTCTCTCAGTACTCTTTCACAAATTACTGCAACTACCCTATATAAGGTAGTAGACATTAAAACGCATATTAGTTACCTTTTTTTTATTGACAAATTCTTTATTTACAATGTTGTACCCTTTAGATACACAAAAAAGCAGACAGAAAGTGTTCCACCAATATAAAAACTATCAAGATTAATATGTAGATGCAACAAAATTGGCAATAATGCCGCGTACACACGGTCGGACTTTTCGTCTACAAAAGTCCAACGGACGCTGACGGACTAAAGCTGGCTGGTAATCCGATCGTGTGTGGGCTTCTCCGGACTTTCAACGTACTTTTTTAGCCTCAAATCCGACGTACTTTAGATTTGAAACATGCTTCAAATCTTTACGTCGTAACTACGACGGACCCCGAAATCCGCTCGTCTGTGTGCTAGTCCGACGGACAAAAAGCCACGCTAGGGCACCTATTGGCTACTGGCTATGAACTTCCTTATTTTAGTCCGGTGTACGTCATCACGTACGAATCCGTCGGACTTTTGTGTGGTCGTGTGTAGGCAAGTCCGTTCGTTAGAAAGTATGCCGCAAGTCCGCCGCAAGTCCGCCGAAAGTCTGCCGGAAGTCTGTCGGACAGGCTGTCTGACTTTTGTAGACGAAAAGTCCGACCGTGTGTACGCGGCATAACACAAAAACAAGTAACATGGGCCAATTGAGCTGTAGAGACTGACCACATAGGGGTGTAAAACACAATAATGAATATCTTTGTAATCGATTATAGCTACATATCCTGAGGAGGAGCAGCAAACATGTAAGTCTAATGCCTTGTACACACAATAGGATTTTCCGACAACAAATGTTGGATGTGAGCTTGTTGTCGGAAAGTCTGACCGTGTGTATGGTCCATAGAACATTTGTTGGCGGAATTTCTGCCAACAAATGTTTGAGAGCAGGTTCTCAAATTTTTCAACAACTAAACTTGTTGTCGGAAATTCTGATCGTGTGTACATAAGTCCAATGCACAAAAGTCCACGCATGCTCGGAATCAAGCAGAAGAGCCGCACTGGATATTGAACTTCATTTTTCTCGGCTCGTCCTACGTCTTGTACGTCACCACGTTCACAGTTGTTGGCCAACATTTGTGTGTCCGTGTGTATGCAAGACAAGTTTGAGCCAACATCCTTCAGAAAAAAAATCCACGGTTTTGTTGTCGGAAAATCCTATCGTGTGTACAGGGCATAAGGCAGGCCATAGATTCTGCTGTATTCTTTTCTGTGACGAGGGGTTGCAGTAAAAGAAAATTGCTTGATTCTCTCATCAACACAGACAGTGTTGCTAAGGGAATCCTTCCCACAGAGCTAGTGGGTTCCCCATTGGGGGGGGGGGGGGGGTGGGGGGTGTCACGGGGGGATGCGGGAAGCCATCCCTGCTGGGAGAACACAATGATTATTGCTAGCAGCTATAACTGCTTGCAGTAATTGCATGCTGAAAATCCGACATGTTGGTTGTACCCAAGTCGATCGTTGGATCAACTTTGGTACAATCAGCCTGCCCATAGATGGTTTGAATCTCAAGCGGTTCAGCAGGCCATCTATGGCCAGCTTAAGGCTCTTTTCAGTAAGATCAGTAGAAGCAGAATAGAGTATGGGATCCTATTGGCAGTTAGGTACCTAATTATGTGGTTAACATACTAAAAAAAAAAAAAAAAATATTAAAAAAAAGGAAAAAGTGTCTTCTGCTAAAAAACACTGCTTTGCATTTCCAACAGTTTTTTTTATTACACTATATGACACATGTGCTACACTTCTGGCATCTCACAGGAATCGAGCTGGGTGCAGGGACGATGCAACTCCCATGCACATGTGCAGGAGTTACATCATCAGAGGCCAACCAATGGCCACAGAGGACATCTGGTAACCTGGTGGAAGAGATGGCAGCGGCGGGACACAAAGCAACCACTGGCAAGCTATGCTGTTGCAGGTATACTGTGCAAACTTATGACAAGAGCCCACTTACCACAGTGGACTTTACTTCTGCTTTAGGGATATGGGAATTTAGATTGAAAATGGTTTGCTGTGACCCAATGCAGATGGAAATTTCTTTGCTTGGGACTCATCTGTAAAGTAACAAAACAGGCCCCATCACATGCTATGCATATATGTGAGTGCTCCATTCCATTTTGTGTTCTGTATTGTTAGTGAGTTTGGTACAGGAGCACATTGGCAATTTTATTAGCTCATTAATACTGATAAATTTGCTCATTATTAACTTATAAAGCAGCTCTGTGCTCTTGCCTCAGGCATACTCCGCCTTTAAAAATGAAAACATTGCACATTTATAAAGCACAGCAAATTGCTTTACAGATGTGCTTAGCACCTTATTGGCTTTTTAGTGGAGTGCTCTTCTTCTTCGGAAAGCAAAATAAAAATTTAATTATAAAGCTACATAGATGCATTTAGGCATGTTAATGCATACCGATGGCCAGCTTAAATCAATATTCTTACCAACAGATTGTGTAAACGCCAAACCTGAATAAATGCGTGTACAAAGTGCACTTTTACAATCGGTGATGCACATCTATAAGGGGTGCTACACATAAACATTTAGCCTCTTGCTATACCTACATTTGCAACACCCCCCTAACTACTGGAGGCACAATGAACTCTGGGATGTGAAGTCTCTCATTCCAGCTGTTCCTCTCTGGCATTGCTAAGAAGACAACTGGAACAGTTCTGGGAATGGGGCTTTTGAAAAGCACAGTCCACCTTTGCACACAGACAGCAATAAAAGCCAGATAGGAGTTCTAATCTTTACCTATTCTATAAAAAAAAATATAGGCATATAAGTGTCTGTTTTGATCTAGGGCACTCTCCGTTGGCGCCCTCAGGTCTGTGACTAAACTTATCATTGACTGCTTCTGGTCAAGTGCCAACAATTGGGAGCCAGTAGGACGAGACTTCACCATGTTCCAGCCAATCACAATCAGGAGCCCCTCTGACATCACAGTCAATTTAAATCGCCACCTTCTGGTATAAAGAGGAGCTGTAAATGCGTTATGAGTCTTGTGAAACTTCTTACATCATTACCCTGTAACCCTTCTAGTTCCTTTGCAGGCAGTATTTGTGTTCACAGGGGACCAGAGAAGGCAAAGTTTGACCGCAAATTGTTGTGGTGCCGCCCTCGCTATCCTTTTTGTCATAGTCATCGGCCCACAAGTGGGCCTCATTTTGCTTTGGGCCCATTCCAGTTTGGTTTCCTGCTGCTATGCCACAGTTCATCCCGCCAAAAAAAAAAAAAGCAGCAAGCGTGTCTTTTTTCCAACAATGCCGTGTCCCAGGTATTAGTACCACAGCCTTTTTACAAATGTGTCCGAGAGCCAACATCACAGCAGTCCTCAGAAAATCCCAATATTGTCTGTGCACCCACGCTTTTAAATATAACCCTTCCAATCTTTAAATAGTGTTTTTTCTGGCTGCTGTTATTCTTTCATACACTTGACAATGTGAGGAATTCTGTTCTTGGCAGAAAGCTTTCAGGCATGAAATCCTGTTTGCTACCACGTGGTCTTCTCCTCGGTTACACTATGTTACAGACCTGGTTGGCAGATGATGTGAAGTGTCAGCTGGGAGTGAGCAGGTCCAGGGATTAGACGGGTGTGCAGTAGAGTGTCTGCATTATACTGTCATAATATTTGCCTTTTTAAGTGATAGTTCTGGAGTTTAGTCTGCAGCACGGCTTCAGGAAATGGCTTTGTCTTTTCATTTATGTGCAAAGAGAATAATGTAAGATGGGAGCTACCTTTTTTGGGGGGAGTGTGGGGCTGGGGTTATGTCCTAAACCTTGTATAAGGGCACGTTCACGCCAATCCACACACTGTATCACGTGCACGCTGGTGTGCGTTGTGTACAGGCAGTCATGTGCTTTGTTACAACACGTTGCACTTTTTTTTACTTTTTATATATGTTTTTTAAACTATGAAATGTCACTTTATTCAACTCTAATACACCACATAGTGCAGCCCGCATCAACTGAGCGTTGGGCCTCTCAGTCACGTGGGCGTTTTGAGGCCTAAGCATAACGTCTTGGCGTTTTTTTTTCTGCACTGAAGAGTCTGAGCTGGCGCATACAGCCAGCCATAAAAGTGGCTGTACATGGGTGTACTCAGGTAAATGACGTGTTTTTACGCCACTGCACAAAAGCATTGGCACATACCCACGTACAACTGTTCACTTCTGTGGCTGGCTGTGCTTGCCACCTGCCTGTGTAAAAATGCCAGGATTTTAGGCTAGGCAAAATGACCGACTCCATGTAGCTTTGTAGTGTGAACAGGACACATAGAAAACAAATGTTTCCTATGTGCCTTTGCATTGAGCCGGTGTTAATTCATACT
>JBBDGP010003375.1:0-216453 GCA_037952835.1 Lithobates septentrionalis
AAAGTTTTTTGTGGGTTTTTTTTTTTTGTTTGTTTTGAAAAAAAAAAAGTGTTTTTCTTTGTTTCTGCTACAAAACTTTGCAAATAAATAATCTTTCTTCAGAAATTTAGGCCAAAATATCTTCAGCTACCTTTTTTTGTTGGTGAAAATGACCCAAATCAGTATTATTTAGTCTGTAGGAAAGCTAGAGTCCACAAACTATGGTGTGTGTGTGTGTGTCTATAGAGAGCTATATATAATCTCTGAAAATTGATCAGTTCTGAGGGCCTGTCTCTTTTTTGGGGCCCGAACTTGCCAGGACAGTAAAAATACCCCCTCACCAAATTACCCCTTTTTGGAAAGTAGACCATCCAAGGTATTAAGTAAGAGGCATAACGAGTTTTTTGAAGTTTCTAATTTTTTGGCACAATTTAATTTTACTGGTATAAGCAACCATTTTTACTGAGTAAAACTGATTAATTTGGTGTGTTTTGTTGTGGTTGGCTATGGTTGGCCACAGCTGTGCCACAGCACATGAAATAATCGAAAAGAGGGGGATTTGGGACTTTGAATGAGGTTCAAGACATGGTGGAGAAATGCCCATCCTAGGTACTTACATGTAAAGAGTAATAGACGGTGGGGGTTTGTTGAATATGGGACCAGGGCCAAAAAAAAAAGGTGTCCGACACACATCACTACAAGTCCACCATTCCCTAAGCAATTGTGTTTTTACCTATTTATACCATGCCACTTCAGTGCATTGTGCCGTTTTCAGAAATGTGTTCATATATATGGATTCATGGGAATTGCTCACTGATTTTCATTATTTTCATGTATTTGTAAGTTGACATTATTTCGCATCCTTGATGTACCATGTTAGATATATGCACTGCCATATTGTCATGAGTTTCCAAGTCAATATGATTATATGTCTCTTATGTCCATGATGTATATGTATGTATGTATTTATGCGCAATCCTATGACCCATATATTCATACACTTTCCATGTTCATAAACATGCGATTCTGTTAGACATTTCTCCACCATGTCTTGAACCTCATTCAAAGTCCCAAATCCCCCTCTTTTCAATTGTTTTGTACCAGGGATGGAGGCACACTTGATGTGTGCCTCATTTAAAGTCCCACCTGTGTTGTTACAGTCCCCCCCCCCTCTTTCTTTTACAGCTAATCACATGGTACACATCACCTGGCCTTGTCTGTACCATGTGATGACTGTGACCAATCACAGCTAGCAACACAGTTGGCATGAAAGGAAGCTCTTCTTCTTCTTCTTCTCCTCCTCCTCCTCCTCCTCCTCCTCCTCCTCCTCCTCCTCCTCCTCCTCCTCCTCCTCCTCCTCGCCACAGCCGAAGTCGCCTGTCCTGGAGGCGACTTGAAGTCGCGTTGTAATTTGCTAAAGTCGCCGTGCAAAGTCGCGTTGAAGTCATGTTGCCCCTGTGTGAATCGAGCCTAAAGTTTGTGTTTATTATTTTAATTGAAAAAAATAAACATGTTATACTCACCCAAAACCATCTTGCAACGTGGCCCCGAACCTCTTCTTCTAGGGTGCCCCACTGGCAATCTTGGCTCCTCCTCTTCATGTGCCCCTATAGCAAGCCACTTGCTATGGTGGTACACAGTGTGTGCTTGCTCCTGAGGTTTTTGTGGAAAAAACACCAGCCTATGTAATTTTTTTAAGTCCTGAGCATGTGCAGATGTTAAAACAGACTATTCTAGGTCTTTAGGAAATAGAGTTTCTCAGAATAAAAGATTAGCTAGTAAAAATCATGCTATTTTGCACACTTGCTAGCATATTTTGTCTTGACTGGGGTTCTCTTATGTTTCTCAAATTAATGTAACTGAAAAAATGTACCAATTACTTTATCTTTATTTTTTTATCATTTATTTTTCAGGATGGTCATGAGATTTGCTTTGTTGGAGATGAGGCATTCCGTGAACTTTCCCAGACTGTCCCAAAGGGAGATCAACTTCTGAATGATGTATGTAGCTTTCCACATCTCGTTTTTTAAATAACAAAGCTTGGCCATTTTAGTAAGATTTCGTGTTTTAAAAAAAAAAAAATAATAATATATACCTTATTTATCGGCGTTATAACATGCACTTTTCCCCCCTGAAAGTAGGGGGAAAATCGCGGGTGCGTGTTATACGCAGACAGTGTATCTCGGAGGGGAAGAAGGGGGACGAGTGCAGCTGGAATTCACCGCACTGTCATCACCTCTCCGCTCGGCTCTCACTCGACTGTATCTCGGCTCGCACGTCACACACACAGTCCCGCCTCCGCCACCAACATTGGACCAGTGTTCTGTTTATCACAGGAGCTGGTCCAATGCCGATGGTGGAGGCGGGACTGTGTATGTGACTGCCGACTGAGAGCCGAGTAAACAGATGACCGCTCAATGATTTCCTATGAGAAATGGTGAGCTGCATTGATGGGGCAGATGGGCGCAGATCAGGCTGCAGATGAGCACAGATTAGGCTGCATTGAGGCTGCAGATGGGCACTAATCAGGCTACATTGATGCTCACTGACCATTATTTTGCTTCAAAGTGGTTTATTTAAAAAAAAACGTTTTTATTTCCTGAAACTTCCCTCTTAAATTGGGGTGCGTGTTATACGCCGATAAATATGGTGTGTGTGTGTGTGTAAAATAATTCTCACAGGCTGCATATCTGGACCAGGAGAGCTAAGTTTGAGCTTAGCTTCACTGTAATGTAAGCATGAATGAAGCCTTTTAACTTTGAGAATGGCTGCTTCCATCAAAGACAGGTATTCAGCCTCTAAACCGTGGCTCTTTAGCTAAATGTTGATTGTCAAGATACTTCTAAGCTTATTCAGTGAGAATTTCTCATTGTACTGTCATATTAAAGTGACTGTCACTAAAATTAAAGAATCTGCCCCTGCAAAGAAGTTGGTAAATACTGTTGACCTCTCCTGCTAATTTTAAATCAATCAACCCGTGCCTCAGACTCCCACCATAAAAAATTATATAAAAGTTACTGCTATCACCACCTTTAAATAGTGTGTGAATAAAAATATAACCCAAATAAAGCTGCGCTAGGTGGAAAATCAAGCTTCCCTAATACTCTTATGTTTGTGAAACGAAGCCCCAAACGGAATATAATAAATCTAATAAATCTATAATAAATCTAAATCTAAATCTAACATATGTTTCCAATAATATTGTGCGCTTATTAATAGTCATTGAGTGTCCATCAGGCCGGACAGGAAGTGACGTCATCCCGCTGTTATGCATCATGGGGAGAGGTATACCTGTATGTGAAGCAAGTCTCGCGCTGCAGACCAGCAGTAGCGACGAAGCTGATGCTGTATGAGATTAAGCACTTTGTTCTGGGTGCAAGATTGTGCACGTTTTCTTGTAAGTGGGCATTCATGTGTTTTTAAGAAAGGTTTAACAAATTGAGGGTTTTACACCATGCAAGATTTTTATTTTCTTGGTGACCTCTAAAGCTGAGGGAGGAGTACTTTGGAGGAGAGCGAGCTACTGGTTCGGGGTCCCCATCCCTTAAAGGGGAAAGGCGCTGCATGACCAATATTGTGATAAAGGGTCATGCTGATCTGGTAAGTTTGTTTGTGTTAAAGGTGGTGGCAAATGAGTGATTTGTCTTCACAGAAGAATCTGATTGGAATACAAGTAGAAGCGCAGAGCACTATATGATGGACCCCTAACTAGAGGTCGACCGATATATCGGCCGATATTTGGTGTTTTTTACTTAATCGGCATCAGCTGATTGTGCTGATAAAAAAAGGCCAATATCAGCGGACTTGCAAATGACTTCTGTAATAGAAGTCAATACAAGTTGCCTGAAATCTTCTGTGAAGCGACTTCTCTCCTCCTCTGGGCAGTCTGCCAAATCTGATAAAAAAAACCTGAAGAGATACAATGTTTACACTTATGAATGAACTAAACTCTGTGTGTAGGAGTTCTCAGTTTAACCATTAAAGACTAAATCTTTTCTGACATTTGTTGCTTACAAGTAAAAATCCTGTATTTTCTGCTAGAAAATCATTTAGAACCCCCAAACATTATATATATTTTTTTTAGCAGAGACCCTAGGGAATAAAATAGCGGTTGTTGCAATATTTGATGTCACACGGTATTTGCGCAGCGGTCTTTCAAACGCAATATGTTTTGAAAAAATACACTGATAAATTTAAATTAAAAAAAAAAAACTAAGCAGTAAAGTTAGCCCATTTTTTTTCATCCAAAAGTTTTGATTACCTGTTTTTGTGTATTTAATATTTAAGATAGTTTTTTTTTTTTTAAATTTTTTTTTATCTAAATTCTACATACAAGTGAACTGATTGGAGGTTTGTTTTGTTTAATAAATGTTTAAATGTAAAAAAATTTCAGTATCACTTAAGGTTGCTCCCACACTGGAGCGGGCATGCGTTGACAGTAAAACGCTGCTAGTTTTAGCGGCACTTTACCGTCATTTTAGCTGCGCTATTCGGCTGCTAGCGGGGCGATTATAACCCAGCTAGCAGCTGAGAAAGGGGTAAATGCGCCCCTGAAGCGCTGCTGCCGAAACGCTTTACAGGCGCTTCGGCAGCGGTGCGCATTCATTTCAATGGGCAGGAGTGGTGGAGGAGCGGTATACACCACTCCAAAGATGCTGCTTGCAGGACTTTTTTTTAACATCCTGCCAGCGCATCGCCTCAGTGTGAAAGCACTCGGGCTTTCACACTGAGACTGCAGGGGAGCTGTTTTGCAGGCACTTTACAGGCGCTATTTTTAGCCCAAAAGCGCCTGAAAAATGCCCCAGTGTGAAAGGAGTCTAACTGGTAGATTTTATGAGACGAAGGGGAAAAAAAAATCGGCCTAATATATCGGCCCAAAAAAAATCGGCATCACATATCGGCCACCGCGATTTTCTAAATATCGGCATCGGCCAGAGAAAAACCCATATCGGTCAACCTCTACCCCTAACGACTATTAATAGGTGCACAATATATTGGAAGCATATGTTGATTTATATTTGTGTTTGTGAGCACTCCTGCTGCCTGCATCCCTGATCTATTTGAAGAGAAATTGTTGCCGGAAAAATCTTCAGAATCTGACTCTGCCTTTCTCAACCTTTTTGACCTGAAGGAAGCCTAATGCCGCGTACACACGGTCGGACTTTCTTGGAAACTAGGTCCGACTTATTGCCGCCAGACTTCCGGCGGACTACCGCCGGACTTTCTGAACGGACGGACTTGCCTACACACGACCGGACTTTCCGGAATCCGGTCTTCCCGACGGACTTCCGCCGGACTTTCAGAATGAACGGACTTTCCCACACACGGACAAGTCCGCTTCTATCGGCGAGATTGAAACCTTGCGAGCCTCGTCGCAGGCATCCCAGGCCCTTAGGTCTGGTATGGAACTTTAAGGGGAACCCCCTACGCTGAAAAAACGGCGTGGGGGTCCCTCCAAAATCCATACCAGACCCCGATCCGAGCACGCAGCCCGGCCGGTCAGGAAACACAAAGCACCTTGTCCCCATGTTGATGAGGACAAGGGCCTCTTCCCGACAACCCTGGCCGTTGGTTGTCGGGGTCTGCGGGCGGGGGGCTTATCAGAATCCGGGAGCCCCCTATAAAAAGAGGGCCCCCAGATCCTGGCCCCCCACCCTATGTGAATGAGTATGGGGTACATGGTACCCCTACCCATTCACCTAGGGAAAAAGTGTCAATAATAAAACACACTACACAGGTTTTTAAAATAATTTATTAAACAGCTCCGGGGGGGGGGGGATCTTCCTCCGGCTGTCTTCTTCCGGCTTCGGGGGTCCCTCTGGTTCATCTTCTCCCGGCGTCCGGTTGGTTCTTCTCCGCTCTCTCTGGCCTCTTCTCCCGGTGTTCCAGTTCTTCGGCCGGCTCCTCCGCTGTCTTCAGGTAGCTCTCTTGCCAGCGGAGATCCGGACTTCTGGGCTTCTTGTCTTCTCTTCTCTTCTGCAGATGTTGACACGACGCTCTTTCCGGCTGGACTGCTCTTTGAGGGCTCCGTTGTGACTTATATAGGCGGAGACCCTGCCCCCTTATGATGTCACAGTCCCTGGGCATGCTGGGACTGTGACGTTTTAGGTGGCGTTGTCAACTCGAGCTTGACGCTTCTCTGTTACAACTTGTACAGCCAGTGTTCCTGCCAGCTGATCTGCCCATTGCACTGGCAAGGACTATGCTGCTTTCCATTTGGAGAGTCACTAGTCACATCCCAGGTGCTGCAGAATGTTTTATGAAAGGTTTAATGCCCTGCCCCTTGGAAGGGGTGTCTGCTCCTAGCTTTACATCCAGCTACAGATTGGGAGAGCGCAGTTTTTAAATCAAAAGGGGGGGGGGTGCTTTCAAAGTTTTCAGCAGCTGTGTGGGCCTACTACTGGAAAAGACGCAGCCGTCCATCTTTCGTGGATGGGTGGTTGGGGGGGGGGGGGGGAAATCGGTGCCGTCTGTCTCCCATGCAGAGGGGGGGTGGTGTTAGTTTGCGCCTCCTCCCAAAATATTGAGCACCGTCCATCACTGACGCAGAGGAGAGCGGTGTAACGCGAGTGAGGATCATTAGCGAGCGGTGTAAGAAGGATGCAAGAGGGGCATCGGTGAAAGATGTAAGAGGGATGCAGGGAGTGCAACATGGGCTGTGTTGCAGGGCAGTAGGAGATGCACTGGGGTGCATTTGTGAACGGTGTAAAAGGAGTTAATCAGTGAACAGTGTAGGTTCAGAGGTAATGAGAAATCAACAGCATTTTCTAGCGTTCATGCTTATTCTTTGAATATATGTCCTGTCTCCTGGTCCAACCCAGCAAGTTGCAATGGTGACCATGTCTCTGTCACTTCCCTTCTCTCTGCTGGACTGAAAAGTGGTGGCAGAGAAATGAGGTTGGCATGTTGTTGGCTGTGGGAGGTGGAGCAGCTAAAGCACAGGGTTTCCTCCCCTGTGCTCATGATGGTGCACTGGAGAGTCCAGACTTGCATGACCAAGGTGGACTTCTGTCAAGAAATCTGCAACTGCACATGTGCTTTGCATCTGTTGGGGAATACTTCTACTGCACTTTCTCCTGTCCATGAACATTTACAGACTGTAGAAAAAATATATATATTTTACAAACTGCTTGAGCAAAATCCTGTTGCTAGAACTGCTCAGGGAACATTTAGGTGAAGAATGTATATGCACCTTGTCCCTTTTAACTACAACTTGTTGCAGTACAGTGTGACAAAACAAAAATTGTATGCTAGCCATTTTTTGTAATGTAGTGGGTAATTTTAGTGTTCACATGTTTTATAAGTTCATAAAAGGATTATTTACATTCCCATGGGGAAATTCTGTACAGGAAATCCTCATTTGACACAGTCTTATTGAATTTCTAATGTTTCCTTTTATAAATTCTTTTCATAAAATTTAATTATGTGTATATCCGTACAGCTTTCATAGGTTCCAACAGTAGCAAGAGTAGTCACAAGATCAATTGTGTAGCTGCATAGCGGTTAACCAGTAGACGTCAACTAGACATAGATATTAAATTCGAGAAGTCAAACGAACAGCCTCACACCTTGCACTTCTTTTCGATGCAATTGGTGGATTATAATAATCATATCCTTTATACATATGGCTTGATATTGGCTTTCCTTTGTAGGAACAGCTGGAGCTGTAAGGCTGGATTCACACTGGTATGACAAACGCTCCGACATTGGGAGCTCATGTCGCATGACATGTGAAAATCAATGTTTCCCTATGAGAGCCATCTTAAAGGGGTTGTAAACCACCTTCTTTTTCTTTTTTTTTTTTTTTTAATAACAAACATGTCATACTTGCCTCCACTGTGCAGTTCGTTTTGCACAGAGTGGCCCTAATCTACCTCTTCCGGGGTCCCCCGATGGCACTGGTAGCATTGGGTGTCCATGTTGGAGAAGCGCTTTCCTTGGTGGACACCCGAGCGGGTGCACTCCTGAGTCCTGCTTTTGCGTGTATTCACCATTGGCCGCGCTGCTATCAATCTATCCAATCAGGACACGAGACGCCAGCAAGTGTGCTCATTCCGGCCTGAGAAAGACGGCGTTCAGGTAAGTAAAACGGGGGGCTGGGGGGGCTGCAGCACTACAGAAGGTTTTTCACCTTAATGCATAGAATGCATTAAGGTAAAAAAACATGAGGGGGTTTACAACCCCTTTAATTGGTCCGACACAAATCGGTCCGACTTTGAAAATGCTCCCTGTAGTACTTTGGTCCGACTTTGATCCTACTTCAGCCCATTGAATATCACTGAAGTCGGATCAAAGTCGGATCGTGGTCTTAACTGATCTGACTTTGGCATGCGACTTGTGCTCTGGTGTTCTTGAAGGGGAATTCCACACCAAATAAAAAAAAAAAGCGGCGTGGGTATCCCCTACGAGACCATACCAGGCCCTTCGGTCTGGCATGGATTTTAAGGGGAACCCCCACGCCGAAAAAACGGCTTGGGGTCCCCACCAGGATCCATACTAGACCCTTATCCGAGCACGCAGCCCGGCAGGTCAGGAAAGGGGGTGGGGACGAGCGAGTACCCCCCCCTCCTGAACCATACCAGGCCGCATGCCCTGAACATGGGGGGTGGGTGCTTTGGGGCGAGGGGCCCTGTGCCCCCCACCCCAAAGAACCTTGTCCCCATGTTGATGAGGATGAGGGCCTCTTCCCGTCAACCCTGGCCCTTGGTTGTCGGGGTCTGCAGGTGGGGGGCTTATCGGAATCTCACTTGAAAAGTGTTTATAGTATTCTCCCGATAAACCGTCTGGAGCGGGAGCTTTGCTCGAGGGCAAAGATGATATTGTGTCTAGGATTTCTTGTTCAGAGAATGGTTTGCTTGAGGACAGTTGAGTGTCTGTCAGTGTTGGGAGTTTACCAACTTTCTCCACCAAATTAATGTCAGCAGAGGACAGTTGGTAGGTATTGGGGTCATGTCTGATGTTGTACAGGTTGCTATAGTATTCACTAAAGGCGTTCGCTATGTCCTGGGGGTTAGTCAATTTGTCATTGGAGTAGGGGTGGAATAGGTGGGGTATTCTGGATTTAATTCTCTGTCCTTTGAGGCATTGTGCCAGTCTCTTACTGGCTTTGTTGGATGTGGAGTAGGTGTTGGCTTTGGGCTTATCGGAATCTGGAAGCCCCCTTTAACAAGGGGGCCCCCCAGATCTCAGCCCCCCACCCTCTGCGAATGAGTGAGTATGGGGTACATTGTACCCCTACCCATTCACCTAAAAAAAAAAGTGTCAAAAATAAAATGCACAGTACACAGGTTTTTAAAGTAATTTATTAAGACCGGCGTCGCTTCTGATTTTTCTTCTCCCCTCCGGCTCTTCTCCCTCCTCCGCTGACGTCTTCTGCCTCTGCCGGTTCTTCTCCCCTCTCCAGGTCTTCTCCGCTGATGTCTTCTAGCCCTATCCACTTCTTCTGCCTCTGTCCGCTGTCTTCTTCCTCTTCCGGGTCTTCTCCGCTGTCTTCTCCCTCTGTTGTTCTTCCGATTCTGACTGGAAGCTCTCTCCAGCTCGAATGCTGGGTGCGTGGTGTGCCACTACGTATATTGGCATAGGTATATCATGTCTCGGTCGGTGACGTCATAAGGGGTGGGGCCTCCTGGATGACGTCACCCGGTGACCCAGCCCCAATTTAATATAAGAAGCGGCACACCACGCACCCAGCATTAGAGCAGGAGAGAGCGTTGAGTCAAGATCAAAAGAAGAAAAGAGGAAGAAGACAGAGGCAGAGAACCCGGAAAGGGGAGAAGAATCGGCAGAGGCAAAAGATGTTAGCAGAGGAGGGAGAAGAGCCAGAGAGGGGAGAAGAAATCGGAAGAGAAACCGGAGCTGCCTTAATAAATTACTTTAAAAACCCATGTACTGCATTTATTTTTTACACTTTTTTTTTTTTTTTTTTTTTTTTTAGGTGAATGGGTAGGGGTACAATGTACCCCATACTCATTCACATAGGGTTGGGGCCGGGACCTGGGGGCCCCCTTGTTAAAGGGGGCTTCCAGATTCCGAGAAGCCCCTGCCCGCAGAACCCGACAACCAACGGCCAGGGTTGTCGGAAAGAGGTCCTTGTCCTCATCAACATAGGGACAAGGTGCTTTAGGGTGGGGGGCGCACGCCCCCCCCTTCCCCAAAGCACCCACTCCCTATGTTGAGGGCATGCGTCCTGGTAAGGTTCAGGGGGGGGGGGTGCTCGCTAGTCCCCACCCTCTTTCCTGACCTGCCGGGCTGCGTGCTCGGATAAGGGTCAAAGTCGGATCCACGTTTATTTAAAGTCGAACAGATGCTGGACTTCAAGTTGCAGGACAAAGTCGGATTCACAGTCGTATTACTGTCGTGTCGTTCCAGTGTGAACCCGGACTAAAACCCTTATTTAGGTGTTACTACATTAGACCGTAAAAGTGATTTTTTTTTTAATTTTTTTTTTTTTTTTTTATTTCCTTGACCGAAGTAAGGCTGGCCATAGACGGAGCGAATTTTCATTGCAGCAAAGAAATTCACTTGATTCCCCATCAATGACAATAATAGCCGCTAGCAATAACATCAGCTATAACAACCGCTAGAGATAATCACATGTAAAATTCAGCAGGCTGGTTGTACCCAAGTTGATCGATCGACCAACTTGGGTACCCTCAACCTGCCCATACATGGTTCGAATCTTGACCGCTCCCTGCTTAACCAGCCGAGATTCGAACCATCTATGGCCAGCCTAACTGCCTCAGTGTTTTCTACACCATCCTAATATGGGGAATGCTGACTCACTTAATGATGCCTTAAATGTCTTGTGACTCCTTTGTACACATTCTCAATACTATTAATGAAATAGATAACACGAGTCTTCCTTTCATTGCACAATACTCAGAGGGCAGTATACATAACTCATTTTTATGTATATTTACAGGCCATGGCTGCAGACAAGAGTGAAGAATGGTTTGCAAAGCACAAAAAACAGAAACCATCCGCATAGATAACACTGACATGCCTATGTGGCTCATAGAAATTCCTATGCTGTACATGTTCATGATTGCTTTCAAAATAAAATCTGAGACCTAATTAAGTTTGTCAAATACTGTGTTTGTGTCTTATTTCTGTTCTGCTATGTTATACTATATTCCTACTAATTGATCTGCAAACATTGTTCGTGTAATAAAAATCTTGTCCTAGAATGCTATGAACATCGTCTCGTCCTTTTTTATTTTTTATTTTTTTAACTAGAGAATATGCCTATAACCTCATATATACCAATAGTATGGGTGGCAGGCAGGTCATTTGATTCTCTGATTTCAACACTAGTGAAGGTTGACAGCTCTGGAGCCAGCACATTCAAATACAAGGCCACAATAGCAGCTCTGATATTTCTGTTTTTCTGATATTTCTGTTTTTCTGATATTTCTGTTTATTCCACTTGTAACTTTGTTGTGTATAGTATGTGAAGTTGATTTGTGTACTACAGAGGTCCCTAATTCTCTCCCTATCTGTAAGATCTGACTGCTATTTGACAGTTAGGATATAAATTAGGAAACAATACTGCCTTAGAGTGAGTTCACACCAGTGCTGCTGTTTGGCCGCAGCGCAATTGTATGTTCGGTTTACCCGTGGGTTTAGGTGCGCTCCTATTATACCCTGCATTTTCATGAAAGCTCATGAAAGTTCTGCATGCTGCATCTTTGAGGCACTTTCAGAAAATGCAAGCTCTAATAGAAAACAATAGATGGCTCCCTTTGTTTTTAAACGCCAACGTTGTCAATTTTATGTCTAGGGCCAGTGGTAGTCACTCACCATAGCCCCCTTTTTTCAACGAAGTGTTATATACTAGTGTGATGTCTTTTTGTAATTGTGTAATTTAATAAAATATTGGCTTGGTTTTTCAGACAGTGCCTGAGGGTCTTCTGTCCTCTTGAGAGATACTTATTCTCTTTGTTGTTTTTTGTAAGCTCTAATAGAAGTCAGTGTGAGCGCACCTAAAATTATCAGTAAACCGCACATACAAGTGCGTTGCAGCCAAACCAACGCACACCAGCGTGAACCTCTGCTCTTACGATATTTGTAGTGCTTTGTTGATGTAACTGTATTTTCACAACATAACTCGTGATAGATATGTACATAATATATATCTCTAAGTCTACACACCAGAACTTTTTTATACCATTAATGTGAGCTATTACCAAGAACTGGATGTCCCTCCAGAATTGATGAAGAGACAAGAAGAAAACTGGTCAGGGAGGCTGCCAAGAGGCCTAAAGTAACAATAAAGGATCTGCAGGAATATCTGGCAAGTAATGGCTGTGTGGTACATGTGACAACAATCTCCTGTTGTCTTCATATGTCTGGGCTATAGGGTAGAGTGGCAAGACTGAAGCCTTTTCTTACCAAGAAAAACATCCAAGCCCGATTTAAATTTTGCAAAAACACATCTGAAGTCTCCCAAAAGCATGTGGTAAAATGTGTTATGGTCTGATGAAACCAAGGTTGAACTTTTTGTCCATAATTCCAAAAGATATGTTTCCCGCAAAAACAACACTGCACATCACCAAAAGAACACCATACCCACCGTGAAGCATGGTGGTGGCAGCGTCATGCTTTGGGGCTGTTTTTCTTCAGCTGGAACAGGGGCCTTAGTCAAGGTGGAGGGAATTATGAACAGTTCCAAATACCAGTCAATATTGGGACAAAACCTTCAGGCTTCTGCTAGAAAGCTGAACATGAAGAGGAACTTCATCTTTCAGCATGACAACGACCCAAAGTATACATCCAAATCAACAAAGGAATGGCTTCACCAGAATAAGATTAAAGTTTTGGAATGGCCCAGCAAGAACACAGACTTGAATCGCATTGAAAATCTGTGGGGTGATGTGAAGAGGGCTGTGCACAGGAGGGGCCCTCGCAATCTGACAGATTTGGAGTGTTTTTGCAAAGAAGAGTGGGCAAATATTGCCAAGTCAAGATGTGCCATGCTGATAGACGCATACCCAAAAAGACTGAGTGCTGTAATAAAATCAAAATGGTGCTTCAACAAGGTATTAGTTTAAGGGTGTGCACACTTATGCAACCATATTATTTTATTTTTTTTATTTTTACTTCCCTCCACCTAAAAGATTTCAGTTTGTTGTTGAACTGAGTTGTACAGTTTATAGGTCACATTAAAGATGGAAAAAGTTCTGAAATGATTTATCTTTGTCACATTTTTTTACATCACAGAAACCTGACATTTTAGCAGGGGTGTGTAGTTGACTTTCTATATCTTTTATATATGTATGTGTGAGAGAGAGAGAGAGAGAGAGAGTGAATATTACCAAAAGTATTGGGACACCTGCTTTTACACTCACAGGAACTTGAGTTGGCCGGCCCTTTGCAGCTATAAAAGCTTCAACTCTTCGGGAAAGGCTGTCCACAAGGTTTAGGAGTGTGTCTATGGGAATGTTTGACCATTCTTCCAGAAGCGCATTTGTGATGTCAGGCACTGATGTTGGACGAGAAGGCCTGGTTTACAGTCTTGGCTCTAATTCATCCCAAAGATTTTCTATCGCTTTGAGGCCAGTCAAGTTCCTGCACCCCAAACTCGGTCATCCATGCCTTTATGGACCTTGCTTTGTGCACTGTTCTGCAGTCAAACTGTTCCCACAAAGTTGGCATGAAATTGTCCAAAATGTCTTGGAATGCTGATGCCCTAAGAGTTCCCTTCACTGGAACTAAGGGACCAAACCTGACACCATAATCCCCCCCCCCCCCTCCACCAAATGATTTGGACCAGTGCACACTTAAGCTGACCAAAGGACTGTCATTATCTGAAAGTTTAAAATGTATGTATATCCAAAATATAAATGTGGAGTATGTACTTTAATGGGTAAAACCCCTTGCAGTTTTATTTATTTTGCTTTCTGTGTACCATTGGGGAGGGACTTCCCTCTTTTGCCGTGTACTCACGATCGGAAATTCGGCCAGCAAAAGACAGATGAGAGTTTTTCATCAGAAAATGCGACCGTGTGTATGCTCCATCGGACTTTTGCTGGCCGAATTCCAGCCAGCAAAATATTGAGAGCAGGTTCTCTATTTTTCGGTCGGAAAAAGTTCCTATCCGAACATGCGATCGTCTGTAGCAATTCCGACGCGCAAAATTCCTACGCATGCTCGGAAACAATTCAACGCATGCTCGGAAGCATTGAACTTCATTTTCTCGTCTCGATGTAGTGTTGTACGTCACCGCGTTCACACTGAGGCGGTTTTCATGTGTTTTTAGCGCTAGAAATAGTGCCTGAAAACCACTTCCTATTCATTTCAGTGTGATGTTTCACACTGGGGTGGGGTGCGCTTGCGGGACGTTAGGAAAAGTCCTGCAAGCAGCATCTTTTGGGGTGGTTTGGAAGCGCTGTATTCAGCGCTCCCAAAGCACCCGGTCTGAAATAAATGGGCAGTGCTTCCGAAGCGCCTAAAAAGCGTTTTGGAAGCGCTGCAACATGGGCGCTTTTAACCCCTTCTTTGGGGTTAAAAGCGCCGCTAAAACGAGTGGTGCTTTAGCACTAACGTGGCCACGGCCCCAGTGTGAAAGGGGTCTAGATTTTTGGATCTCCCCTCGCTTTCTGTTTCAGTGATGATGGTCACTAGTACAAATAAAGGGGTGAATCCTCCCCAGTGAGGATTTGGACAACAACAAAAAAACCTTGACAGAGGGATTTTTTATTTACCGTATATACTCGAGTATAAGTCGCTCCGAGTATAAGTCGAGGTCCTAATTTACCACAAAAAAATGGTAAAAACGTATTGACCCGAGTATAAGACAAGGGTGAGAAATGCACAGCTACTGTAAGTGGAAAAGAGGGTCAACAATGCCCATTTGCAGCCTCACTGTGCCCATTTGCAGCCTCACTGTGCCCATTTGCATGCCTCACTGTGCCCATTTGCAGCCATAGGTCCACCGAACTTCAAACTCGGTAGTTAAGGGTTCCTAGATGCCCCCTAGCTGCAGCCAAAATTTTGGGTCTCTGAACCCAAAGGGTCCCGAAATGACATTGCTGCAGATGGACACAGTTGACCGAATTTGGGGCCCCGTATCTTGGGGCCACTTAGTGCTAAGAACCCCAAATTTGGTGTGCAAACCCAGTGGAACTAGCACCATAAAATATCGAAAGATGGGGTTTCTAGCACCAAGTGGCCCCGAGATACAGGGCCCCAAAAATCGGTTCAGAAAATGTCAAGCACTTTTCTGTAGCAGAGAATGACATTTTCCGAACCGGCTTTGGAGCCCCGTATCTCGGGGCCACTTGGTGCTAGGAACTCCATCTTTGGATATGTTCTGTTACCAGTTCCACTAGGTTTGCACACCAAATTTGGTTGTTGGGAGTAGTGGCAGTTCTTTCCTCCTTTACATTTATGAGTCCGGTGGATTGGTATCAGAACAAGCCCTGCACCCTATACTCTGGGGGGGGGAGCCAAAAGTAATATTACAGGTCACAGACCCCCTCTATTCATTCGATTCAGTGAGCTCTCATTTGATTGTGATGCTGGCAGTTTGCATGGCCATTGCAGAATTGTATCAATTTTTGTTTCTGATACATCGAACAAATGTCTGCATGTCATAGAACAGATTGTAATACATATCAGTTCAATGGATTATTTCTAATTGTTCATATTTTCAATTAATACCCTATATGTTGCATAGTTCCATATTTACACCTAGTGAGCGCTTATGTAAGCACTTATGCAGGCTTTGTTTTTCTCTTTTTAATCGTTTCTGTATGTTTGTTTTTTTTTTTTTGTTTTTTTTTTGTTTTTTTAATACACGTGTTTGAGAACATGCATGTAAGCTCCTGGGTGGAAGGAGAGGAGGATGACTACAAATGAGAACAATTGTTCAGGTGTAAAAATGCTTGTCACAGTTAATGGAAGTAGATGTGAATAGCCTGGATTTAAATGACTGGGATTACTATTGCTGAGTGTTGTCAAGTGTTGATTTGGGTGCAAAAAGCCTCAAGTGTGACTAGTGGGGTTATTTACGAAAGGCAAATCCACTTTGCACTACAAGTGCACTTGGAAGTGCAGTTGCTTTAAATCTGAGGGGTAGATCTGAAATTAGGGAAAGCTCTGCTGATTTTATCATCCAATCATCTGCAAGCTAAAATGCTGTGTTTTTACGGACGTGCACCCAGAATAAGCCGACCGCGCTGTAGCCGTCTTTCGGCTATGGCTCGGTCGGCAAGTGGTCAATCAATAAAGAAATGCTTGTTTGTGATCACTCTTACCTACATCGATCACAACTCAAAATGTATGTCAAGTTTGAGATTTCTGTATAAGCTTCTGCAACTTCCTCCATAGAATCCACTTCATCCCCAGATGCTCAGAACCATAGTATATTTTTTGTTGCAGAAAAATAAGGGCGTTTGACCTTTTAAGACTTGTCTTTGTTGACTAATCTGCAGTGAAGGAGAAAGGATTGCAGGTCAGAGTGGTATTGTAATTGATACTATCCCTGCTTCAGGAATTATGATTTAAGACTGCTGGCACAACATAAAAATCCCAGTCAATATTTGTTTAGTAAGGCACTGTTCTCTGTAAAGCAACAGGTCATTGTGTGTAGAAGCAGAAGGGACTACCTTTCACTTAACTGAAAAACAACGTTTATGAAAATTTAGAATTGCGCTAGCAACACAATGGGGTTGCTTTACTAAGGGCAAATAGTCTGTGCACTTTGCAAATTGCCGCTGCGCTCTGCAAATACGGTTGCTCCAGAGCTTAGCAATTGAGGTAAAGCTTCCCTTCACACAGAAAACCCAATCGTGTGCAAGGAACTTTTTTGTAAAAAAAAAAAAACAATGCAATTTTGCTTGCACATGATGGGATGATGGAAGTCAGCAGAGCTTCTGCTCATTTACTAAGCACTGGAGCAACTGCCCTTGCAGAGTGCAACCGCACAATCTATTTGCCTTTAGTAAATCAACTCCAATGTTTCATAATAAAAAGCAGCAAAGTTTATGGTAAAAATTGTGATTCTGTCATTTTTATTAAAAGTCACGTAAGCAATGTTTAGTACAGTGCCTGCAAAAGGTTTGATCAAAGTTGCTCTCACTTTATACTTTCAGAGGTGTACGATTTTATCAACAAGGTCAAATTTAATCTCTATTGCTGAACTTTATGAGATGACATTTAATGATCATGTTTACCTCTGTGTTTCCTTTCTGTTAATTCCAAACCACCAAAGAGCAAAACACTGCAAAGAGGCAACGTTTTTGTAATGCATAAAAACATATTTGGGATATTGCTATGGGTAACACTATAGGCAGATATACGTCTTTGCCTAATTAAAGTATATCCAAACCCAAGAAATAACATTATATACGTTGGGGACAGAAAGTATTCAGACCCCCTTAAATTTTTCACTCTTTGTTATATTGCAGCCATTTGATAAAATTATTTAAGTTCATTTTTTTTCCTCATTAATGTACACACAGCACCCCATATCGACAGAAAAACACAGAATTGTTGACATTTTTGCAGATTTATTAAAAAAGAAAAACTGAAATATCACATGGTCCTAAGTATTCAGACCCTTTGCTCAGTATTTAGTAGAATCACCCTTTTGATCTAATACAGCCATGAGTCTTTTTGGGAAAGATGCAACAAGTTTTTCACACCGGGATTTGGGGATCCTCTGCCATTCCTCCTTGCAGATCCTCTCTAGTTCTGTCAGGTTGGATGGTAAACGTTGGTGGACAGCCATTTTAAGGTCTCTCCAGAGATGCTCAATTGGGTTTAAGTCAGGGCTCTGCTGGGCCATTCAAGAACAGTCACGGAGTTGTTGTGAAGCCACTCCTTCGTTATTTTAGCTGTGTGCTTAGGGTCATTGTCTTGTTGGAAGGTAAACCTTCAGCCCAGTCTGAGGTCCTGAGCACTCTGGAGAAGCTTTTCGTCCAGGATATCCCTGTACTTGGCCACATTCATCTTTCCCTCGATTGCAACCAGTCATCCTGTCCCTGCAGCTGAAAAACACCCCCACAGCATGATGCTGCCACTACCATGCTTCACTGTTGGGACTGTATTAGACAGGTGATGAGCAGTGCCTGGTTTTCTCCACACATACAGCTTAGAATTAAGGCCAAAAAGTTCTATCTTGGTCTCATCAGACCAGAGAATCTTATTTCTCACCACCATTTCTCACTTGGAGTCATTCAGGTGTATTTTAGCAAACTCCATGCAGGCTTTCATGTGTCTTGCACTGAGGAGAGGCTTCCGTCGGGCCACTTTGCCATAAAGCCCCGACTGGTGGAGGGCTGCAGTGATGGTTGACCTTCTACAGCTTTATCCCATCTCCTGACTGCATCTCTGGAGCTCAGCCACAGTGATCTTTGGGTTCTTCTTTACCGCTCTCACCAAGGCTCTTCTCCCCCGATAGCTCAGTTTAGCCAGATGGCCAGTTCTAGGAAGGTTTCTGGTTGTCCCAAACGTCTTCCATTTAAGGATTATGGGGGCCACTGTGCTCTTAGGAACCTTAAGTGCGGCAGAATTTTTTTTTGTAACCTTGGCCAGATCTCTGCCTTGCCACAATTGTCTCTGAGCTCTTCAGGCAGTTCCTTTGACCTCATGATTCTCATTTGCTCTGACATGCACTGTGAGCTGTAAAGTCTTATATAGACAGGTGTGTGGCTTTCCTAATCAAGTCCAATCAGTATAATCAAACACAGCTGGACTCAAATGAAGGTGTAGAACCATCTCAAGGATGATCAGAAGAAATGGACAGCACCTGAGTTAAATATATGAGTGTCACAGCAAAGGGTCTGAATACTTAGGACCATGTGATATTTCAGTTTTTCTTTTTTAATAAATCTGCAAAAATGTCAACAATTCTGTGTTTTTCTGTCAATATGAGGTGCTGTGTGTACATTGAGGAAAAAAAATGAACTTAAATGATTTTAGCAAATGGCTGCAATATAACAAAGAGTGAAAAATTTAAGGGGGTCTGAATACTTTATGTCCCCACTGTATGACAGTTTAACAGTCCTTGGATGTGGAGGCTGCATTTGTTTTCTTTATCGGACCATTGCTGTAGAATACCTGTGGATCTTGCCAGAAATCTTGTGTATGTAACTTCCTTCTTATATCAGCCTTCCCTCTATCGTCTGTGAACTATAGGACACCTCCTCCCTATGTAACTGAAATGAGGAGAGAAAAGGTGCTTGTAATCCAAAGCAGGATAACATTTCCAGTAGTGAGTGTTGTCACCCTAGTATTGGAAGGATCACCAGGTAGAAACAAAGGAAAAAAAAGGACACTAACGTGGCCACCACATCTAAGGACTGCTAAGCTGCATTATATGAATTATTCCCATTGACCACTGACACAGGGCCATGTATTACTCCCACTGACACAGGGCCATGTATTACTCCCACTGACACAGGGCCATGTATTGCTCCCACTGACACAGGGCCATGTATTACTCCCACTGACACAGGGCCATGTATTACTCCCACTGACACAGGGCCATGAATTACTCCCACTGACACAGGGCCATGAATTACTCCCACTGACACAGGGCCATGAATTACTCCCACTGACCACTAACACAGGGTCATGAATTACTCCCACTGACCACTGACACAGGGCCATGAATTACTCCCACTGACACAGGGCCATGAATTACTCCCACTGACACAGGGCCATGAATTACTCCCACTGACCACTGACACAGGGCCATGTATTACCCCCACTGACACAGGGCCATGTATTACCCCCACTGACACAGGGCCATGTATTACCCCCACTGACACAGCGCCATGTATTACCCCCACTGACACAGGGCCATATATTACCCCCACTGACACAGGGCCATGTATTACCCCCACTGACACAGGGCCATGAATTACTCCCACTGACCACTGACACAGGGCCATGTATTATCCCCACTGACACAGGGCCATGTATTGCCCCCACTGACACAGGGCCATGTATTGCCCCCACTGACACAGGGCCATGTATTACCCCCCACTGACACAGAGCCATGTATTACCCCCCACTGACACAGGGCCATGTATTACCCCCACTGACACAGGGCCATGTATTGCCCCCACTGACACAGGGCCATGTATTACCCCCACTGACACAGGGCCATGTATTGCCCCCAGTGACACAGGACCATGTATTGCCCCCACTGACACAGGGCCATGTATTACCCCCACTGACACAGGGCCATGTATTACCCCCACTGACACAGGGCCATGTATTACCCCCACTGACACAGGGCCATGTATTACCCCCACTGACACAGGGCCATGTATTACCCCCACTGACACAGGGCCATGTATTACCCCCACTGACACAGGGCCATGAATTACTCCCACTGACCACTGACACAGGGCCATGTATTACCCCCACTGGCACGGGGCCATGTATTACCCCTACTGACACAGGGCCATGTATTACCCCCACTGACACAGGGCCATGTATTACCCCCACTGACACAGGGCCATGTATTACCCCCACTGACACAGGGCCATGTATTACCCCCACTGACACAGGGCCATGTATTACCCCCACTGACACAGGGCCATGTATTACCCCCACTGACACAGGGCCATGTATTACTCCCACTGACACAGGGACATGTATTACTCCCACTGACACAGGGCCATGTATTACCCCCACTGACACAGGGCCATGTATTACCCCCACTGACACAGGGCCATGTATTACTCCCACTGACACAGGGACATGTATTACCCCCACTGACACAGGGCCATGTATTACCCCCACTGACACAGGGCAATGTATTACTCCCACTGACACAGGGCCATGTATTACCCCCACTGACACAAAGCCATGTATTACTCCCACTGACACAGGGCCATGTATTACTCCCACTGACACCGGGACTAGACATGTGCAGGATGAAAAAATTTGTTTAGTTTCGTTTCGTTTCGATTCGTTATTTAACTAAATTCGTTTAGTTAAATTCGTTGCATTCGTTACATTCGTTTTCGGAATTCGTTTCGTTTCGTATTCGAATTCGAAAAAATTCTACCACATTCGAAAAAAAACTGTCAAATTCGAAAAAATTCTACCACATTCGAAAAAAACTATCAAATTCGAAAAAATTCTACCACATTCGAAAAAAACTGTCAAATTCAAAAAAATTCTACCACATTCGAAAAAACTATCAAATTCGAAAAAATTCTACCACATTCGAAAAAAACTGTCAAATTCAAAAAAATTCTACCACATTCGAAAAAAAACTATCAAATTCGAAAAAATTCTACCACATTGGAAAAAAACTGTCAAATTCGAAAAAATTCTACCACATTGGGAAAAAAACTGTCAAATTCGAAAAAATTCTACCACGTTCGAAAAAAACGATAAAATTAGAAAAAATTCTACCGCATTCGAAAAAAACATTAACTGAATTTGAAAAAGTAAACTATATATAACCATTTTGCGAAATTTGAAATTCGTATAGAATGAAATCGAATTCCAATAGAAAAGATTAGGATAGAATAGAAAGTATAAAAGAATAGCATAGAAAAACAATAGAACAGAATAGAAAAAAATTATAATATATTGTATTCTAATCTTTTCTTTTCGAATTCATTCTGTACCAAATTCCAATTTTGGAAGATGGTTATATATATATATATATTATATTTTTTTTCTATTCTGTTCCATTGTTTTTCAATGCTATTCTTTTCTATTCTATTCTAAACTTTTCTATTCGAATTTGAATTAATTCTATGCGAAATTAGAATTTCGGAAGATGGCTTCTAAAATTAGAATTTCGTATAGAATGAATTCGAATTTGAATAGAAAAGGTTAGAATAGAAAATAATAGAAATAGAATAGACTAGAAAAACAATAGAACAGAATAGAAAAAAAATTATAATATATTGTATTCTAATCTTTTCTTTTCGAATTCATTCTGTACCAAATTCCAATTTTGGAAGATGGTTATATATATATATATATATATATATATATATATATTATATTTTTTTCTATTCTGTTTCATTGTTTTTCTATGCTATTCTTTTTTATTCTATTCTAAACTTTTCTATTCGAATTTGAATTCATTCTATATGAAATTCGAATTTCGGAAGATGGCTTCTGAAATTCAAATTTTGTATAGAATGAATTCGAATTTGAATAGAATATAATAGAAAAGAATAGACTAGAAAAACAATAGAACAGATCTGAATAAAATACAATATATATATATTATATCTTATTCTATTCTGTTCTATTGTTTTTCTAGTCTATTCTTTCTACTCTATTTTAATCTTTTCTATTCAAATTCAAATTTTTATACGAAATTCGAATTTCAGGAGATGGTTATATATATATATATATATATATATATATATATATATATATATATATATATATATATATATATATATATATATATACATATATATATATTAGGGTTGTCCCGATACCACTTTTTTAGGACCGAGTACAAGTACCGATACTTTTTTTCAAGTACTCGCCGATACCGATTACCGATAGTTTTTTTTAATGTCACGTGACAGTGTTTTTTTTTTTGTTTGTTTTTTTAGGGGGGGGGGGGGTGAGTGAACGGTGCCTGTGTGTGTGTTTTTTTTATTTTTTTTATTTTTTTCATTTACATTTATTATTTTTTACAATTTTTTTTTTTATTCTTTATTGCACTTTGTGTGTGTGTGTGTTTTTTTTTAATCAGCCCTGTTGGGGGGCTTTGGTGAGATATCAGGGGTCTTAACAGACCTCTGATATCTCCCCCTTGAGACAGAGAAAGAGACCGAGGATAGAGATTCCCCAGTCCCTTTCTCTGCAGCCTCAGCTGCACTGAAAATGAATGGAGAGAAGACAGCGGCTCCTCTCCATCCATAAACTGACACATCGTAATCACAGGAGATTACAATGTTTCAGTTATGTGAATGGACCGAGTCAGCTGACTCTGTCCATTCACACAGCGGAGAGAGACAGCAGAACGGAGGGGACAGAGGAAGAGAGAGGGGGACAGCGGAAAGCCGGAACGGATGGGGACAGCGGAGGGGGACACAGCAAAGAAGAAGGACAGCGGAGGGGGACAATGCAGCGGAGGAGGACAGCGGAGGACAGCGGAGGGGGACAATGCAACGGAGCAGGACAGCGGAGGGGGACAATGCAGCGGAGGAGGACAGCGGAGGGGGACAATGCAGTGGAGGAGGACAGCGGAGGGGGACAATGCAGCGGAGGAGGACAGCGGAGGACAGTGGAGGACGACAATGCAGCGGAGCAGGACAGCGGAGGGGGACAATGCAGCGGAGGAGGACAGCAGAGGACAATGCAGCGGAGGAGGACAGCGGAGGACAGCGGAGGGGGACAATGCAGCGGAGCAGGACAGCGGAGGGGGACAATGCAGTGTGGAGGAGGACAGCGGAGGACAGCGGAGGGGGACAATGCAGCGGAGCAGGACAGCGGAGGACAATGCAGCGGAGGAGGACAGCGGAGGACAGCGGAGGACAGCGGAGGGGGACAATGCAGCGGAGCAGGACAGCGGAGGGGGAAAATGCAGCGGAGGAGGACAGCGGAGGACAGCGGAGGGGGACAATGCAGCGGAGCAGGACAGCGGAGGACAATGCAGCAGAGGAGGACAGAGGAGCAGGACAGCGGAGGGGGACAATGCAGCGGAGGAGGACAGCGGAGGACAGCGGAGGACAATGCAGCAGAGGAGGACAGAGGAGCAGGACAGCGGAGGGGGACAATGCAGCGGAGGAGGACAGCGGAGGACAGCGGAGGACAATGCAGCGGAGGAGGACAGTGGAGGACAGCGGAGGGGGACAATGCAGCGGAGCAGGACAGCGGAGGGGGACAATGCAACAGAGGAGGACAGCGGAGGGGGACAATGCAGCGGAGGAGGACAGCGGAGGACAGCGGAGGACAATGCAGCGGAGGAGGACAGCGGAGGACAGCGGAGGACAATGCAGCGGAGGAGGACAGCGGAGGGGGACAATGCAGCGGAGCAGGACAGCGGAGGGGGACAATGCAGCGGAGGAGGACAGCGGAGGACAGCAGAGGGGGACAATGCAGCGGAGCAGGACAGCGGAGGGGGACAATGCAGCGGAGGAGGACAGCGGAGGACAATGCAGCGGAGGACAGCGGAGGGGGACAATGCAGCGGAGGAGGACAGCGGAGGACAATGCAGCGGAGGAGGACAGCGGAGGACAGCGGAGGGGGACAATGCAGCAGAGCAGGACAGCGGAGGGGGACAATGCAACGGAATATTTTATATTTTTTTTATTCTGTTCTATTGTTTTTCTATGCTATTATTTTATATTATTTCCTGTTCTATTCTAATCTTTTCTATTTGAATTCATTCTGTACCAAATTCCAATTTCGGAAGATGGTTTTATTTATATATATATATATATGTATATATATATATATATATATATATATATATATATAATTTTTTTCTATTCTGTTCTATTGTTTTTCTTTTCTAGCCTTTTCTATTAGAATTCGATTTCATTCTATTTCATTCTGTTTCTGTATAACCATTTTCAGAAATTCAAATTTCGTATAGAATGATTTTGCATTCAAATAGAAGAGATTAGAATAAAATAGAAAATAATAGAAAAGAATAGAAAAACAATAGACCAGCATAGAAAAAATAGAACAGAATAGAATAAAATATATATATTATATTTTATTCTGTTCTGTTCTATTGTTTGTCTAGTCTATTATTTTCTATTCTAATCTTTTCTATTCAAATTCGAATTCATTCTATACGAAATTCCACTTTCAGAAGTCATCTTCCGAAATTCGAATTTCGTATAGAATGAATTCAAATTCGAATAGAAAAGTTTAGAATAGAATAGAAAAGAATAGCATAGAAAAACAATGAAACAGAATAGAAAAAAATTATTTATATATATATATATATATATATATATATATATATATATATATATATATATATATATATATATATATATAAAAACATCTTCCAAAATTCGAATTTCATATAGACTGAAATCAAATTTGAATATAAAAGATTAGAATAGAATAGAAAGTAATAGAAAAGAATAGACTGGAAAAACAATATAACAGAATAGAAGAAAATATAATATATATCGAATTCGAAAAAAATAGAAAACGTTTTTCTAAAAAAAACAATAAGATAGAATATAAAATAATAAAGCAATAGAATATATATATATATATATATATATATATATATATATATATTCTATTGCTTTATTATTTTATATTCTATCTTATTGTTTTTTTTAGAAAAACGTTTTCTATTTTTTTCGAATTCGATTCGAATATGTTTTCGAATTCGATTCGAATATGTTTTCGAATTCGATTCGAATTCGATTATGTTTTTCGAATTTGATTCGAATATGTTTTCCAATTCGAATCGAATATGTTTTCCAATTCAATTCTAATATGTTTTCGAAATCGATTCGAATATGTTTTCGAATTCGTTCGTTTTTTTTGGATTCGTTTAAATTCTTTACTTTTGTAATTCGGAAATTCGGATGCATCCGAATTTCCGAATAATGAAAAATTCGTCCGAATTTCGATTCGGAACGAAACGAAATGCACATGCCTAACCGGGACATGTATTACTCCCACTGACACAGGGCCATGTATTACTCCCACTGACACAGGGCCATGTATTACTCCCACTGACACAGGGCCATGTATTACTCCCACTGACACAGGGCCATGTATTCCTCCCACTGACACCGGGACATGTATTACTCCCACTGACACAGGGACATGTATTATTCCCACTGACACAGGGACATGTTATTCTACCACTGACACAGGGCCATGTATTACCCCCACTGACACAAGGCCATGTATTAATCCCACTGCCATAGGGACATGTATTATTCCCACTGACAAAGGGACATGTATTACTCCCACTGACATAGGGACATGTATTATTCCCACTGACATAGGGACATGTATTATTCCCACTGACATAGGGACATGTATTATTTCCACTGACATAGGGACATGTATTATTTCCATTGACCACTGACATAGGGACATGTATTATTCCCACTGACATGGGGCCATGTATTATTCCCACTGACATAGGGACATGTATTATTCCCACTGACATGGGGCCATGTATTATTCCCACTGACATGGGGCCATGTATTATTCCCACTGCCATAGGGACATGTATTATTCCCACTGACAAAGGGACATGTATTACTCCCACTGACATAGGGACATGTATTAAAAAAAACAAAAAAAAATGCAGCGCTGTGTGATACTGAACCTTACAAATGCATAAATAGTGCCATAAACAATGAAAATCAATATTGCTAAAAAATGTAACTATGAATATAAAAAAAATATTTTGTGTAAGCAAGCTCACAGTGAAAAAAATTAGTATTATTCCTTAATATCAAGTGTCCAAAAAAAAAAAGAGAGATTTTTTCTCCCAATTTACATCAATCCACAGAGACAAAAGTGCAAATTGGGGTATTTATACGTATTAATGTCCAAAAGGTGACTCTAGTGATGATAATCCTGATCAGAAGAGGGTGACTTCACACACACATGCTGTCAAATTTAGTTAGTGAATGTAACGAATACAAAATGTATCCGAAGTTACGAATTATCCAAAATAACAAATGCCGTATCTAAACGAATGGAACGTAACAAATTAATAATAAATAACAATAATAACAAAAAACTTGTTATTATTATTATTATTTTGTTCCGTTACATTTGTTTAAATGTGGCATCCATTATTTTGCATAATCCATAACTTTGGATAAATTTGTATTCGCTACATTTACTAACAGCCTATAATTTAATAGCTATTAGTAGTTAGTTATTTTTTCGGATTTTCTAATTCGGAATTTGAAAGTTCGGAATTTTTGAAAAAAGCACAGAACAAATTAAATGAAAATGAACAAATTTTTCGGCAGTGCACATGTCTACTAGGGCCATATATTACTCCCACTGACACAGGGCCATATGTTACTCCCACTGACACAGGGCCATATGTTACCCCCACTGACACAGGGCCATGTATTACTCCCACTGACACAGGGCCATGTATTACTCCCACTGACACAGGGCCATGTATTACTCCCACTGACATAGAGACATGTATTACCCCCACTGACACAGGGCCATGTATTACCCCCACTGACACAGGGCCATGTATTACCCCCACTGACACAGGGCCATGTATTACTCCCACTGACATAGAGACATGTATTACTCCCACTGACATAGGGACATCTCACAAAAGTGAGTACACCCCACACATTTTTGTAAATATTTTATTCTATCTTTTCATGTGACAACACTGAAGAAATTACACTTGCTTGTATAACGGTGTAAATTTGCTGTCCCCTCAAAATAACTCAACACACAGCCATTAATGTCTAAACCGCTGGCAACAAAAGTGAGTATGCCCCTAAGTGAAAATGTCCAAATTGGGCCCAAAGTGTCAATATTTTGTGTGGCCACCATTATTTTCCAGCACTGCCTTAACCCTCTTGGGCATGGAGTTCACCAGAGCTTCACAGGTTGCCACTGGAGTCCTCTTCTACTCCTCCATGATGACATCATGGAACTGGTGGATGTTAGAGACCTTGCGCTCCTCCACCTTCCGTTTGAGGATGCCCCACAGATGATCAATAGGGTTTAGGTCTGGAGACATGTTTGGCCAGTCCTCACCTTTACCCACAGCTTCTTTAGCAAGGCAGTGGTCGTCTTGAAAGTGTGCTTGGGGTCATTATGCTGGAATACTTACTGCTCTGCGGCCCAGTCTCCGAAGGGAGGGGATCATGCTCTGCTTCAGTATGTCACAGTACATGTTGGCATTCATGGTTCCCTCAATGAACTGTAGCTCCCCAGTGCCGGCAGCACTCATGCAGCCCCAGACCATGACACTCCCACCACCATGCTTGACTGTAGGCAAGACACACTTGTCTTTGTACTCCTCACCTGGTTGCATCCCTCTGTCAGAACATAATAGAACAGCAGGGGAAATATCTGTACTAACATTTGGATTGTTAGTACAGCAGCTGACTGGAGTTCATAGGCAGTTCCTTAAGGGCCCGTACACACTATCAGAAAATTGTACGAAAAATATTGCTTTTGAAGCAATTGTACGATAATCTGATCATTGGTACACAGCTTTCGAGAGCTGATCATGACAGTTCATGCAAAATTACTGATTGGACAAGCACGAAAATCTTTCTCGTATGAGACCAGATCGTACAATTTTCATTCAATCAGTACAGTTGTCATCCTAAAAAAAAAATACAAAAAAACAAATACAATTATCAGTACAGTTGTCATCCGAAAATACAATACTTCACTCCTGAATTTTCATTCTGTTGTACAAAAATTTTCGTAAGTTTAGAAGCCTCTTTTATTTTCGATATGAGACTAGCATGCAAAAAAAAAAAAAAGAACAGTTGATCATGCATCTGATAATCTCATCATGTGTACCAGGCATTAGACTAAATTCTGAGCTAGGTTTCCGGAACTTAGAATGGCACTTGAAAATCAGGCACAGTTGCATTCTGTTGAGGACATAATGAAGACTCATTCCAACTGTTCCCTGTGCTTTTTAATGCACATTCCTGCACAATAGTAATGTGTTATACATTAGAGAGGCATTCAATCAATTTCTTTCAACATGGTATGGAATGCACCTGTGGCATGTTACTTTGTAAAAAAAAAAAGTCACTGTGAATGAGCCCTGAAGGAATGAATATAGCTGAACATGATTAATTATATACATTTCTCCCTGTACCACTGGATGGCAGCATATCCCAATATCACTTTGTCTCATATACTGTACAATACATAGCTACAAGTACATTGTTTCTATATACATGTGTTACAATTTTAAAGCATAAAGCCTCAATTTTAAAAAAATATACTAACATATTATTACTATTCTGTTTTATTGCTATCTGTGTCCCCACTGTGAGAGATGTTTTTAAAAACACTTGCATCTGTTTTGCTCTGTTTGAGGGGCAATTTACAATGAATGGCACTGCACGTGCAACAAATTCCTTTGTGCATTTCGTAAATGTGTGCAAATTTGTGCGATTTGGCATCAGCAGCCTTAAGCCCAGTACACATTGGCCTCCATAATCCTTAAATGGAAGACGTTTGGGACGACCAGAACCCTTCCTAGAGCTGGCCGTCTGGCCAAACTGAGCTATGGGGGGAGAAGAGCCTTGGTGAGAGAGGTAAAGAAGAACCCAAAAATCACTGTGGCTGAGCTCCAGAGATGCAGTCGGGATATGGGAGAAAGTTGTAGAAAGTCAACCATCACTGCAACCCTCCACCAGTCGGTGCTTTATGGCAGAGTGGCCCGACGGAAGCCTCTCCTCAGTGCAAGACACATGAAAGCCCGCATGGAGTTTGCTAAAAAAACACCTGAAGGACTCCAAGATGGTGAGAAATAAGATTCTCTGGTCTTATGAGACCAAGATAGAACTTTTTGGCCTTAATTTTAAGCAGTATGTATGGAGAAAACCAGGCACTGCTCATCACCTGTCCAATTTAGTCCCAACAGTGAAGCATGGTGGTGGCAGCATCATGCTGTGGGGGTGTTTTTCAGCTGCAGGGACAGGACGACTGGTTGCAATCGAGGGAAAGATGAATGCGGCCAAGTACAGGGATATCCTGGACGAAAACCTTCTCCAGAGTGCTCAGGACCTCAGACTGGGCTGAAGGTTTACCTTCCAACAAGACAATGACCTTAAGCACACAGCTAAAATAACAAAGGAGTGGCTTCACAACAACTCCGTGACTGCTCTTGAATGACCCAGCCAGAGCCCTGACTTAAACCCAATTGAGCATCTCTGGAGAGACCTAAAAATGGCTGTCCACCAACGTTTACCATCCAACCTGACAGAACTGGAGAGGATCTGCAAGGAGGAATGGCAAAGGATCCCCAAATTCAGGTGTGAAAAACTTGTTGCATCTTTCCCAAAAAGACTCATGGCTGTATTAGATCAAAAGGGTGCTTCTACTAAATACTGAGCAAAGGGTCTGAATACTTAGGACCATGTGATATTTCAGTTTTTCTTTTTTAATAAATCTACAAAAATGTGAACAATTCTGTGTTTTTCTGTCAATATGGGGTGCTGTGTGTACATTAATGAGGAAAAAATTAAGTTAAATGATTTTACCAAATGGCTGCAATATAACAAAGAGTGAAAAATTTAAGGGGGTCTGAATACTTTCCGTCCCCACTGTGTATATATATGTATCCATTTATAATACATTGTTTATGTTTGTCCTAACATTATATAGTTTTGGTTAGATTGTATAGTGTACGGCCAGCTGACATAATGCCTGACAAAGATGGTTCCATCCTTCTGGAGAGAAAAGCAGATTAAGATATTGTCAGGTGAAGTACTATGATCTCTGTGAAAGGTAATACATACAGTATATAGAAGTGGTACACTCACACAGTACTTGGCATTCATGCACTTCATAGGAATAATGTATCTGGTGCTACGTCCACTGGAGAAATTCATTTTCCACCATCCCAAACCCTCCTTCCCACCAGTTTCAAAAGCACACCTGCCATTTTCGAAGCTTCTCCAAAGGGTTGCAAGATCCGTGAAGAGAAAGAGCCAAGGCTGGCGGCTCAGGGTGGGATGTGCAGCAGAAGAACAATGGGTAACGAGGAACCACTAGACTTGTAACCTTTTCCTGGACTAAAGGTAAATGCCATGTTGTGTTAAAGTCTATAAATATCTCTTGTTTGCTCCACGTCGGTCTGTTAAATATACCATGAGTAGCATTTTATTATATAGTGGGTATAGATAAGAATCGCCACCTTTTAAAATGAACACATTTTGCTGCTATGCAGCCTGAAACTAGGACAGACACAGTTTTTGTTTTACCCAGCTGTGTTTACTAGTGCAACTTATAACATCCAAGTGAAAGATATAACACCAACATGTCAGAAAAAAATCAAAAACAGAATCACTGAGTTGGAAAAGGGATCACCTCCCCCCTTATGTCAGTGTTTTGTTGGACCACCTTTTGTTTTCATTACAGCCTTTAGTCTGTTGGGATATGTCTCTACTAACTTTGCACTAGACTTTGCAATATTTGCCCACTCTTCTTTGCAGAACTGCTCAAGTCCAGCTAAATTTGAAAGTGACCTTATGTGGACTGCAGTCTTAAAGTCATTCCTCAGATTTTCAATGGGGTTTAAAGTTGATGTAAACCCTCACATATACCCAGTGAAGTGAACAGCCTCAGATGAAACAAATCTCCCTACATAACCCAACCCCATGATTAAATCTTTATGATGAAACATGTCGGGGCGTAGCTACACGGCGATCTCACACGAGTACTAGAGGAGGGAGTGAAGGGGGACAGAGCGGAGCTCCAGTGAAGGGACGAGTGCTGTGGACGGGTGAGACGAACGTGAGCACACACACCTCCTGGGTCCGCCGTGGCCTGCCTGTTGTTATTTCAGTTGCTATTGCTTGCTGTGGGAGTTCTCCATTTGCCGTGAAGTGACTTGCCTGTTATTTTATTTTAAATGTGAGTTCATTACAAGCTGTTTTATATGTGATTAAATCTTTTAAACGAGATTACACTATTGGAGCTTCTTTTATTTTTATGTCATACTACCAACCTAAGAAAAGCGGTGTTCCTATGGAGCAGTGGAGGTGTATGCTCGCATGTTAACCCCCATGTAAGTGGGTTAGAGGCTCTGTCAGGCCAAACACGAGAGTGAGAGGCCTTAACAGCTGGTGAGTTTGAATTTCAGCAGGGAGTGGATTCACGTCACAGAGGTGTGGTGGATGTTTGAAAACACAGCTGAGCAGTTTTGGAGTCACCCTCACTCTTTTTTTGGACTTTCTTCAAATATTTTCATGATTATTTTTCACGATTGATTGGTTTCTGGACTTTATAGACATTTACTGTGTTCAATTTTCATTATATATATTTTTTCTTGGATGTATATATTTGTATATCACTTTCACTGAGTGTTATAATTTATATTGGCTCATATTGAATTTGTTGAATAATTTATTTTATTTAATATTAATTTTTACTTTTTAGGATATTTAGCAATATATGTTTTTTCACTTTTTCTCTAGTCACGTCTGTATTCAGCTCACTGGCTGGATAAGAGTGTCTGGCATCTCCCCACCTGGGGATAAGCGCCACTATTTCATCTATAATTTTCCTTTGGTGAATTCGGTTTATATAAGTTTTACATGTATATCTGCTGTCTTCAGCTTTATAAAGTTCTGATTGTGTTAGGAGATTTTCTCTTACTGGTTAGCACTGCTGTGAAGCTTGGACATACAGCCAAGACAGCTGATTGGTGGAAAGGCACACACCCCCTCTCCTCATAGGTAGAGACGTTCAGTTCTGTTGTTGAATCATTCAACACTTTGCTAATCTATTTATAGCATCCTCCCCAACACAAAACTCAGGCTGCTTTTATCTCCTGTGTGAAGAACTTGTCAGGAGTTATCAGGCTAAAAACAGAAGAACAGGGCAGGAGAAAGCGATGGGACACAGGGCTTTGAAAAAAGATAACAAAACACTGCAGATATATGTGCCCAGCCCAAATTTTATGAATCAGGTTTACATCCACTTTAAGCCTGGGCTCTGACTAATCCATGCAAGGACATTTACCCTTTTCTCCTTCAACCACTTTATGGTCATTTTTGCTGTATGCTTTGGATCATTGCCATGTTGGAAGGTAAACCTTCTTCCCATTGACAACTTTCTGTCAGAGGGCAGCTGATTTTCCTCAAGAATGTGATGGAATTTTGCCCCATCCATTTTTCTACTATCCTGAGAAGTTCTCCAGTCCCTGCTGCAGAGAAACACCCCCATAACAGGATATTACCAGCTTTACGTATGTAGAAATGGTGTTCCTTAGATGGTAGTTGTATTGGATTTCCAGGAGACATCGTTTGGTGTTGAGGCCAAATAATTTAATTTTAGTCTCATCTGACCACCTTAAACGCATCTTAAAGATTCTGAGGCCACATGAAAAAAGGTTTTATGGTCAGATGAGACTAAAATTGAATTATTTGGTCTATACACCAAACTATATATTTGGCGGAAATCCAATACATACGGATCACGATCCAAGTAACATCATACCTACAGTAAAGCATGGAGGTGGTAATATCCTGTTATGGGGGTGTTTTTCTGCAGCAGGGACTGGAGCACTTGTCAGGATAGAAGAAAAATGGATGGGGCAAAATACTGTCAAATTCCTGAGTAAAATCAGCTGCCCTTTGCCAGAAAGTTGTCAATGGGAAGAAGCTTTACCTTCCAACATGACAATGACCCAAAGCACACAGCAAAATGACCACAAAGTGGTTGAAGGAGATAAGGGTAAATGTCCTTGCATGGCCTAGTCAGAGCCCATTGAAAAATCTGTGGAATGACTTGAAGACTGCAGTCCACAAACGGTCACCATCAAATGTAACTGAACTTGAGCAATTCTTCAAAGAAGAGTGGTCTAGATGTGCAAAGTTGGTAGAAACATATCCCAACAGACTAAAGGCTGTAATTAAAGCAAAAGGTGGTTCAACAAAATACTGACATAAGGGGGTGATTCTTTTTCCAACTCAGTGATTCTGTGTTTGATTTTTTTTTTTGCAATGTTGGTGTTATATCTTTCACTTAAGTTGCACTAGTATGTACAGCTGGATAAAACTGTGTCTCTCTTCTAGTGTGTTACACTTTACTATCCAACAAGTCGTAATCATTCTTATACAGGTTAACAGCCTCCGTTTATGGCAACAGGATATTGAATCACTGGATAATGAGGAGTAGACTCAGACTTTGGACATTTTAATGAAGGTATCCTCATCTCCTTTGCAATGCCTGACTCAATTATTAATTGTCCACAGAGAGCATTATACTCCACAGAAATGACATTCCTGAGGAAGGGCCACAGATGTACTTTAGCCATGGGTACCCTCATACACATGCCATGGCACTGCCCCAAACTATACAGATATTGTGCATATATTTTTACAATCCTCAATTCCCTATGTTCTATACAGATTCTGCTAGATCTAAACTTGCTCTCTTGGGAGTGATCCCAGAGGATGTGCTACCAGCTGAAGTGCACTCACTGTGGACAAGATCCCTATATTTGGCTCAAAAACATATCCTTCAGAAATAAATCTCGCCCACTCCCCCAACATATACCCAATGGCGGAGGCTTAACTTTAACTTGAGGAGAGAGGAGTTGACATCCTGTAAACACAGGGGTTGTCCTAAAAAATTCTGAAAATTTGGTCTTAATGGTTGGAAGCTAATGAGTCAACTTATACGTAAACATCTCCAGATAATGTAGAGCAGTGATAGTAAATTGAGTTGTACTCAGGATGGGAATTATACTCTGCTTACTGTAGTTTTAGCGGCACTTTACCGCTGTTTAAGTGGTGCTTTGCTGCTGCTAGTGGTACGCTTTTAACCCTCCCCAAAGGGGTTAAAAGCACCTGCAAAGCGCCACTGCAGAAGCGCTTTGCAGGCGCATGGACAGTGCTGTCCATTGATTTCAACGGGGAGGGGCGGTGGAGGAGTGGTGTATACAGTGCTCCCGCACCACTCCAAAGATGCTGCTTGCAGGACTTTTTTTCTTGTCCTGCAAGAGCACCGCTCCAGTGTGAAAGCACTTGGGATGTCACACTGGGGCTGCAGGTGAGGCAGTTTTCAGGCACTTTACAGGCGCTATTCTTAGCGCTAAAGTGCCTGAAAAACGCCTCAGTGTGAAAGTAGCCAAAGCAGAGTAAAGAGGCAATACTACCACTGAGACATTTTTTTTTACCTTTAGAGTGGTAGTAAACTGGCAGCTTTTTGTAACAAACAACCTGCAAGGCAAAGTTTTAATGTGCTAGTTTACATCGCATACTAGCACATTATGTGAAACTTACCTTAAAACGAAGCCCTCCAGCGGCGTGCTATCACCACTCTGACAGGGCTTCCATCTTCACCCAGGCTTCCATCTGGGTTGGCGGGCTCCAGTCTTTTGATTGGATGAGCTGCGATGACATGGTTCATGGCACAAGACTCTGTAGGAATGGCACCGGTATGCCGTTCCTTCAGAGCGCATGCGCCAGTGACATCACCGGCGGCTTTGCAAGTAAATATCTCCTAAACGGTGCACGTTTAGGAGATATTTACTGTACCTCATTATAAGCTTACCTATAGGTAAAAATCAACCAAGGGAGTTTACTCCCACTTTAATGCATGAAATACATTAAAGAGGAGTTCCAGTCTGGATTTTTGTATTTTTAAGTCAGTAGCTACAAATACTGTAGCTGCTGACTTTTAATATTAGGGCACTTACCTGTCCAGGGATCCCGCGATGTTGGCACCCCGAGCCAATTTGGCAATTGGCTTTGAGTGAAGGCGCCAGCATTGTAGATAAGGGAAACCGGCAGTGCAGCCTTGCGGCTTCACAGCCTGCTTCCTACTGCACATGTGCGAGTTGCGCTGCGCTTTCTGAATGGTCCCGCCACCTTCTGGGACCTCTGTGTGTTTCCCCCAGAAGGTAGCGGGTGGAAGGAGGAGGGAACAATAATGTTTTAGATCGCTGATCTTACCCAGAAGTGGGAGTAACTGACAAAATGAACAAGTGGAGCATCCCCTTTTGGGTGGAGCTCTGCTTTAAGGTTAAAAAACAGAAAATTGTTTCATAATTAATTTTTTTACCGTAATTTTCTTTTCCTGGTGCCTATTCATGGCAGCATACCTGTGACAGGCTCCGCCTTGGCTCCTCACTCAGGACCAGTGAATATTATAAAAGAAAAGGATTAGTGCACTCCCAGAATTCTCCTTTTTTTCCCCTTCATACCTCATGGTCAGTAAATGGTGGTCGAACGTCCCTTACCTCTGCAGTCGGCAGCTTCCAGCTGGGTTCAAGCCTCTCCCAGGTGCAGTCCCTATTCCTGGGCAGCTAAATACGCTAAGATAGGGAGTCCCTTCTGTGGGTCTTTTGGGACAGCAGTTGTCTCTTAGCATTCTACGTAATATAGCATACTGAGGTTGGGATTGTATGCTGCCTTGGATAGGCACCAGGAAAAGAAAATTACGGTAAGTATGAAACAAGGTTTTCTTGGTACCTCCATGGCAGTATACCCGTGACAAATAACTAGCTGAAATGGGTGGGATGATGCATAGTAAAAGATTTATTTGAAAAAGAATTTAAAATAGGCAAATGGCAGCCTGATAGCTTGTATGTAGCCAGTTTCTACAGATGAGAAAGCTCCAATGTCTACTCTGTAACGACTCATAAATGCATGTTGGGGTTCACCATGATGCTACCCTTTAGATCGTTTTGATGGATACGTCTGCTCTGGCCGTCCAAGAAGCAGAAAACAATTAGGTGGCATACAGCCCAACTGAAGAGGGGGTTCCGGTCCCCTATACCTGTACACCTTTTTAACCGACTTAATTATCCATGAAACTATTGTACTAGAGCAGGGATCTGCAAACTATGGCTCCCCAGCTGCCGCAGCACCACATGTCCTATGAGGTATTGTAAAGCTCTGATATTCACAGACATGACTGGACATGATGGATACTGTAGTTCCGGAATGGCCGGAGGGCCCCGATGATGCTACTTTGACCCTGGCTTTTTTTTTTGGCGTATTACAAATAGGTTAGATGAAAGTCTGAAATGTGTTGTGGCTTGAAGATAGTGTCTTAGTACCAAAGTAATATCGTCTTCATGGAGAAGGTCAAAATTGGATCTGAAAAGATTGGCAGGGCCCAAGGCTCAGAGATAGTAGAGGAAGAGGAGAACTTAGGGATGAATCCATGTACCGTTGTAAGTTCCACTCTATCCGAGCACAAAAAATAATATTATTGTCTTCTGATCTCAGAGCCTGAAGTTCTGATACTCCCCAGACCGATGCCATCGCCACAAAGAAAAATTGTTTCTAAGTGAGATTCCACAAGGATGCTGAATCAGATGGGGCAAAAGGTTGTTTGGATAAGGGCTCCAGAGTGATAGAGAGTAGGAAAAATGTGTTTTAATGGTGGGCTTATCTTCCTGACTGTCTTGAAGAATTTGATTATTAAAGGATTTTTGGCCTATCTCTTGTTGTCACAGCAGAGATTGCCACCAGCTGTACCTTTTAAATTGCTTAATCCTAATCCTAAATCAAGGTCTGCTTGCAGGAAGTCAAGGAGTTGGGAGGAAGATGGTACATCGGGATTGAAGTTTTGCCGTTCAAAAAAGATCTAAAGTTATTCCAAACCTTGTCCACGTATTGTTCATTAAAGGCTCCTGTGCTTTGAGCAGAGTTGAAACATTTCTGGAGGAACATCCTAAATTGGGGTCTATTCATCTGTCTAAAAGATTCTCAATTGAGGCTGAATTATCGATGGGTGAGATGAAATTCTTTGTTATACGAACCATCTACCTCCGGCGGACTGCCTGGCATTGCAGAATCTTGTTCTGACCATGGATAAAGTTTTCCTAGGCAATTGAGAGGAAAAAAACATTTTTTATTTTTTCCTTTCCTCTTCAACAATTGATCCTATATCATCCATCAGAGTAAGCCTATGTTTCCACTATTGCGACCTTAAAGTTGCACGATTTTGCCACGATTTTGATGCGACTTGAAACAATGCCTGTGTATTCTTGAGGTCTATGGACCTCAAGCCGCATCAAAGTGGGACCAAAGTAGTGCAGGGACTACTCTAAAGTCGTTGCGACTTGAAATTGCACAGATAAACGGTACTCATTGGTAATTACAACTTGTCATGTGACTTTGCAGTCCCAAGTCACATGACAAGTCGCACTAGTGGAAACAGAGCCGAAAGAAGGAAGCCTTCTTCTTTAGAAATGGGAAGTACATCTTTTGACTACTCAGATGTAGTGTGGGCTTTCTCCCAGCCAATAGCTGGCTTTACAGGCTGGACATAGGGCTGAACTAGGAAAAAGTTGAAGCCCGAGGGCCGAGCTCTTTTGAGGTATCCTAAGATGGCCCCCATCATCCAGATGTCTAGGAGGGATACTTGCTGCGTGGTTAGAGGATTTTCTCGAGGATGGGCCAGGAAGAGTTAGCTTCTCTGGAGGAGATTGAGCCAATTGCTGCAGAAGAACTGCTGTTGCTTGTTCCACCACGTATCCCCTGCCTATCTTTGAGTAGGACAGCTTACCTGTTAACCTTCTGGCTCTGTCTGCTGCATAGACTCTAAAACAGCTTTTGCAGACCAATTGGCTGGTAATGGGATGACCCTGCATGCTCGGTATTTAGGGATTTGAGAGTTGGTGAATGTGAAGAACTATGTCTTTTCACGGATGAACCCTCGCCACTTCATGATATCCTCATCTGGTTGGGGCCATCATAGGTTTGTTTATGTCGCCTTTATGTCCGCTTGGACTTCTTCTGGCGTACAAGGCTGAAATACATAAACATACCAGCATAAGTGCTCTATTTTTTTTTTTTTTACTCACCTGGACGACGGTCCCTACCTTAAATGTTGTTCGGGTGGCGTACTGCTTATTTTAGGCAACAGACAGAAAAAGCAGCTAGAGAAAGATAAAGGATTTAGCGAGGAAATGGTATTCCTGGGTAAAGAAAAAGAAAGAAATCACATTTACCACTGACAAAAACAGGGTCCCTTCCAGGGGCTCCCCGTATAGGCAACCTCCTCAGATGACAACAGGCTGCCATGCTGAAAGCCCCCAGTAATAAACAATGGAGAGGGGAGGGGCATCTGTGGAAGATACAACCCTCTAAAAATGATTTTGACAAACAAGGGCAAAAAAAAATAAATGTCAAATTTGCCCCTATTTAAGATGCCCACCATGACCCCAGGCCAGACCGCGCATGCGTGGCCGGCGGCACTAGGACATATGCGGCCCGCCCGACTCAGCCCGGCCCACCATGCCGGCTCCTGCCATCCGCACATGCGCAGAGCGGGCAGGAAGATGCTGAGTGACTCAGAAATGCCGCCCACTATAGCAACCAGGATTGAAGGTACAATATCACATGGAGGGGAAGGTGGTGAGGGAGGAAGAAAGCGAAAAAGAGAGAGGAACGCAAGGAAACACTTGGCAGTGACCGGCCCCCTGTTTTACTTACCTGAGCCCTGGATCTTGACCCACGGGGACACGCTGTCTCTCTGCTCGGGGTTCTTGGCTCTTGATTGGATAGATTAATAGCAGCGCAGCCATTTGCTCCAGCAGCGGTCATTCAAATCCAATGATGTGGGCGGGGCTGAGTCCTGCATTCGCCGACTCGGGAGCGCGCCCGCAAAGTAATCCCCTGGGAGAGCGCTTCTCCCAGGGGATTATCTGATGTGGGAAGGAGCCGCGAGAGCCGCCGGGGGGACCTGAGAAGACGAGGTTCTGGGCCACTTTGTGCAAAACAAGCTGCACAGTGGAGGTAAATATGATTTTTTTTTTTAACTAACCCTTACAATCACTTTAAGAGACAACTGCTGTCCCAAAAGACCCACAGAAGGGACTCCCCATCTTATCATCGCATTTAGCTGCCCAAGAATAGGGACTGCATCTGGGTGAGGCTTGAACCCGACTACAGAGGTAAGGGACGTTCGACCACCATTCACTGACTATGAGGGGAAAAAAGGAGAATGCTGGGAGTGCACTAATCCTTTTCTTTTATAACCACTTCCCACCCAGGCCAATTCTGACATTTCTCTCCTACATGTAAAATTCATCATTTTTTTTGCTGGAAAATTACATTTGTTAGAACACCCAAACATTATATATGCTTTTTTTTTTAGCAAAGACCTTAGAGAATACAGTGGTGGTCGTTGCAACTTTTTATCTCGCACGGTGTTTGCGCAGCAATTTTTTGAACAATTTTTTTTTGGAAAAAAAAAACAGTTTCATGCTTTAAAAAAAAAAAAAAACATTAAAGTTAGCCCAATTTTTTTGCATAATGTGAAAGATGAAGTTACGCCGAGTACATAGATACCTAACATGTCACGCTTCAAAATTGCTATCACCATCCTGGGTTTACATAGCTCCCAGCTGTCCCTGGTTTGGAACAATGTCCCTCTGTCCCTCTTTCCTCCTCATTTTGGTCTGATCTATATAGTTGTATATAAAATGCACATTTTTATTTTTCAAAAAGTGTTTCCCAGTGCTAAACCTTTCATCTAATTTCTAAGTTGCTACATTTGTAAATGTCAAAAGCCAATATAAGGGAATAGAAGTGGTTAAAAAAAAACAAAAAAAAAAAACGTGGGTTTAGGAATCTTTTTTTTTTTTGTATAATCCTCCCTTAGGGGGACGTGGCAGGAGGTGTGTCCTATGTCTACATACGTTTCCCATCTAAAACGGTTGGGAGGTATGTGTTTATACTTTTCTCTGTGTATACACTATACAGGAGACTGAAGACACACCCACCCTCCGTATCCACTTATCACTATCCTGGGTTTCTAACTTTTTCTCTGTGTATACGCCGTACAAGACTAAAGACACACCCACCCTTCCAATCCACCAATCACCAATCTCCTAAGTGTCGAGGCGCATCCAGATGACATCACTAGCTTTCATTTCTGTCTTAATGTCTCCGTATCAGGGGCCATTTTTCAGTAGATTACAGAGCTCGGGGATAGCCTGGGCTTCAAGAAAATGTCCCCTATAGAAGGGTAGAGTTGTGTGAAGTGCACATTTCATACAGAATTTCTCCTCGCCGTTAGACGAGTGTGTGCTCCGTGTGTCAGGCTGCTGTATTCACCCTACGTGTTCTCCTCTGTCCTGTATGTGTGATACAATGGAAGTGATATGTCTCCTCTGAATAATACCTGAGGATTGTCACATGTGGCTCTAGACATAATTCCAGCTGTACCTACCTGCCGGGGACAGTCTATAACACCTGTAAGTAGCACCCTGTGGACTTTGCTATTGATGTGTGTGTATAGTTCTATAAGTAAGTGTCCCCCAGGATAGAGAGCAGGGTGAAGTGCAGTGTAAATGGTAGACGCAGGTTCACATTTTCTTTACAGTGGTACACTCAGTAATAAAGCACACCTGTCACTTCATGTTCACATGGAGGAAGTGTAAACAATATCATGCTGGACACAATAGTGATGTCCAGTTCATGAACGAATCGTTCTTTTGAATCGATTCTTTTCAGTGAACTGGATGAATCGATTCATCTGAGTGAACTGATCCGTTTGAATCAGTTCACTATGCACTCAATACATACATAGCAGAGCAGAGCAGAGCAGGCCTGGTAATATGATCCTAGAGTGAGAGAGCTTGGCCCCTCCCTGCAACCAATCAGCGTACTCAATGCACAGTGACACTCAGGAACTGGATACAAACTTAAAACAAGAGTCAGGAGTACACAGTACACCGAGTTAAAGAATCATACAAGTTACCGAGTTAAAGAATCATAGAAGTTGTTAGAACATAGTACACTGAAAGAACCATGAGTCTCCACCAGTAGAACAATACACTAAATCAATGATCAGGTAGCAGCACTACACTACAGACTGCTTTAGGCTGGGTTCACACTGCTGCGGTGGCAGACATCGTATTTGATTCGCAGCGCACTGCTGTTCACATCACATGCGATGTCTGTGCTGTGCGATATCAGCCATACAGATAGTATGGCTGATATCGCACCGCATTCGGTCCAAACTCGCACAGGACCCTTTTTTTTTGTTCGGACTAGAATCGGATCGCATGGGTGTTCACACCTATGCGATCCGATACATGTCCGAATTGTCAGTTCGCAGTGCGATATGCGGGCTGAACTGGGGGTGTCATTAACATTGTATGACACTCCCCAGCAGTTCGCATATGGCAGTGTGAACTGCCATGCGAGTTGGTGCGATGCGGGAACCCGCAGTAAATTCGCTGCGTTCCCGCACCGCAGCAGTGTGAACCCAGCCTTAAAGACAGAGAGGACAAAGTCAAGATAACAAGCCTCTATGTGATAGTTTGTTGAAGTGACAGGTTCTCTTTATTGCATCTGGGGTCTGTTATATGATCACATGAGTATAGGATTGTGCTCAGTAACCTGGGTAGCAGGTGTTCTGTCAGATCAAGCAATCTTTAGGAGTAGCCAATATTGCCACTTACGTGATGCACAAACAGCTGTATAAACAAAAAGCGGGTTTTTGTGCATGTGAACTGCATTCTGATGAGCCAACTTCACAGTTAAGATTGCTAGTCATCAGATTTGTCCGTAGTCTTTACAGTGCATAATGAGGCCCCTTTCACACTTGTGTGACTTGTCCTGCGACTTGAGACTACAAAGTCGCATGACAAGTGGTACCCTATGATTTCCAATGAGTACCGTTCATATTTGTGCGTCTTCAAGTCACAGCGACTTCAAAGTAGTCACTGCATTACTTTGGTCCTATTTTGATGCGACTTGAGGCAGAGACCTCTAGATTACATAGGTAATTCTTCAAGTCGTATCAAAGTCACGGTAAAAATCGTGGCAAAAATTGCACGACTTTCAAATGGCACAAGTGTGAAAGGAGCCTAACGATTGGATTTTACTACCGTGGTTACTTCGCCCGCCCGTGGTAGTAAAATCCGATAATTTTTTTCTGTGCATGCGCTGTAAAGATGATGGAAAAATCTGATGGCTAGCAATGTTAACTGTGAAGTTGGCCCATCAGAATGAGGTTCACGCGCACAAAAACCCGCTTTTCATCTACACAGCTTTTTGTGCGACACCAAAATTGATGACGCTGGCTGGTCTGACAAATTGTGGTCTGACAGTCTGACACAATAGTATTGTGCTTGTGCTCTGAGCAACAAACTAAATACAAGTAAACCTCCCCAGGACCTGCCAACCTTCTGTGAAGAATCATTCTTTTGATTCTAATCATTTAAGAAGGTTGAGTCAGAGATTTGGTTCCCTTGCTTGTCAGTAGACTCAGCAAGTGAACCGAAGAACCGAAGAATCGATTCATTGAATCAGTTCATTTCAGTGAGTAGTTCGAAATGAACCGATTCAATTAAAAGATCCGGACTTCCCATCACTAGGACACAAGTCTGAACCCACCTGAGCTATCCCCGCCAGGAGGCTGTCAAAGCGGACAGCCAATCATAGGCAGGTAAAGGCATGTCCTGCAGCCACACATATACAAGGGGCGTGTATGTGCAGGTCGGGGGAATGCCCTCACCCGCCTATGATTGGCTGTCTGCAGTAACAGCCTCCTGGCAGGGATAGCTCAGGTGGGTTCAGACTTGTGTCCAAACATACTTGAGCTCATCCCTCCCTGCACCTCTAGTGCCTGTATCCTTGGGCATATGTCAGTGGGTAATGCAGCATGCTTTTAAAGGATAAGTTCACCTTTTGTAAAATATATAATGCATGCATGTCTTTTTGCAGGTAAAAAAAATTGCATTTGTTTTTTGCTTTTTTTTCCATTGCTGCCTTTAACCACTTCAATGCCAGGCCATTTCGCCCCTTCCCGCCCAGGGCAATTTTCAGCTTTGTCGCATTTTGAATGACAATTGTGCGGTCATCCATCACTGTACCCAAACTAAAAAATTTTTATCATTTTTTTCCCCCACAAATAGAGCTTTCTTTTGGTGGTATTTGATCAACTCTGCGGTTTTTATTTTTTGCTAAACAAACTAAAAAAGAACATTTTTGAAAAAAAAAATTATTTTTCTTTGTTTCGTTTATAAAGTTTTGTTTTCTCCTTCACTGACTGGCACTGATGAGGATGCACTGATATGTAGAATTGATGGGCACTGATATGCAGCACTGATGGGCACCAATAGGCGGCACTGACATGCAGCACCGATGGGCACTGACTGGCGCTGTGATGGGCACTGATTGGCAGATAGGTGGTACTGATGTTGAGGTACTGACCGGTTTTACTGCTGGGCACTGAGATTGGCACTGACTGGCACTGTGATGGGCGCTGATTGGCACTTTGGGCACTGTGAGCTGTGTTTTTATGGGGCACTGACTGACAGCTTATGGGCACATTTTAAAAGATGTTGTGGCACATCTGAGGGGGCTGTACTGATAATCAATGTGCTGATTATCAGCACAGACCCCCCTCTGACAGGGAGAGCTCCCCTCACTGGGAGCCACCTGCTCCCAGTGAGGGGAGCTCTGAGAGCTGATTGGAGGGAAGGGACACACACACACGCCTACACCTATCAATCAGCTATAGATACCTCCCCTTGTCACCTTTTTTTTCTCTTGGTGTCAGGAAAACTTGTCAGAAGTGATTCATACTGATAGAACGAAGCAGCAGACAGAAATTATACTTAGTGCTGTGGATTGAGACAATTACACACTATAGAGGGATATGCTGAGAACTACACAATGACTGACGGTACTTGTAGTCTAATGAATTCATAGGAAACTGTGAATGAATGATGGGGCCGTGTGGGCACAGCCCCACACAGCCTTACTGGGTTCAAATTGTGACCGCAGGTGCGGGGAGATGACCTCCCAAATTCTGTCACAGAGCAGGGAGCACTGGCAACAGGAGGTGGGTGAGAGCGAAGGGGGAACACAGGAAGCGCTACCTGAGTGTAGTATTGGAGCACAATTTAATGGCAAAGTAAGAAATAACACTCACAGGATTAAGATTAAAAACAGGCTCGTCTATATATGGTATCTCTCCAGGCGTCCAAGACAGACATCCACGCATTGTGTAGATGGCAGGGGGTCCGCTGTCGGTCATGCGGCCACCAGGAAGTCAGCCCCCTGCCATCTGTCACCAGTCTTCTGTTACTTAAATCCAAAAATCACAAAACAGTTCTCCTGCGCTTGTGTACTGGGTCTAGGGATGTGTGGTGCATTCAACCCTTTTTTGTATGAAAAGTCAATTGCCTTGCTGCCCTCCTCAGAACAATGGGTGTCCTTGGAACTGTAACATATAAGAAAGAAGGGAGGGCACACAACCTTGTGCATTACCAAAAATAATTGAAATACAGGTAAAAATAGCAATGGTTCTACTCCCATAAAAACGTGGTAACGAGGCAACAGCAATAGCGAACAGTTTCTCTTAGGTCTGTAGTTAAAACCGGAGATGCCGGAGGACCATGCGGTATTGCAGGGTGGCTAACGCGTTTCGAGGTTGGACCCTCTTCCTCAGAGTCAAAGCAATTAATTTTATTACCTAAATCCACCCTGTGTATCTTCTCCACATGCAAACGTGTCCTTCAAGCCGTCATATACAGTGCAATCCAGTAACCAACAATCTTATGCTCTTGCTTAGTGACGGGATTGCACTGTATATGATGGCTTGAAGGACACATTTGCATGTGGAGTAGATTGGTGACATATATCATAAATAACACGGACACTGTTATATGGGGTACTGGAAAATAATTTATGGCAAACATTTTTTTTTGAAAAAGTATTATGTTGATTCTATGTGAAATATGCTGAGATCATTTATTATTTTGGAAGTATCATATTGCACATTGCTTTGCTGGAATGGAAGTATTGTGCGGCACTGTTTAGGTATATTGATCATTAGTGTACATGGGAATACACTTCGTGTTAGCAGCAATACACATAGAGGTTGATTTACTAAAACTGGAGAGTGTAAAATCTGGTGCAGATCTGCATTTAAATCAGCTTCCAGGTTTTGTCAAAGCTTATTTGGACAAGCTGAAGTTAAAAGCTGATTGGCTACCGTGTACAGCTTCACCAGTTTTAGCACTCCCCCGTTTTAGCCCCAGTTCATGCCAAATGCACTCTATCAGTGCTTTGTCATGTGCGGCTTGTCGACATCTGTGCAATTATTATGCACATGAAATCGCCCAAAATAGTGCAGGAACCTTTCAAATCAGTGCAAGTTGGAGTTGCACCGATTTGAGCGGTTCCATAGGCACAAATAGGAATGCGACTTGTCATGCGATTTTAAACTGTCAAATTTCATGACAAGTCGCATCGGTGTGAACGGGGGCTTGGTAAATCCACCCCAGAGTGATTGAATATTCACAATAAGTTGTTATATTTGCGCTAGGTTTTTTTAAAATGACCTTGTTAAAGGAGATCATGCCTTAAACAGGGCACTTGGAAGCTATATTTGTGTATATGAAAGCAGTTCTAATGGTAATATAAATAAATATGTAATGTCATTTTTGCTAGGTTAACACTTAAATGATGCTGTAAATTAGAGAAAAGTGACGAAACTATGGATTTTGGTAAGTTTTTCCTTTCTGTTTAATGATATTAGTACTCAAGCGCTGGTGTGGTAAAAAATATAAACCATAGTAAAACATATATATGAAGTGATAAAAGCTGCAACCAAAAAGGTGATCTCTCACTAATGCAAATAATATGAAATAAAAAATATATGGTGCGCTAATATCACAAATGCTGATATTAATAAGTGCTATAGTGATTCCTATAGGTGGCTTAACCACTAAATAAAGTGCAAAGTGCCTGGAGACAAACCTGGAAAACTTATAATTAACAAATAAAAACAAATGTGCTAAATATTGGGTGTGCACAATGAACTTTAATGGTGAATTGCAACATAGGTATATACGTGCTTAAACCGATCACATCCAATGTTATTCCTGCTAGTAATATAAAGCCAGGTATATGAAATATTAGGTTTATGCAATGGACTGCATATCACTGATGATGACCAGTTATAAGCAGAAAGTGCGTGTTTATAAGGTCCCATCCATTATTGTTTCTGCTGGTAAAGCTGAAGCATGAGAAATAAATAGCAAGAAATAAAAATGCATTTTCCTGAAGATAGCTACCACATGAGATGGCTTGCAGTTCTAATTCAACCAGCTGATTCGATCACCCCTTTCTGTTCATAATCTCCATATCCTCCAGAGCTCAAACATATAACAGAAGAGAAAACAATAGTGTAATACTGCAAAACTAGTGTCAGCTAGCTAAAGTCGATACACTCACATACGCCCAATGGAAAACAGCGGGTTGCGTCACAGGTCCCGTGACATTCTCAAGTTTTCCTCGAGGTGTTAACTTCTGTGGACGGCCTGGACATCTCTGTGATCCCATCTTTTTGAAATTTTTGTATCACTTTTGCTACAGTATTCTGACTGATAAGTAAAGCTTTGCTGATCTTGTAGCCTTCACCTTTCTTGGTAGGTTAATTGGCTTCTGTAAAAAAAAAAAAAAAATTTGCCCCTAGTATATGAATGTGAGTTGGGGACCTTGAATTGTGGGCTTCTTGAGGGTAGGGTGCGATGTATGTGTGGAACGCTGTGTAAATTGACGGTGCTATATGGGTACCTTAACCGCTTCAGCCCCGGAAGAATTTACCCCCTTCCTGACCAGAGCGTTTTTTGCGATTCGGCACTGCGTTGCTTTAACTGACAATTGCGCGGTCATGCGACGTGGCTTCCAAACAAAATTGACGTCCTTTTTTTCCCACAAATAGAGCTTTCTTTTGGTGGTATTTAATCACATCTGCGATTTTTTATTTTTTGTGCTATAAACAAAATAACAGCGACAATTTTGAAAAAGACGCATTATTTTTTACATTTTGCTATAATAAATATCCCCCCCCCCAAAAAAAAAAAAAAAAAAATATATATAATAATAAAATTTTCCTCAGTTTAGGCTGATACGTATTCTTCTACATATTTTTGGTGAAAAAAATCGCAATAAGCGTTTATTGATTGGTTTGCGCAAAAGTTATAGTGTTTACTAAATAGGGGATAGTTTTATGGCATTTTTATTAATAATTTTTTTTTGGACTAGTAATGGCAGCGATCAGCGATTTTTTTATTGTGACTGCGACGTTATGGTGGACATGTCGGACATTTTTGACACATTTTTGGGACCATTGTCATTTATACAGCGATCAGTGCGATTAAAAATGCACTGATTACTGTGTAAATGACACTGGCAGTGAAGGGGTTAACCACTAGGGGGCGGGGAGGGGTTAATCAGTACTAAGGGAGTGTTTTCTAACTGTAGGGGGGGGGGGCTGTATGTGTCACTAGACTGATCACTGCTCCCGATGACAGGGAGCAGTGATCAGTGACACTTGTCACTAGGCAGAACAGGGAGATGCTGTTTACATCAGCATCTCCCCGTCCTCTCCATGAGGCGATCGCGGGTATCCCCGGGACCCGCAACTCGACTCACAGAGCTCCCGGCCGGCGCGCGCCACTTGCGGCGCGCATGCAGTGGCAAGACGGGGAATTCAAATGGGCGTACAGGTACGCCCATTTGCCCAGCCGTGCCATTCTGCCGACGTACATCGGCATGCGCCGGTCGGGAACCGGTTAAATAAATAATAATAATAGAGGAGTACATTAATGAGACACAATGTACAGGGATAGGGACAATTGTAGACACGCATCCACACTCACTCAGGTTTAACTGGATGGACTGGTGTCCTTATTCAACCTTACTATGTAACTATGTAATGAAATTATTTTCTTTCTCAGGCCTTGTGACATTTTTCTTCCATGTGGTGCCATTGCTGACAGCATGAAATGGGAAGGGGTTTTCTTTAACCGCTTCAGCCCCGGAAGAATTTACCCCCTTCCTGACCAGAGCACTTTTTGCGATTCGGCACTGCGTCACTTTAACTGACAATTGCGTGGTCGTGCAACGTGGCTCCCAAACAAAATTGACGTCCTTTTTTTCCCCCACTAATAGAGCTTTCTTTTGGTGGTATTTGATCGCCTCTGCGGTTTTTATTTTTTGCGCTATAAACAAAAAAATAGTGACAATTTTGAAAAAAACGCATTTTTTTAAACTTTTTGCTATAATAAATATCCCCAAAAAATATTTAAAAAATCGTTTTTTTTCCTCAGTTTAGGCCGATACGTTTCTTCTACATATTTTTGGTAAAAAAAATTGCAATTAACGCTTTTTTGATTGGTTTGCGCAAAAGTTATAGCATTTACAAAATAGGGGATAGTTTTATGGCATTTTATTAATAATTTTTTTTTTTACTAGTAATGGCGGCGATCAGCCATTTTTATCATGACTGCGACATTATGGCGGACACATCAGACATGTTTGACACGTTTTTGGGACCATTGTCATTTATACAGCAATCAGTGCTATACAAATGTACTGATTCCTGTGTAAATGACACTGACAATGAAGGGATTAACCACTTGGTGGCAGTGTAGAGGTTAAGTATGTCCTGGGGAATGGTTCTAACTGTGGGGGGGTGGGGCTACGTGTGACACGTCGCTGATCTCTGCTCCCGATCACAGGGAGCAGAGATCAGTGACAGTGTCACTAGGCAGAACGGGGAGATGCTTGTTTACATTAGCATCTCCCCGTTCTTCCTCTCCGTGAGGCGATTGCGGGTATCCCCGCGGCGATCGAGTCTGTGGGACCCGTGACCCGACTCACAAAGCTCCTGGCCGGGGCGCGCGCGTGCTGCCGGCTGCGCACACGCAATGGCACAGCGGCAAATTTAAAGGGACGTACGGGTTCGCTCATTTGCCTAGCCGTGCCATTCTGCCGACGTACATCAGTGTGCGCCGGTCGGGAACCGGTTAAGTAACACCATTAATAATCATCTGTCTGCTGGACACCTGTTTAATGAATAATTTGACTCACTTGTAGTTGAATTCTTGTTAATTAGGATTTTGTTGTCTAAAATTTAGCATGAATTTGTTAGGAAAAATACTTTTTTGTGTGTGCAAATTAACAACAATGAATGCCCCGTATTTGTAGGAGTATTTTGTAGTATAGTGTTCCATAGAAAATGTTGATTCTGACATCTGTTGTGGTGTGCTCATTTATGCTGAGCACAGTGTGTGTATGTGGATATATAGATATATAAAATATATCTCCTATATAGGAGCCTTCCCTGCCAAATGATTTGAATTCCTGTGCGCACAGAGTCATGTCAAAAACTCAACAATGGAAGACAGCTATGAACAAATCCAGCTGCATTTATTTAAGGAATATAGTATGGTTACCTCCCTGCCTGTAGGTTGATGGAAAAATTCAGGTGCAGCAACAGACTGATTATGTAATTTCTCTACTCTCTCCTCATCCCAATAAGTTTCTTGTCAGAACATGGGAATGCAGCACACCTAATTGGCCCCAAGCGCTGTCAGCACTCTATCAGACTGCTGCTGTACAGGGGATAACAAGGGGCTGATATCGGGTCAATTACGGTACTTTGACAAGATGAACTTGAAAATACATTCCATCCTAACCTTGGGAAATCTGACGATTCTTCATTGCAGTGGGGCTGGACCTTTCGTGGGGGAAAAAATAGCAAATAAAAAAAATAATATAGTGTATAGAATTGCGACACAAGTCATATTGTAATTGAATGCTATTAAAAATGACCTTTTCTTTTCAATCTGCAGCCGCTGTAATTTTCTGTAAATGCAATATGGCTACCTGGAGTTGTTCTGTACACAAAGTGTATACTGGACACACCCCAGAAACATAATTTCCTGCTTGTGTGATTGGCTCACTAATTTTCCCAGAAGTCTGCCGTAAGTCAGATTTCTGGCATCCCTGCAACAAAAATGTCATTTTTGGTGAGATACTTCCAATAGGAACATGTCTTAAGGGATGCAGGCCCAGCAGATTCCCTCATTGGTGCTCTGCAGCTGCACAGCTGATTGATAATTATGAAACCACTCCCATTGGACCCAGTCAGCACAGAGGAACAAACGGGGATTTCTTCAAAATAACAGGAAGGAATCTGCAACAAAGTTTGTTATAATCCTTGCAATGTACAAAGATCAGGGGGGGAATGTTTTTTTTTTCTCAAAAGTGAAGTTACGCTTTAACCACTTGCCGACCGCCCGCCGTCGTTATACGTCGGCTGTTTGAAGAGGAATATCGTTGCTATGGCAGCAGCTAGCTACCATAACCCGGTATCCTCTTCAAGAGCAGGAGGTCGGCTTTCAGATAAAAGTGGTCTCTGCGGCGGATTCGCCGCAAGATCACTTTTATCGGCGGCGGGAGAGGGCACCCCCTCCCGTCTCGATCCAGTGCCCTCCGCCGGCTTACCGGAGCCGCTGGCAGCGGCAGGGGCGTTCGGATCCTTCTCCATATATGGAATGTAGCTGAGTGAGTGCAAGATGGGCCCCCACCCAGCTCCATACCATTGCAGGGCAGAAGCGACATCAAAATGTCACTTCCGCCCATAGCTCTTAAAGGGACATTTTTTGTAAAACATTTTTTTCAAATGATTTTTTTATTTTTGCATTTTAGTGTAAGAATTGAGATCTGAGGTCTTTTTGATTTTACAGTTCTTGTCATGCTTTTTTTCTATTACAAGGGACGTTTACATTCTTTATAATAGAAATAAAAGTGACACATTTTTTTTTAAAGAACAGTGTAAAAATCAAAAGTAAATTTAAATAAGAAAAAAAGAAAAAATGTTTAACGCCCCCCGTCCCGCCGAGCTTGCGCACAGAAGCGAACCCATACGTAAGTAACGTCCGCATATGTAAACAGTATTCAAACCACACATGTGAGGTATCGCCACGATCGTTCGAGCGAGAGCAATAATTCTAGCCCTAGAACTCCTCTGTAACTCAAAACATGCAACCTGTAGAATTTTTTAAACATCGCCTATGGAGATTTTTAAGGGTAAAAGTTTGTCGCCATTTCACGAACGGGTGCAATTTTGAAGCATGACATGTGTATTAATTTACTTGGTGTAACATCATCTTTCACAATATAAAAGAAAATTGGGCTAACTTTACTGTTGTCTTATTTTTTTAATTAAAAAAAGTGTATTTTTTGAAGACCACTGTGCAAATACGGTGTGACAAAGTATTGCAACGCCATTTTATTCTCTAGGGTGTTAGAAAAAAAATATATAATGTTTGGGGTTCTAAGTAATTTTCTAACAAATAAAACTGTTTTAAACCAGTAAATGCCAAATCTCAAAATGAGGCTCTGTCCTTTAAAGAGGAGGGCCCATCAAAAACAAAAAAAAATTTAAAGTCGGCAGCTAAAATACTGCAGCTGCTGACTTTTAATTGGACACTTACCTGTCCCAGGGTCCAGCGATGCGGGGGATCGAAGCCCCGCTCGTTTTCCCCTCCGTTCGGCGGCGCCGGCATAGCAATTGTGGGCGCCGGGCTGTGGCTTCACAGCCTGGCACTCACTGCGCGAGTGGCGCCGAGCGCCATGATTGGCCGCTCAGTCACCTGGGACCTGTAATGGGTCCCAGATGATTGACGAGGGAGGGAGCAGAGCTGAGCCCTTCCTGTGCCGAGACGGAAGTGATGTCACCAGCGCAGGCACTGAAAGAGGCAGACTACGAGGGACCCCCTAGCAACAGGCATTTAGAGGTGAGTAAAAAAAAAAAATATCCAAATGTTTTTTTGTATTTTTTTTTTTTAGGATTTTTCATGTATGTTTTTTTTTTTTTTGGGTGGAACACCACTTTAAGTGGTTAAAGTAGAGCTAAAGGCAAAACTTTTTTTTGGTTTCATTTTGGTTAGAGGAAGTGAGGGTTATAACCCCTTTTTTTTTTTTTTTTTTTACATCTCCCATTGGGGAGATTTCCCTTAGCTGAAACTGGGAGTGTAAGGAAATTCTTCTTCCAAAGTGAGTTATAGAGGAAGAACCACTATGGAGAGGTGATATAGTGGATAATCGCTACATTTCACCTCGTTCTTTTGTAGGGGACTGAACCGGAATCCGGCCCGGGTTTTTCCAGCCTCTGTGGCAGGCTTGGTTCCGGTCCGGATGTTCTGGTCCACTTGAGCCCACACTCAGGTGGACTTTAAATAACCAGGAAGAGAGCTCAACAGGGCTCTGGTTTTGAGACTCAGAAAGAAACCTAAATGAGAGGAGCTCTGGGTGTTGGACTAAAAGGTCTGCTTTTCCGCATGTTTTTTGTGGGTGATGGAGACCAGCCCCGCACTGTATAGAGAGCAGACTATTTGTTTAGTTAGCGCCGGAGGGCAAGGATTTCATTTACTGTTTGTTTTTATTTTTGCAAACCACCTGCAAATAAACCTGGCATCCGCCAGATTTTGAAGAAAGTGCCCGTTTGCTGACTGTCATGCAGAAAAAAGGTGATCCCCACGAGCTAATTCCCCACAATATATATACTGTATATGGGAATAAGGAGGTTCAGCACTATGGCAACTATTCAATGTAAAAATGGCCAGAAAAGGAAGAGGGAAAGAATCCTCAGTCCGGTCCTTCAAACAGTGAATTAAATGAAAAACCAAGAGATGGGGGGTGGGATTATTAAAGCCCATAGGGTATTGCATAAGGTATAAAAGAAAGGATAGAACTCTACCTTGATGGAAAATGTGCAATGGGCTTGGTCCCTAAGAAACCCCAGAAAAGCAGCATCCGCAAGGAGCAGGCACGCCGTCTGGAGTTATAAGGGGACGCCAGCGCATGCGCAGTGCTCACATTAACGACGTTGACGTCATACGCTGTGTAAACAGCGACACGTACACCCATGCTGTTTACATGTCGCCAATCATGGCAACCAGAGTGCCAGTGTTGACGTCAGCGGCGGTGCCACGCACCGACGATGTCAAAGCACAACAAGGGCGTGATTAAATACAAGGAAACGCTCACTAACCCGAAAACCATTCAGCACAATAAAATGGCCACCTTGGATGCCGAAACAAGCACAGAAACATGCACAATCAGGGGGCTACATAGAGAATCATCAAAGGTGCCAGTAAATAGGGGCTCAGGGGAGTGTGAGGCTGCCGATAAAACAGGGATCCCCAGAGCCATGCCTGCACGGTACCCCCCCACTAGATGAGTGGGGGGCGTCATGCACATACAGCCCACCGGCACACAATAAGCAGCGAATGCAGGGAATATAGCAGAGTCCCACCGGGAGGTGGGACCGTGCCACGCCCTACAGTGGCACGTACATAAAGGCCCACCCCGCAAGGGAATGGGCTTTTGTGCCACGGGCGGGGACAAAAAGAGCCAAGGGGGGAGAGGAAACAGGCAAATGATCTGAACCTCAAATAAATAAACATATCAATAATACACCCATAGGGAGAAACAGCTGTAAGATGAATAGGAAACAAAAATGATGATAGTTGGATCAAAATAATGGTATGAATGTGCATGCAGACACGGCTGGAATGTGCCCATGGTACGCTTAGGAATGGTGGTCCTGGCAGCAGATGGCAACATAAAAGATCAAACAGTATCCTGAAATCATTTGATGGTAAATAGGATAAACAAGGAAAGGGGGGAGAGGGATTGGTACAGAAATGACAACAGTGCATGAATTGGAAAAAGCATGGGAATACAGAATGAAAAGTATTAACATAAAAATAAACATTAAACATCGATAATATCCATTGTTATACCCATAAAGCATGGCATACTTGTACTGGACATAGTTTATACAGAAGTAAAGCCGTATCTAGATATAACTTAAATGGCAATCCACATTGTCAGCACCGTAGACAGATTTAAAGAGAGAGTCCAGATGTATGGAAGTGACCATTCAAGAAGGAATGTATCCACACACAGAGGATCTGAACATAAATCTATTCCTTTTCGCATCCCCCTGAAGCAAAGAAGGGACAGTAGCTCAGTTGAGTATTAAAGCCTGGTGATAGCGTAGCATTAAGCTCAGCAATCCACCATGCTTCATGTTGGAGTAGAACTTTGTTCCAGTCCCCTCCTCTGTTGATGGGATGTACCCGATCCAAGATGGTAAAATGTACACGGGGAGATATGCCCTGGTGGCAATATCTCCCGTGTCGTCCAAGAGGGAGGACAGGATTGGCACAAGTCATGCTGGTGATGTGTCTTGCAGCCCTTCTCCAAAATTTAAGGTTTTTTTTTTTTTGCCTATATAAAAACATAGGCATGTCAATAAATAGACGACCCCTGCAGTTTTGCAATTTGCGTAATGTTTGGGTTTGTAAGGTTTACCATTAGGCAGAATCGTATTGGGTTGTATGTTCATGTATCTACAATATGAACAACCTCCACAAGTGAAGGTGCCCAATCTTTTACATGGATCAGATCTGAAGGTACCTACATATTCGCTTCTTACTAGTTGATCTTTCAAAGAATGGGCTGTATGCATGTAATGGCCGGGGTTGTAGATATATGTTGTTTTAAAGTGGGATCGATCTGTAGCAAATACCAATGCTTTTCTTTTATTTCTTTAATGACTTTGTGTTGTTATAAGTTGTGATTAATCGTGTAGTTTGTGTTTTGGTATCTCGTTTTTTATGGGAAAAGAGCAGGTCCTGATGTAAATCTCCACGTGCTCGTCGAAAGGCCTTTTTGGGGCATGTCAAGGAGTAGCCTCAATCGAGGAGTCTGTCTCTGAGTGAAATTCATTGTGAAATGTAGGTTGGAAATATTGTTATTCGTGACCTGAACGAATGCCTGCAGAGCCCCGGACGTGCCGTCCCATATCATTAAAATATCATCAATATATCTAAACCATGAAACGACATGGGTCGTGAAAAATGCCAAGTCGCCGCTTAATAGAAGAGAATGTTCCCACTCCCCCAGGTACCGGCTGGCGTAAGATGGGGCACAGCAAGTCCCTATTGCCACCCCCTGCACCTGGAGGTAGTGGGACCCATCAAAGGAAAAGACGTTGTGTGTTAAGATGAAATCAAGAGTTGTGAGACTTAGATATAGCATGTTTTACAGCAAGAAGAGCGAGGTCGTGAGGAATCCTATATCGTATAACTCCATTCCTCACGACCTCGGTGCAGGCCAGTCAAGTTCCTCCACCCCAAACGTGCTCATCCGTGTCTTTATGGACCTTGATTTGTGCACTAGTCCAAATCATTTGGTGAAGGAGGGATTATGGTGTGGGGTTGTTTTTCAGGGGTTGGGTTGGGCTCGTTAAATCCAGTGAAGGGAACTCTTAAGGCATCAGCATAGCAAGAAATTTTGGACAATTTCATGCTCCCAACTTTGTGGGAACAGTTTGGGGATGGCCCCTTCCTGTTCCAACATGACTGCCCACCAGTGCACAAACAAGTTCCATAAAGACATGGATGAGTGAGTTTGGGTTGAAGGAACTTGACTGGCCCTCACTGTCCTGACCTCAACCCAATTGAGAACACCTTTGGGATGAATTGGAGTGGAGACTGTGAGCCAGGCCTTCTCGTCCAACATCTGTGCCTGACCTCACAAATGCGCTTCTGGAAGAATGGTCAAACATTCCCAAAGACGCACTCCTAAACCTTGTGGACAGCTTTTCCATAGGGGTTGAAGCTGTTATAGCTGTGGACCAACTCAATATTGAACCCTACGGACTAAGACTGGGATACCATTACCTTTTATGTGCGTGTAAAGACAGGCATCCTAATACTTTTGGTAATATAGTGTATCTGAAATACAGCTGGTGTTTGAGATCACATGGAGCTATCCATTTCAAGCAATCCCCAAGGAAACTCATAAAATACAGTTCACAAAAGAGGCAAATTGCCAGGTCAGTGTAGCCTCCGCCCTTCAAAACTGGTACATGGTAATCGAACAAAAATAATTTTATTTACAGAACAGGAGCGGCCCCTGCATTAGGGATACATGGGCGCCGCCCCCTATCCTTGCCACTCCCCTGTATGCATAATGGATAGATTCATGCATTGTTATCCATGGCCGCCGCTGCCTCCTCCTATTCAGGCATCAGGCCCCTTTTCGGACGCCGGGGAGGCCTGAATTACAGCGGCGGGGTGGTTTTTTTTAAGCACCTGATTGGAGCCATTGGCTCTAATAGGCTTCAAAATAAGGTCGACTTGGAGCGCAGAGCACCGCGCTCGGAGTCCACCCAGATGTGTTATAAAATCAAATGAAGTCCAGGCTGCACAGATTCCTTGGGACTACCATTGGGCTTCACGTACATTACAACTCCTAAACTTATGTTTAGTAGCTTTTGGCGTTTTTTTGCCAAAGCTCCTAAACTCAACTCCATAAAAGCCTATGTGTCCATGAACACATAGGCTTTTAGGATCGTTTAGGAGCTGCTGCAGTTAGGGGAGGTTCAACCTCACTCTCCTGAACGCAGAAGAATTGCGTTCAGGATAGGAACGTTTTGACCGCGATTTTGCCGTGTTTTGCATTTTCCTGCAGCCGGTGGTAACGCAAGGTTATGTGTACATGAAGCCTTACTTATAATAGTTCCTCTGATTATTTGTTACTTTAATCACTTTTTATTGTTTAGTGCATTTCTATTTCATATAACAGTGAAAGAAACAAAAAGTGACACAGATAAACTTTAGTAGGAATTTTGCTTCCTCTAAAAGGTCTACTGTTAAAATTAGTTGGATGTTATAAAGACTGCATGGAGCATATTACTTTCAGAATATTACTAGCATTTTGTCTCTTTGCTTAGACAATTGTACATTTATCTCTCTTCTCTGTCATACCTTTTGACTTCAAACTGGATAACTGTTGCATGGTCTGTGTATCACTAATACTAACTGCTGCTGATGATTCTGAGGAATATCTGTTGGGGGAGAACAGGAGTAAGTATCATGTTTTATGTTCTAGGTGGATCGTCATGCCCCATAATAGTGCAGAGATAAGGGTAGCACAATGGACCACAGTTCACACACCTAGAACAAAAATGTCACTACTTCTTGTCTTGCAATCAGCTGCCATTCAAAGTATGTGGGCTTATCAAGCTTTGCTCCAGATTTCCTCATTTATTCATTAATGGAAACATTACCTGAATGAAACATGGTGGCAACCATTGGTGATCTCCTTCTGAAAATGCTAGTTACCTAATGGCTCTACTGGCTTTAATACTTTGGGCGGCTATCCCAGAACAAGTACTGCAAGTCGACCAGGAAAGTCGGATTACAGTCAGATGTCTTTGTTTTCTTCATATTAATTCCAGGTCTGCAACTCAAATTATTGAAGTAGAGGGTCAGCAATGGCAGCCGCCATGTTTCCCTAGAAATGTCTCCTTTAACCACTTGACCTCCAAAAGGTTTTACCCCCTTCATGACCAGCACATTTTTTGGTCTTCAGCACTTTGCTACTTTAACTGGCAATGGCTTGGTCATGCAACACTGTAAGTAAATTTTATCATTTGTTTTTTTTCAAACAAATAGAGGTTTTTTTGGGTGGTATTTAATCGCCACCGGGTTTTCTATGTTTTGCTATATAAACGAAAAAATACAGAACATTTAAAAAAGACAAAAAGAAACACATTTCTGTTAGAAAGTTTTCAAACAAATAATCATTCTTCATATGTTTAGGCCAAAATGTAGTCTGCTTCATATCTTTGGTAAAAATAACCCAGATCAGTGTATATTATTTAGTCTGTGTGAAAGACTATGGTGTGTGTGTGTGTGTGTGTATGTATGTGTATATATATATATATATATATATATATATATATATATATATATATATATATATATATAATTAATTTAAAAATTGATCAGTCCTGATGTATATTGACTGCCTATCTCATTTCTGCAGGTCCTAAAATGTCGGGGCAGTACAAACATCCCCCCAAATGACCCCTGCACTAGACAGTGCAATGTATTAAGGGCAAGTTTTTTGAATTTGTAATTTTTTTTTTTCTCACAATTTTCTGGTGATCAGGAATTTTTTTCCTTTGTGATTGCTTGTTACAGTGATGATCACTGTAACGGGAATCGTTTGAACTGTCATGAATGGCTTTCATTCATGACTCATTGTTTGCTATTGTGATGCTGTGATTGGCCCACAGCTATCACAGTACAGGGTGCTGTGATTGGCCCAGGTACCATATGATCACTGATGACCAATCACAGATCACACACAGTAGTAAACAATGATGTCATGGATTCCATTTATGACTGTTGCCCCGTGACTTATGGGTACATCGCGGTGCCTGGGGGAGCCGCTAGCAGTAAATGTACTGTTGGTGGTCAGCAAGGGGTTAAAGCAAACCTGTCAGTTGCTTTTCATTCTCTAACCCCTACATCATTACTGGAAGTGAAAAAATCTAAAAGAGGCTGTGGCATTAGAATAGAGCTATGGTAATACACGCAGACTGCCAGAAAGGGGCGTATAATAGCTCTTCTATATCAGGGAACTCTCATTTAAGTAACCTGATCTTATGGTTTTCATGTTGTTCTCTTCTCAGTACTTCTGTTTCCCCCTTTAGGTGTTCCCTCTGTTCTTGTAGCTACTCCCACTAACTCCCATAAAGTAACCATGTCTATTCATAAATATTTTGTATTTTCTTTTGAGACTAGCAGATGTTCTGAGATCCGCTCTGATTATGTAACATGCAGTTAAACAGGTTCTTCCATGTTTATTCATTGTCTATTAAGTATAGACTTGTATAGAAATAATATAAACATTATCTGTGGTAAGTAAATCACTATGTGTGTTTTATTATACAGGATATTGGAATGTATGTGAACAAACCGTTGTTCTCCAAGGAGCACTGCTTCTAGCAGAGAAACTTGCCGTACACAAATCATTACTGGAATTTAAGAAGCCTGACTGGCCTCTCATTGAAAAGCCAATAACTGATGCTCTAAAGGAAATCGGCTCAGATACCTGGTCACAAAGCCACGGATGGAGGAAAAGAGCCATCGCTATATTTTGGGCCAAAATAATTTCTTGCCGGTCACAGCTATCCCAGGATGCCGAACTGGACATCGAGAGGAAGTGGAAAGAGGATGTTTTCTTTCCAGTGGGAAACATGATGCCAAAAATAAATAATACATTTCTGTATGAACTGCTGAAAGCTACGAAAGCAGCAGATATATTTGCAGAGCTGCTCTTGGCACTGCCAGCAGATTTTTGGGTGAATGAAGTATCCTTGTTGCTAGACCATCTTTGTGATGAAACATCTATAGAGGATGTGACTTTCTTTTTGGATGTGTGGTGGGAACTAATGAAAGGTTATAAGCACAGACAGGATGAGACTGTTGGGATATTTTCAGCTGTTGCATATCAGTACTTGTCTAAAACAAATGATGAACTTTTGCCAAGCTCAAAGAGATTTAAACCTGACCCTGAGCAAGCTTTACCTCCAGATAGTAGTATCCTTGCAGAAATTCTGGATAGACTTCATAAAATTAGGCCATACATTGCTAATGCCAAGCTGAAGTGCTACACAATTGCTAACTTAGCAGACATGTTATGCTCCTCTGCATTTCTGGAGAAAGAGTCAGGGCATCTTCCCGTAAGGCAGTACTTAGAGAAACTGGTTGCTGTTCTTTGTTTTTGTAATACTGAAACCAAAAACCTCCATCCCCAAAGCTACCTCCCGAAAACGATAAGGGAAGCAGAGAGGGTTGTTCAGAGTGGAAACATAGCTTCCAAATTTAGATTAACAAAAGAGGCTCAGCACTTTAGTTTAAATTTACTCCAAGATCTGCTTCTTCAGTGGGGAGAAGAATTGCACAATTATATTAATAACAATGAAGATATTGGGTACGAGTGTTATAGGATGAACAGCAGCCTCGCATCCTTGCAGAAAATTCTGTTTGCATTGGAATGTCCAGAGCAAAGGGAGAATGGTTTAGAAATGGCAAAGTATATCGCCAGCCTACAGGAGAAGACTGCAATGGGTCAAATAAAATACACAAAAAATGACACTGATGCGATGGCAGCCATTGCCATGAACATAATTAAGGATAAGATGGACCGCTATGAAGAAGTTTGCGATTTATTTGCTTCAGAAGTTGCCTGGGCATTTACTAATCACTGGTTCAATTGCCTTAACAATAACAAGGAACTGTTTCGGGATGCAGACCTGATTTTTAAATTACTGGAAACTGTGGATAAAGCTACATTGGAGCAAAGCAATCAAAATATCAAGCAAATTGAAAAGTGTGCCAGTATTGTTTTAGATCTGTACTGTGATCTCCCTTTAGAAAAGATGAATAATGTGCTTCTAAAGGTGTTGTGTAGATGGGGAAAGAAAGGGCTGTCTCATTGTATGATGGCATTTACAGATCACTTCCAGGAAGAGCTCAACATGACATTCAATCAGATCTCCCAGAAAGTAACAAATGACAACCCGGTTGCTAGAGTGGCCAGACTGGCTTTGTTGCACCCTGAACAAGTGGTCAGCAAAGCATGTCACATTGCTGTAACCAACCTAGGTGCTCATGTCTTTTTATCAAAGATACTGATTTCACTTCCTGCCTTAGGTTTTAGGAATTCTAATAACACAGAGGTATCTGACTCATTAATATGCCAGTGCTTGATGGAAACCTGCTGGGGCAAACTTTCCTCAGATAAGGAAGAAAGTCAATTTTTATACTTACTAACTTATTTAATGGGATCTTCTGAAAATGCAGACAATAACACAGCATCTCTACTGCAGCCAGCAGAAGTGGTAAGGGCATTTGTTCTTCCATACCTACTTGATGAATGTGTTCATTTGAAGTCCTGTTTGCATATTCTTCAAAAGGCACTTGGTGTAGAGAATCCAATAGATACCTCTGGCAAGCACTGGGTTCTCTCCTGCTCACCATTTCCACTTATGATGTCTCTATGTAAACTCCTTAATAGCTATAGTAGGTGTTGGCAGCATTCTGATCAACCATATTGCCTTACATTGGAATCCAAAGAATTAATCATTGAAATTCTTACTCAGCTATATATTGTGATCTTGCCAGAGGCTGATAATTGTACAGAAACTTGGAATAAGTCACTCTTTTGGCTACACAGAAAAATGGAGCACTTAGATTGGGTTGTACGGTTGAGAATGAAGCCAATATTTGGAAAGCACTTCAAGTATGAAGTCCCGGCTTCTTTGTTTGAGGTTTGCAAACTTTCAGAGGACGAGTGGACGACACTTCACCTTCCAGAGTATGGGCTGGGAACAGGTCTTTTGGCTTGGATGGAATGCTGTTGTATATCAAGAGAAATGAAAGACCAAATGCTGTCCCTTTTGTGTGTCAACATAGAGGACCCAGAGGAGGTCAATTTCTTTAGCAAGGGGTTCTTGGTGGCCATGGTTCAAGTCCTTCCTTGGTGCAGTTCAACTGAATGCAAGCTTCTCAGTCAAGTTGTGAGGACTCTCCTGGAAAAACAACTTCTCCATGTGCCATATACTCTTGAATATGTGCAGTACATGCCTCTTCTTAACCTCCGGCCATTTGCCTACCCTCTGCAGTACTCTGTCCTCCTCTTACGAGTTTTCCAGCTCCTCTGCAGCTCTAGCTGTTCTAATTGGCTTACCCTTGATGGCCAAAAGCATATTGCAAGGCTTTACAGCGGCTGCGTCTCAGATATATTGGATGGGGTTAAAAAGCAGTTGTTGGACTGTAGTCTTCAGTTGCAGAAGGAACAGAAAGAAGCAGAATATGTTCAGGAGGTCTTGTTCATTTATAGTCAAGTATTCTGCCATGTCCTCCATATTATTGCAATGATGTTGGAAAACACATGTGAACCTCTTTTCTTTTTGTCCCTTGAAATTCTTTCCTTGTATGAGACCCTAAGAGCTAGTGATACTTCTAAAAACAGCTTGCTGAGAAAAGCAAATGATAGACACTTCTTAAAGTCCATCACTGCGGGCGTGAGTAATGAGCACCATCGGGCCACTCTGATGCAGAAAATTAACAAACTTTAAACAGCAGGTGATTGAAAAGGATCTGTAAGTGTACAAGCTAAAAACTATTACACAGACCAATTTAAATCAGCCATAGAAAACAAGTCATAACATTTGCGTTACCTCATTTAGCATATGCACATTTTAACTCCTAACTTGGTTTATACTCCTAATGCAAGCAAAGCACGCAATCAAGCCAATGTCTGATTTAAATACTACATTATAACTTCCATTTGAATAAATATGTCAGTTACACAAGAGCAATACAATAATTTGTTCCAATTGCAGAAAGGTTATACCTTAAAGATACCTGTATGAGGAAGTATGCCATTGCTGACCTCCATTATGAAAATAACAGTTCCCTGTTTCTCATTATGATCCAAAGGCTTCAGTACATTTTCAGTCACTGACATGGAACAAGTATGCAAGTTAGAAGCTCTGACTTATGCTCTGCATAAGTGTTTTCAAATATTGCAGCTACAAACAGCCAGCCAGCTAGAATTAAGTAATTAAGCATAGGTTAAACCCATATTTTTGTCTTTGAATGACTCCTTAGTTTTAACATTGTACTTAATTAATTTTGCTTGCCACGAGTAAGTGTCCACTAGCTAATTATTTGAATCACAAGGTTTTTTTTTTTCTTACTATGAATGACTTTGTTATGAATACCATGCACTGTTTATTTCAACTTGTTTGACTAAATAAAATATTGATACCTGTGAATGTCATTATTCAAAATTGCAACATTCATTTCATTTGCAGTATTTAATTTAAAATGGACCTTTGCCTTCTTTTACTAAATCTCACATCAGCAGACAGCTCGGCATGCTGATATGAAATCATCTTACATTCAATAAAGATTTTTTTATTTTACTTACAATTTCTGTTTCACGCTTTCTGGTTGAATGTGGCGATGGTGATGTATACAGGGCCTCAAAGATGCATCCTGGAAGGCTTCATGACCAGTGCCTTCCCCCTTGAGATGGACCGAGATCAGGCTCAGGTAAGTGTAAGTGGGGCTGCATGCAGAAGGTTTTTTACCTTAATGCAGAGAATGCATTAAGGTAAAAAAAAAACCTTCTGTTTTTAGAACAACTTTAGACTACTTTCACACTGAGGCGCTTCACAGGCGCTACAGCGCTAATAATAGCGCCTGTAAAGTGCCTCTCCTGTGTCTCCAGTATGAAAGCCCGAGGGTTTTCACAGTGGAGCGGTGCGCTTGCAGGACGGTCAAAGTCCAGCAAGCCTCATCTTTGCAGAGCTATAGGAGCTGTGTATTCTCCACTCCTAAAGCGCCCCTTCCTATTGAAAACAATGGGGAAACGCCGCTGCGGTTTTAACCCTTTTTTGGCTCTAGCGGGGGTTAAAACTGCCCCGCTATCGGCCAATTAGCGCTGATAAAACAACGATAAAGCGCCGCTAAGTATAGCTTTACTGCCGACGCCCACAACGCCCTAGTCTGAAAGTAGCCTTCGGTATACATGTTATCAAGCTATATGGGTGAATATTGAGGGGAAAAAAACAATATTTTTATTTTTTTTAAACAAGTGTGTTTCTGCGCTTTAGTGTAATGAGTTAAAGAGCTCCACCTATATATCACCCAAATACCACAGTATTTCACAAAAGTGAGTACACCACTCACATTTTTATAAATATTTTATCATCTTTTCATGTGACAACACTGAAGAAATGACACTTTGCTACAATGTAGAGTGTACAGCTTGTATAACAGTGTAAATTTGCTGTCCTCTCAAAATAACTCAACACACAGCCAATAATGTTTAAACCGCTGGCAACAAAAAAAGAGTACACCCCTAAGTGAGAAGGTCAAAATTGAGCCCAAAGTGTCAATATTTTGTGTGGCCACCATTATTTTCCAGCACTGCCTTAACCCTCTTGGGCATGGAGTTCACCAGAGCTTCACAGGTTGCCACTGGTGGATGTTTTAGACCTTGTGCTCCTCCATGTTTCATTTTGAGAATGACCCACAGATGCGCAATAGGGTTTAGGTATGGAGACATGCTTGGCCAGTCCATCACCTTTACCCTCAGCTTCTTTAGCAATGCAGTGGTCATCTTGGAGGTGTGTTTGGGGTCGTTATAATGCTGGAATACTGCCCTGCGGCCTAGTCTCCGAAGGGAGGGGATCGTGCTCTGCTTCAGTATGTCACAGTAAATGTTGGCATTCATAGTTTCCTCAATGAACTGTAGCTTCCCAGTGCCGGCAGCACTCATGCAGCCCCAGACCATGACACTCCCACCACCATACTTGACTGTAGGCAAGACACACTTGTCTTTGTACTCCTCACCTGGTTGCCGCCACACACGCTTGACACCATCTGAACCAAATACATTTATCTTGGTCTCATCAGACCACAGGACATGGTTTCAATAATCCATGTCCTTAGAATGCTTGTCTTCAGCAAATTGTGTTTCAGCTTTTCTTGTGCATCATCTTTAGAAGAGGCTTCCTTCTGGGAAAACAACCGTGCAGACCAATTTGATGCAGTGTGCGGCGTATAGTCTGAGCCCCCACCCCTTTAACCTCTGCAGCAATGCTGGCAGCACTCATACATCTATTTCCCAAAGGCAACCTCTGGATATGACGCTGAGCAAGTGAACTCAACTTTGGTCGACCATGGCGAGGCCTGTTCTGAGTGGAACCTGCCCCTTTAAACCACTGTATGGTCTTGGCCACCATGCTGCAGCTCAGTTTCAGGGTCTTGGCAATCTTCTTATAGCCTAGGCCAGGGGTCTCCAAACTTTCCAAGCAAAGGGCCAGTTTACTGTCCTCCAGGCTTTAGGGGGGCCGGACTGTGACCAATGGGTGTAGAAAATACCCTGGCATCAGTGCCTCCATCAGTTTTAATGGGAAGAATAGTGCTCCATTGTTGATATCAATGAGGAGAATAGTATGTCAGTAGGGGGAATGGTGCCCCTTCATTGATATCAGTTGTTGGAATAGTGCCCCAAGGGCCAGATAAGGGCAAGCAAAGGGCCACTTCAGGCCCTGGGCCCTATTTTGGAGACCACTGGCCTAGGCCATCTTTATGTAGAGCAACAATTCTTTTTTTCAGATCCTCAGAGTTCTTTGCCATGAGGTGCTATGTTGAACTTCCAGTGACCAGTATGAGAGAGTGAGAGCAATAACACCAAATTTAACACACTCGCTCCCCATTCACACCTGAGACTTTGTAACACTAACAAGTCACATGACACTGGGGAGGGAAAATAGATAATTGGGCCCAATTTGGACATTTTCACTTAGGGGTGTACTCACTTTTGTTGCCAGCGGTTTATACATTAATGGCTGTGTGTTGAGTTATTTTGAGGGGACAGCAAATTTACACTCTTATACAAGTTGTACACTCACTACTTTACATTGCAGCAAAGTGGCATTTCTTCAGTGTTCTCACATGAAAAGATATAATGAAATATTTACCAAAATGTGAGGGGTGTACTCACTTTTGTGAGATACTGTACAGTAAAATCTTGGATTGCGAGTAACTTGGTACAGCAACATTTTTTTTTATTTATAAATTTTAACTTGAACGAGCAAGGTTTCTCCGCTTTAAGGCCTCCTTCTCTGCTCATGTTTGTGAAACTGAGCTTTTGGGGAAGAGGGGGGTTGCAGGTACCTGCTCCCACTTTTGTTCCAGTTGCCTAGGCGAACAGAAGCATAAGCTTTCCCTCCCAAAGTCTTCTGGGACATATGACAGGTCCTAGAAGACTTCGGGGCCAGTAACAGACTGCAGCTCCGCTCGTGCATGCACAGTGGGCACCAGGCTGTGAAGCCGCAAGCTGTCACAGCCGGATTCCCATAGTAGAGATGCCAGTGCTGCCGAGGGCAGATACAGGGAGAACACAGCTGCGGGATGAGTACATCGCTGGATCGCGGGACAGGTGAGTGGCTGTTTATTGAAAGTCAGCAGCTACATTTTTGTAGCTGCTGACTTTTAATAAACAAACAAATGACTGGAATTCCGCTTTAATTAGCACTACTGAAGTCGCTCAGACTTGAGAAAAGTTTCCTGTACTACTTCAAGGCGACTTCTATCTGACTTGTGCCCATAGATTATAAGGAGGATTTGTGAAAAAAAAAATGCTTATGCTCAATAAAAGAAGAGCACAAAAAAGCACAAGCTAAAATAAATGCCAAATGCCTGTAAAAGCAGCTTCTTTTTTTTTTTTTTGAGCTGCAGTGTGCATGAGTCCCAAGTCGGATCCTCATCTTAATTCATGTGATTTGGATCCGAAGTTAGAGAAAGATTACCCAGGCATTCCCTGAAGTTGACTCAAACTCACATTGCTGTAATCTTTTTATATGGACTATAGACTGAAGGACTTACGAATAAATGGTTGTGGAACGAATCATCTGACTTTCCATTATTTCTTATGGGAAAATTTGCTTTAATATACGAATGCTGTGGATTACAAGCACGTTTCTGGAACGAATTATCCTTGCAATGCAAGGTTTTACTGTATATACATCTAATAGTGCGCTTCTGGTTACAGTGCATGGAAAGAAATTCTGAAAATGTATCAATATACAATAGGGGTGCGCATCTTCACTGATTTCAAGATTCGTTTCTGATTATCCTGTCCACGATTAGATTAGATTCTACGATGCATCACGATTAATGCGCAAATGCACATGGTTAAAAACGGTTTATCCAAAAATTCAAGCAGTCAGAAAAACTCTATTTTTCTCCAGTGGCAGAGTGATGGATAGGATCAGTGGCAGAGTGATGGATAGGATCAGTGGCAGAGGGATGGATGGGATCAGTGGCAGAGGGGTGGCTGGGATCAGTGGCAGAGGGATGGTTGGGATCAGGCAGAGGGGTAATGGTAGTGGAGGGATGGGATCAGTGACACTGGTACTCACCTGCCCTGTGGCAGTTGATTCCCCCTCCTCCATGCTGCTCAGTGTATCTTCGGTTCCTCCAGTGAAGCCTCTCCTGATGTACGGTCTTCTCAAGCTCCTCCCCCTGCACTGTACTAGCTTCAGCTCATCAGCTGACTTTCTGCTTCAGTGAAGGGGAGGGGGCTTTATCCACCATACATGCCATGCAGGCTCTGCCTGTGTTTCTTACGGAGAGGCAGAGCACTGCACGAAGCGTCGGATGATGTCACCAGACATCTATTTGGCCGAGTCGCAGCATTGTGAACGTCTGAATCGCGATGCATCAACGCTGCGATTATATTCAACACCCCTAATATACAATCAAATAGTGAATTGAATAATCCATAAGGTTCAATATGGAAATAAGTCCATGTGCCAATAACAATGAAAACATATAGTGTAATGAAGGTGTACCTAATTCTTCTCAAGATAATTATATATCCCACCGGGTGGCAAACCACATGAATCGTTAAGGGATTCCACCATGCACACGTGCCCTCCACCGTAATCAAGCCTCTTACCAGAGGGTTGTGATCTCCAATTACAGAGATCAAACACACATGAGAAATAATGGACCCCTTCGGGTGTCTCTAAATAGGATCAGTATGATCCACTGGGTTTCGACATATGATGTTCCCCAATACCAATGCCACAACTTCGGATCCAACTCAGACAGCCGCCAAAGATGAAAAGGAACGGAGGCTGCATATAGCGTGAATACTGTTAGTACAAGTTTATTGTTAAAACACAAGGTACTCACATAATTCAGGACAATAAAAAGCATTTAAACAGCATTGAGCCTCGCTTACAGCCGGCATTGGTAGGTGTGAAAGATGTCACACGTTTGTGGCCACACCAAAATCGGGAACAAAATGGTGTGGGGTCCCACCCAAAATCCCATACCAAACCCTTAGGTCTGGCATGGATTTTAAGGGGAACCCCATGCCAAAATGTAAAAAAATGTTGTGGTGTCCTCCTCCCACAATCTGTACCCGACCCATATCCAAACATGTAGGCCAGGAAAGGGGGGGGGCAAGCAAGGCCACATGCCCTCAATATGGGGTCCCCATTTTAATGAGGACAAGGGCCTCTTCCCCACAACCCTGGCCCGGCCCCCCTTTCCTATGTGATTGAATATGGGATACATATTACCCCTACTTATTTACCAAAAAAGTACAAAGTAAATATAAACAACAGTTTTTGAAGAAAAAAAAAGTCTCCCGAAGTAGATCCACTTCGTGATCGTGATTGAGGTGATCATGATTCGTCAATCGTGACTGACATTGGATCTGCTTGGGGGGACATTTATTTTTCTTAATCGTACATCACGGGACACAGAGCACCATAATAATGACTATCTGGGTTATATGCTACCTTTAGGTGATTGCACACTGGCAAACAATAGTAAGAAGGTTCCTCCCATATAACCCCTCCCGAACAGGAAGTACCTTTAGTTTTTGCCAGTGTCTTGAAGGTGATGGTCACGGCTGTGGAAGCTCTTCAAATTCTTCAATAATGTCCCAGTGAGGATGTTATAATCGGATCCATTCGGATGGCATATTAAAGCTAAAGTGGATGGTCCCCGAGCCTTGGTTCAAGAACAAGGTTTTGCCTGTAATGTGTCCTTTATGGCGCTGGACCCTTGTTATATGGTATTCCTGGTCTATCATCTGCCCAAGGAAACCAGAAGGGTGCTTTACAGGTCCAAGGGTGTGGACCCCGAGAAAAAGGGGGACTCGGTCCTTGAAGGTCCTCAGTGGCGCTACCCGCGGGGATGGGGGAAGATTGGGCCTGTTCTAGGCCCTGCAGCGAGGATCGGTGAGTGCTCCCTCTGGAGGCCTAAACTGTATTACTGTGTTGCTATAACATGTGTTGTTTTTTGCCAAAATTCAGTGCCTCATGTTGCCTCTGTGTGGAAGCAAACGGCCGCAAAATGCACTTAGGCGGGTGTCTCCCGCATGGTGGCGTGGGTGCCGGGAGCGCGCAGGAGCGTGTGTCGGGGATAGGCCACGCATCCGCGTGCGCTACGGCGTGCGTGGGGCGGGGAGGCCACCGCATGCATCGCAGCGTGGCTGTGTGTTCCCCGTGCGCGTGCGCAGTAAGATAGTTATAGAATGAACAGTGCAGCGCTGGACATATGTCACATGTTATATATCAATGAAAAAGATAACCAACAGTGAATAACATCCAATGAAATAATATTGGCTGATATATAATAAATCAATTACGTGCTCATAAAGTGTTGCAGAGACATGATAAAATATTTAATATAGTGAGGAAACAGTTCATATGATAAAGTGAAGGTGAAATAAAGTCCAAAAGTTATGATATTCTATGCGGAATCCTGGGTCAGTGTTCCACCACTAGTGCTGCCCACCACCTGTTGATAAAGTAATGGAGGCTTACCAGAAAGCCTGCGACCACCCTTATTCAGGGGGGTCAAAACAGCTTAGTAGAGATATATGGACCAGAGGGGATGTCCCGCAGGAGACACTGCTGAAATCTCACCAACCTCCTTCCTGGACAGCTAATCAGTGACAACAAGGAGCACTTCAGAAGATGTAATCCCAGGAGTAGTTCTCATAGAGCAATCAATGTATGCCAGTTGTTGAATCAATCGGTGATGACACAGAGAGCGTAGCGTGTCTCTGATCCCAAGGGGTAGATTTCATCTCACTTTCTGTTGTCTCCTTCCGTTTGGTGGGATCAGAGTACTGGGATTACATCTTCTGAAGTGCTCCTTGTTGTCCCTGATTAGCTGTCCAGGAAGGAGGTTGGTTAGATTTCAGCAGTGTCTCCTGCGGGACATCCCCTGTGGTCCATATATCTCTACTAAGCCTGTTTTGACCCCCCTGAATAAGGGTGGTCGCAGGCTTTCTGGTAAGCCTCCATTGCTTTATCACCAGGTGGTGGGCAGCACTAGCGGTGGAACACTGACCCAGGATTCCGCATAGAATATCATAACTTTTGGACTTTATTTCACCTTCACTTTATCATATGAACTGTTTCCTCACTATATTAAATATTTTATCATGTCTCTGCAACACTTTATGAGCACATAATTGATTTATTATATATCAGCCGATATTATTTCATTGGATGTTATTCACTGTTGTTGGTTATCTTATTCATTGATATATCACATTTCACATTTTGTGACATATGTCCAGCGCTGCACTGTTCATTCTATATCTATCTTTTGTGCCCTTATATTGGGGTTATAGTGTTCAGCAGCAGGACTCTCTTCACGGTTTTTCTACATAAGTATTTTTTATATATTGTTTATGCACCTAGCGCAATTCTTTTTCTTTATATTATGCGCAGTAAGATCCCGGGCATGCGTGCATCACGTGGCTGCGCGCGCATATGAGGGAAGTCAGCGTCCGCGTGTGTCATTGCTGCTTGTCAGTATAGGCTCGCAAGAGCCAGGACTGGTGCGGTGGGACACAAAGGTCTGGCATTTGCAACACGTTGAAGGCCGGGAGAGTTGCTATACGCTGGGCTCGGTTATATAGCACAAGAGAGAGTATATACATATATTTTCCCTCAAACCCTGTAAGTAATGTCTTCCAGAAAACGAGGTACAGGGAGCAGGGCTAGTCCAGGGGTTAAAGGGACTCCTTCAAAAACAGGAGATCAACCTCAGGCTACTGCAGTATCAATCTCCCCTGAAAGACCTACGGCATTTGGCCTGGCTGAGCCATTGCATTTGTCAGGCGTTGTGGCCACTACCAATATCCCTGCATCGGCTTATGTTACTAAGGATGATTTGGCATCAGCCCTAGCTGGCCTTGAGGGCAAAATAGCGGGTATGATTGCCTTAGTAACGCAGCGAGGGAAGAAACGTCATAGATCTCCCTCTCCTGAGCCTGGTCCAAGTGGAGAATTACTAGAGCACCAGGACTCTCTTAGCCAGTTGGGTCCTTGTGATTTGGATCCAGAATGGGCAGAGGATTTGGAGGAGGTGGCCGCAAATGATAGGGAGGAAGCAGAGGCAGAGGAGTCTTCGGCAGGGGATTCAGGTTCTGAGGAACCAATGTCGGCTTCCCAATCCCAAAAATTATTCAGCCAGTCTTTGGCTGAAATGGTGAGAGCAGGGTTTAAGTTACCCCCAGTACAGGGACCGGGACTTTCCTGTTCTACATTGGGATCGTTGCAGCCTCAGCAAGGTTCCCAGGCATTCCCTGTGCATCCATTATTGCAGCAGCTGATTAAGCTGACTGGGACCACCCGGGCAGGATATATTTGCCTCCAAAAAGGTTTTCCTTTTAATACCCTATGGAGGAAAAATTCTGAAAAATGTGGGATATGCCTTTGGTTGATGCTGCCATTTCATCAGTGAATAAAAGCTTAACCTTTCCAGTGGATAATGCCCAAGGGTTTAAAGATCCAGCGGATAAAAAGCTGGAATCCTTATTAAAAGCCTCCTTTGCGGTGGCTGGGTCAGCAGTACAACCGGCAGTTGCGGCTATTGGTATTTGTCAGTCCTTGAGGGATCGTTTTAAAAGATTGGTCAGGAACGTACCTGTTCAGGAGGAGTTTTTCTGGCGAATTGTCAGAACTTCCTCGCGCTTTATGTTTTGCGGTAGACGCATTAAAGGACTCGATTCATCAGATGTCTTGTTTTGCGCTACTCTCAATACATATGCGCAGGGTCTTGTGGCTAAAGAACTGGTAAGCCGAGATGCCATGCAAAAGGCTACTCGCGGCTTTTCTCTTTCATGGTGAGTGTTTGTTTGGAGAAGATCTGGATAAATATGTCCAAAAGATCTCAGGAGGTAAGAGCTCCTTGCTTCCAGTTAAAAAAAGGAATAAGCATCCTTCCTTTAAGATTCCCAACGCTCCCGGGCCAGGCGCCTCTTCTCCCAAGAAGTATTGATGGCCTCAACCGCCTACCTTTAAGAAACCTCCGGGTCGAAAAAGACCTTGGACCCAGAAGCCAGCCAAAACCAATTCCAAGTCCTCCTTGTGAAGGGGCGCCCCCACACTTGCAAACGTGGGGCAGGCTGCGGCGGTTCGCAGACGCTTGGGGGAAATTGGTTCAGGACAGGTGGGTCATTTCCACTGTAACACAAGGTTACAAAATAGAGTTCCGGCATTTTCCTCCGAGTCGGTTTCTGGTATCCAGAGTCCCATTGGACCCAGTAAAAAGGAAAAGCCTATTCCTAGCTTTAAATTAGCTAGAAAGGCAGAAGGTAATTATCGAGGTTCCACACAAAGAAAGATTCAAAGGATTCTATTCAAACCTATTCACAGTGCCCAAACCAAATGGGGAGCTAAGGCCCATTCTGGACCTCAAGTCCCTAAATTCCTTTCTAAACGTCCGAACCTTCCGTATGGAGTCGGTTCGTTCAGTAATCGCATCCTTGAGAAGAGAGGATTTTTTAGCATCCATAGACATCAAGGATGCGTATCTACATGTGCCAATTTTTGGTCCGCATCAAAGGTTTCTGCGCTACACAGTAGAGGGGCGTCATTTCCAATTTGTGGCACTTCCGTTCGGTCTAGCCACGGCCCCTCGAGTCTTCACAAAACTTTTGGCTCCAGTATTGGCTTTTCTAAGGTCCCAAAAGATCTCGGTGGTAGGATATCTGGATGACCTTCTGTTAAGGGACCAGTCTTACTCCACCTTAGTGGAAAACGTTTCAACTACCGTTCGTTTCCTGAAGTTCCTAGGCTGGATCCTGAATACGGACAAATGAGCCCTTCGGCCAAGTCAGGTCTTGACATATCTAGGCCTAATCCTAGATACAACCCAGGAAAGGGTAATTTTACCTCCCTTAAAGATCAGGTCCATAGTGGAGCTGGTCCGAGAAGTCAAAGGGGTAGAAAGGCCTTCAATACGGCTGTGCATGAGGCTGCTGGGCAAGATGGTGGCGTCTTTCAGCGCAGTTCCTTATGCGCAGTTTCACTCCAGGTTGTTCCAAAGGACTATCTTGGAAGTCCTCGAACAAGTCTGTTCTAACCTTAGATCATCCCATGTCTCTATCCCTACAGGTAAAACAGGACCTCTCTTGGTGGTCAAAAGCCAACAACTTGAAGGGCGGAAAATCTTTTCCGCCTGTGACTTGGAAGGTGGTGACTACGGACGCCAGCCGTCTCGCCTGGGGAGCAGTCCTGGAAGAGGACTCAGTACAGGGAATGGTCCCAAGTAGAGAAGACCTTGCCCATCAATCTGCTGGAAATCCGGGCAGCTCGTTTGGCTCTCCTATTTTGGACGTCCAGATTGCGGGGGTTTTCGGTCAGAGTCAAGTCCGACAACTCCACGGTGGTGGCATACATCAACCACCAAGGGGGCACCCGGAGCTGGGCAGCCCAAAGAGAAGTAAATCACATATTAATTTGGGCAGAAAGGTACGTGCCGTTTCTGTCGGCAGTCTTTATTCCAGGTGTGGACAATTGGCGGGCGGACTACCTATGTCGTCAGCAATTGTTACCGGGGGAATGGTCCCTTCACCCCGAGGTTTTCCTTCAAATCTGCCAGCGTTGGGGGATGCCAGAGGTGGATCTTCTGGCCTCCAGGTTCAATGCCAAGGTGGACAGCTTTTTATCCAGGACCAGGAAACCACTTGCTGTAGGGACGGATGCGTTGGTGATTCCCTGGGATTGGTTTTCCCTAATTTACACTTTTCCTCCGATCCAGATGCTGCCGCACCTGTTACGCAGGATACAGGAGGAACACAAAACAGTAATTCTAGTGGCCCCAGGATGGCCAAGGAGGTCCTGGTACTCAGAGATTGTGAGGATGGCGGTGGAGGACCCGTGGTGCCTCCCATACCGTCCAGACCTGCTGTCTCAAGGTCCCATATACCATCCTTCTTTTCGGTCCCCGAATTTGATGGCATGGCTATTGAGACCAGGGTGCTGAAAGACCTTGGTATCAGAGGATCTGTTCTGTCTACTCTGATAAATGCTAGAAAGCCAGTTTCTAGAAGTATTTACCATAGGGTCTGGAAATCATACATTTCCTGCTGCAAGAGGAGAAGATGGCACCCTCGCAAGTATTCGATTGGAAGGGTCCTTGCCTTTCTTCAGACAGGAAATGATTTAAACCTATCACTAGGGACCATTAAGGGACAAATTTAAGCCTTATCGTTTTTTTTCCAGAGGCCAATCGCATCTCATTCTTTGGTACGTACCTTCGTCAAGGGGGTGCTGCGCTTAAGGCCGCCAGTTAAGCCGCCTTTATGCCCCTGGGATTTGAACTTAGTGCTATGAGCTCTACAGAGTCAACCCTTTGAACCTATTAGACATATTCCTTTGATCCTATTAACTAGGAAATTGGTCTTTTTGGTGGCCATAACCTCGGCTAGAAGGGTGTCAGAATTGGCCGCCCTTTCTTGTGAAGAACCCTTTTATGTTTGTACATCAGGACAAGGTGGTAATGCGACCCCGCCAAGATTTTTTTACCTATGGTGGTTTCCAATTTTCACTTAAATCGGGATATAATTTTACCATCCTTCTTTCCCAACCCTGGGTCTAAGAAGGAAAGGTCGCTTCACGCACTAGATGTGGTGAGAGCAGTCAAGGTTTACTTAGAGATGTCAGCTCCTTTTCGAAAGATTGACTCTCTTTTCATTCTGCCAGACGGTCCTAAAAAGGGACAGGCAGCCACTAGTTCAACTATCTCTAGGTGGATTCGCCAGGTCATTATCCAGGCTTATGAATTGAAACACAAGGTTCCACCTCGATATCTCAAAATTCACTCTACTAGAGGAGTTAGTACATCATGGGCAGTCCGCCAACAGGTGTCTATGGCTCAGGTTTGCAAAGTGCCGCCTGGTCTTCGGTTCATACATTCACCAGGTTTTATCAACTGGATGTTAGGTCTCAAAGGGAGACTGTTTTTGGCCACAGCGTGCTGCAAGCAGCTTTATAGGTCTGGGCCTAAAAAGGGTCTAGGAATACTATGTTCCCTCCCCTCAAATGCATTGCTTTAGGACATCCCAGATAGTCATTATTATGGTGCTCTGTGTCCCGTGATGCACGATAAAGAAAAATAGATTTTTAAAACAGCTTACCTGTAAAAAAAAATTCTTGGAGTACATCACGGGACACAGAGGTCCCTCCCCTCTTTTTCTGGGATCTTCATTGCTTGCTACAAAACTAAAGGTACTTCCTGTGTTGGAGGGGTTATATGGGAGGAACCTTCTTACTATTGGTTGCCAGTGTCCAATCACCTAAAGGTAGCATATAACCCAGATAGTCATTATTATGGTGCTCTGTGTCCCATAATGTACTCCAAGAAAAGGATTTTACAGGTAAGCTGTTTTAAAAATCCATTTATTTTTTAACCACTTGCCTAGTGGGCACTTATACTCCCTTCCTGCCCAGGCAAATTTTCAGCTTTGAACGCTGTTGAACTTTGAATGACAATTGCGCAGTCATGCAACACTGCACCCAAACAAAATTTTTATGATTTTTTTTCACACAAATAGAGCTTTCTTTTGGTGGTATTTAATCACTACTGTTTTTTTTATTTTTTGCTAAAGAAACGAAAAAAATTTCATAGTTTGTTATAAAATTTTGCAAACAGGTAATTTTTCTCCTGCACTGATGGACACTGAAGCGGCACTGATTGGTGGCACTGGCAGGTGCCACTGATGGTGAGGCACTGATTGGCGGCACTTATAGGTGGCACTGATAGACACTGATTAGCTGCACTGGCGGGCATCGAGGCAGGGACCGATGTCCCTGTAACAGAAGCTGGTTACCGGCTTTCTGCTTCTTTCCTCATACTGATTGTGAGGAGAAAAAAAGCTGATAACCGGCTTGTTTACTTCCATGATCAGCTGTCATTGGCTGACAGCTGATCACATGGTAAAAGGCCTGCTGTGATTGGCCCTTTAACCTGTTCTGTCATCATCCGAGTCGGAAGGACTCGTCAATCACAGAGCAGTGCGATCATGGGAGAACGTCTATTGACGCCCTCCCAGCACTGGAAGCCTGCACTATCGCTGTCATTCGGTTATAGCGCAGGTGGAAAGTGGTCAATAAAAAACTAGTCAAAAACTTGCTGTGTTTTTATTTACTTTTTCCATTTTCCGATAAGTCTTCCCCACAACCACCGGGACAGGGTTGTGGGTAAGAGGCCCCTGTCATCATCAATATGGGGACAAGGTGCTTTGGCTCAGATAAGGGTATGGTATGAATTGGGGGGGGCTCCGTGCATTTTTTTTTTTTTTTTGGCGTGAGGTTCCACTTAAATCCAGTCCCATTTACATTAGTCTGTCAGTGGGTAACCCACTGCTTTTGTCTTATAAACAAAATTGTTAGGAAAGGGTTAAAAATAAAATTAAAATGGCTCAAAGTCACACTGATATGGACACAGGCGTGACTTCAGTGCGATTTACATTACAGTCTATGAGAGATAGATCGCACTAAAGTTGGGAAAAAGTAATACATGAAAAGGAACTGCAAAAAATGCTAATAAAACGTGAATGCTACTAAAAAACACTATTACTACCGTTTTTCATCCAGCTTTTTTTAAGCTTAAGTCATGTGAGTGCCGGTGTCCTATCGAATTTTGTCCCCCATCGGATAGTGTCCGCCCTCTACTGCACAAGCGCAGCTGGCCCATCGGATACAGTCCGCTCTCTACTGCGCAAGCGCAGCGGGACACTCCGTAAATATCCGAAAATGAACAGCTGAGCTGGGCGCATGCGCACTTGATAACATTTCATGTCACATGCCCCCGCACGCTCCCGAGGCTCTTACAACTTTCTAAGGGGCGGTGTGATGGGCGGTGATAAGGGCAGATACTTTTCTACTTTGTAAGGGATACTATGCCTACTTGTTTCTGTCACTTGCTTAAACACGCCCATAAACATTGCTAAACCCACCCTTAACCTTACTAAACAAGCCCTGCAAACATCCACACATTTTATAAATCCGCCCCCTCGAGCATCGGGAGCATGCGGGAGCCTGTGACAGAATATTACATCTATTGCGTAGGCGCCGTTTATACTTCTTCGTCAGCTGTTTTTCTTCGGAGACTTTCGGCGTCTCCTGCGCGGCGCCTGCGCAGTAAGGTGCGGACACTATCCGATGGGTGGACACTTTTCGTCAGAACACCGGGAGACACTCTGATATGAGGTATAATCATAATTTTTTTTTTTTATACGGCCCAGGGAAACATCGAGTTATATAACATGGCATGCTTATACCATAGTGGGTTAACAACCACTTTAAGTTAAACTTTTCACAACTTCAGGAGGTTGCTGGAGTCTCCAAACTTTCTAAACAAAGGGCTAGTTTACTGTTCTCCAGACTTTAGGGGGGCTGGACTGTGGCCATTACGAGTAGAAGTGATCATGGTGTCAGTGGGAGTAAACAATGCATCTTTGGAATTTGGGGGAGAAATGGTGCCCTATCATTGGTATCAGTGGGAGGAATAGTGCCCTTTCATTGGTGTCAGTGGGAGGAATAGTGCCCCATTGTTGGTGTCAGTGGGAGGTATAGTGCCCCATTGTTGGTGTCAGTGGGAGAAATAGTGCCCCATTGTTCGTGTCAGTGGGAGAAATAGTGCCCCAACATTGGTGTCAGTGGCAGAAATAGTGCCCCAGCGTTGGTGTCTGTGGGAGGAATAGTGCCCTATTGGTGGCAGTGGGAATAATACTGCCCCACTGTTGATGTCAGTTTGAGGAATAGGGCCCCATCATTGGCATCAATGGGAGAAATAGTGCCTCATTGTTGGTGTCAGTGGGAGAAATAGTGCCCACTTGTTGGTGTCAGTGTGAGAAATAGTGCCCCATTGTTGATGTCAGTGGGAGGAATAGTGCCCCAAGGGCGGGATAAAGGCAAGCAAAGAGCCGCATCCAGCCCCCCGCCCACAGTTTGGAGACCCCTGGTCTAGAGGAAGGCAAAACAGTAATCCTAGGGCAAAGAAAATGTAACGCCTTCCTAACCCCTAGGAAGAGTTGGATCAACTCCCTGGGTCCATATATTTCCTTTTTTTTTTCCTTTTTTTTAAATTTTGTTATAATTTTAGTTGTTATTGCAAGAACACTAGTTTTCTTTTTTTTTTAAATTCTAATTTCCGTTGTTGTTTTGGCCATTAATACATTATATGGTAAAGCATTCTGGAGCGTAACCACATGTGTACAGACACTTTTTTCTAAAATGATGGGGAAAGCATTTTATATGTATTATATATGTATATTTTCCATATTGAACTGATGCTCAGCTGTCAATGTGCAAGATACATTGTTCATTTACTGTGATTGAGTATCACCGCAAAGAGCTTATCCCCACTTGTTCATTGTAGCAACGTGCAGTAAAATGCGCATTACCAAGCTTTCCCACAATACACCAGCTCTATGTGCAGAATTCCGGTGTACGGGCCATGTGTGTTTTTTTTTTTTTGTTTGTTTTATCTGCTGTAGTGTATTGGCAGCTCATTCAAAATGAAGCAATCCAGGCACAGGATTAGCGGTGTCACTGGCAGCAATAAGGCACAGCAGAGGATAAGTACAGAGTCGCAGGGAAAGCGTTCCGGGCACAGCAAGAACATTAAGCAGGGCTTTGAACAAATCTGGCATAGCAAAGAATACAACACAAAGGTACAAGGAATCATGATACAAATGTCTGGCAGTCCTGGGTAGCTGGCTGGGTTGTCTTGGCGAAAGGTGAGTCAGGCAGGATGATCAGCAGCATGAGGAGCTTTCAGAGTCCTTCCAGAAGGGGGAATAGTTTGGTGCTGAGAGAGACCAAAATCTGGGGCGTCTGAGCTGCAGCTTTAGGTCCAACAGGCAGAAAGGTGGCACAGGATGCAGAGGACAGAACCCAGCTTGGGGTCTCTATAGGCAGCAAGCAGCACAGGACACATAAAGAAAGAGGGCTTTTTTTCTGCTAACCCTTGCACAGGGTGCAATCCTGCTGCCATAGTGTCAGTCTCTGCCACAGTATGGGATGAAGTGTGCTGTGCCTGCTGGGAATCCACATATAGGTCCCAGCATTGGGCTTAACTGCTTGGCACCCTGCATGCAGGTAGTGTGGGGTGCCAGAAGCTGTGTGTAAGGCACCGGGGAAGGATTGGTGGGCTCTGCCTGGCAAGTTTTCCTGTAAGTAAGAGATGTAGGATGATAAGAGGCATGCAGGGACCTTCTGTATACCTCTTAGGCATAACCTAATAAATGCACGTATAGTTGCATGAGAATGACACTCAGAATTAAGAAAGACCATTTTATTAGGTGTTGCACATAAAGATGGAGCTTCATAAACATACACAAATGTAATGTCCACCACAACTTTACTTAGGTATATTAATTATAAAATGGCAACAAATCTACAAAGTACATTGTGTATATCCTAAACATCACACTGCACATATATGCACATTATTAAGAAATGTATCCATCCATAATATCAAATACACATGTAAATATTTCTTAGTTACTAGCCCTATAACAGGCTTCATAACCTCACAGTGACTGACTGAATTAAATGATGCTAAAGGCATAAAAATTCCATAGGATTTCACCACTTCCCCTCCTGGGTGCACACCACATGGCATGTTAGGTCCACCAGCCTCAACAGGAAAAGAAGAAATTCAGCAACACAACAGGAAGTCCTTGTTTATGTCAGTTTATTGTGACAGCTGATCCTGTGTTCTGCTGAAAACTCCAACTCACCAAAATCTCCAACCACGCCACTTCCGGTGACTCTCCAGCCGCAATAATTGCAGATTTCCACTAGTTGGATGTTTTCACAAAACACCGGCAGGTACACAATATGAGTCAACATTGCTAGTCTGCCCGCTAGTAACCAACAACATGGCCGCCTCCAAGGCGGCAACAACTTTTTTCCTCCTTAACCGGTGTTCTGTCCAAACAGCCAACTCGTTGTGTACCGTAGTGTATACGCTGCTGGTGTTCTGTGAAAACAGCCAACTCGTGGAAATCTCCAATTATTGCTGCTGGAGAGTCACGGGAAGTGACGTGGTTGGAGATTTTTTGCAAGTTGGAGTTTTCGGCATAACACCTGCACCAATCTGGCTCCTCCCTCTAATGCATTTTATAAAGGCCCATTCACATCAGTGCTCTGCAATACTGCGCAAGTTACCACCATGCACAGTAACACTGTAACCTGTTGGTGAGCTGCATTTCATTTATTATGAATGGCACCCCAAGGTACCCTTCACTGCACTGTTGAAAATGCAAGCAGATTTACGTCCAATGTAGCACTACCTTCGTCAAAGAGTACAATGGCACAGGAGGACTCATGTGTTATAGTTCTCTGATTACATAAAAATTATATTGTCTAACAGTCTTATCAACTTTATTTTTTTTTTTAACCATGGAGAAACCCTTAAAAAAAAGTTTCAGGTCTCAGGGAATACCTGAAATAATTTAAAATTTTCAGGTCATAGTATGTTAACCCAATCAAGATGTGAATATAATAGATAAAACATTAAAAAATAAAATGTAACTTTTAAATGAGAGTGTTGGGTTTGTTTGTTTTTTCTGCTGCAAAAATCTTTGTTTCAGTGTGAAAAACAGGTTGCATTTGTGTTTAGTGGCAAAATATACAACTGCATTGGTGTGCACTGCACTCCGTCTTGCACTGCTAATTATACCAGCACTATAGGAATATAGGCGTTAAATAATATTTCAGACACTGCTTTTTCTTCCTGTTGTGATGATAATGATCATGACAGTTATCACAGTTATAACAAAAACAATGATGGGAATAATACTGGTCACTTGCTGTACAGTAACCTCCTTTCGAGAAATTAACATTCTGTTTGTAAGGTACAGGTAGGCATCCCAATACTATATTTCCAAAAGTATTGGGACACCTGCCTATACACACACAGGAACTTTAATGGCATCCCAGTCTTAGTCCATAGGGTTCAATATTGAGTTGGTCCACCCTTTGCAGCTATAACAGCTTCATCTCTTCTGGGCAGGCTGTCCACAAGGTTTAGGAGTGTGTCTATGGGAATGTTTGACTATTCTTCCAGAAGCGCATTTGTGAGGTCAGGCACTGACGTTGGACGAGAAGGCCAAACTTCCAGTCTCCGCTCTAATTCATCCCAAAGGTGTTCTATCAGGTTAGGGTCAGGACTCTGTGCAGGCCAGTCAATTTCCTCCACCCCAAACTCACTCATCCATGTCTTTATGGACCTTGCTTTGTGCACTGGTGCCCAGCCATGTTGGAACAGGAAGGGGCCATCCCCAAACTGTTCCCACAAATTTGGGAGCATGAAATTGTCCAAAATGTCTTGGTATAATAACATCTTAAGAGTTCCCTTCACTGGAACTAAGGGGTCAAGCTCAACCCCTGAAAAACAAACCACACCATAATCCGCCCAATTATTTGGTGGAGGTGGGATTACGGACTAAGACTGAGATGCCATTAAAGTTCATGTGCGTTTAAAGGAAAGTGTCCCAATACTTTTGACAATATAGTGTATAATGCAGCTCACAGAGTAATGACCTGCTTCACAGCTAGACGCCCCCTGCTTCACACTTTCGGGTCAAGCACGCTAGTGATGTAAATGCTGATATCCAATACCAGGAACGTGTCTCCAGTTATATGAGCTCTGAAGACCATGTCATGAATGGAAAATAAACATGTCCTCTGGGGAACAAGGCAAACATAGTGCATGTACAAACTGCTAAGCTTGTGTGCTCTGGCAGATCTACCTTCTGGAGAAGTCCCTGTTCCGGTTTCCAAGCACAGTCAGCCCTGTGGACATATTTTCAGGCTTTAGAATGAATGTGCTCAGAACTTTGTGTACACCAGTCCTGCTACTACTTTCCTTCCAAGCACATTACAGCTCCTTCCTGACCCACTCTGCCACCTCCAGCAGTGGAACCCCGATCAAGAAAACCCGGTCTAACATTTTAAATTTCCCTCCAAAAAATAAAATGACAACGTTTTAGTTCTGTCATTTCCAAGTGACAAGAAAATAAATTAGTGTTGTTAAAGGGGCTATCTCCAATATTGTTGCCAATAGCCATGTTAAAGTGATTGTCATTTTTTTTCTTAAAATAACAAACATGTCATACTTACCTGCCTTGTGCAATAGTTTTGCACAGAGCAACCCCAGATCACCGAGCATCCCTAAGCCTCTTCTCGGGTCCCCCACCAGTACTCCTGGCCCCTCCCCCCGCTGAGTGCTCCCATAGCCAGTTGCTTGTTATGGGGGCACTTGTGCATTCTTGTTCCAGAGCCCCTCACTGTGTGTCCATTGACACAAAGAGCATGGCTCGGCCCTGCTCCCTCCTCACTGGCTTTAATTCACAGCAGCAGGGGCCAATGGCTCCCACTGCTGTGTCTGAGTCAATGAGGAGGGAGCCTCTGCTCTCATGCACATCCTTGGATCAAGACAAGGTTTAGGAAAGTAAATGGGGGGGGGGGGGCTGGGGAGCTGCATGCATAAGGTTTTTTACCTTATTGCAGAAAATGCATTAAGGTAAAAAAACTTTCTGCCTTTATAACCACTTTAATTTCTAAACAATGATATTGCTTTGGGTGTATATATTTGTACTTATAATTATTTTGTATAGTGATATTCATACGTATATGCCACTGTGTATAAAAATATATATAAAGTGTCCTTGTATGTTCTCCCACTAAGACTAATAGCATATGGGTGCTTCTATGGGCATCAGAGGGCAAAGCCAGTCTGGGGTCTGATCACCTATCACAGTAAATATTTTTTGTTTGTTTTTTTTTGTGAAAATTTGAACTTCTTCCTTTCCTGGAGCTTTAACATGACTTCCAAAATCTCCTCGATAACCAGAGCTGTGGGACTAGAAAGAAAAAGCGACTACTGTAAAAAAGGAAAAATCTAGAGCTGATGTGAGTTTTGGTGTTCTAGAAAGAAAGATTTTAAAATTTCCTTTCAGATTATGAATGTGATGAGATGATGATGACATAAATATCATCAAAACGTGACTACATCTAACAGCTTTTTTGCAGATCGTTGTGGACCGGAGAGCAACTACCACTGACAATCTTGTCGTTAGTCACAAGCTACAATATTTTATCATAAAAACTGTAGCATTAACAAAAACTCCAGCAAGTGTAGCTTGTAAAATGAGGGGAAAATAACTTCTATAGAACTTGCAGAGATAAAAGCTTTCCAAGAAAATACGCATGCATCATACTATCATTAACATTTGTAAACACGGCTCTTTTACTTTTTGGGCACGATTTAACCTTAGAAAGAGAAGGTATAGACTTATATACAAGGGACCCACTGCAATATACCGTCTAGTGAAAAAGTAAGTACACCCCATGGCAATTGTTAATTTTTTTCAGCATACTGGGCTTCATTGATTAAGCAGATCGCATGCGGTATTAAGGTGATCTGACACATTTTTCCCAAATACCGCATGCGATGCTGAAAATGTCAATTCACTATCCTTTTATGCCTTATTTACCTCAAAAAGCAAAAACGCTTGGTAAATACCACATAGAACCATGTGGTTGCATAAGTGTGCACATCCTCTCATAACTGGGAATGTAGCTGTGTTCAGGATCAAGCAATCACATTCAAACTCATGTTAAATAGGTACACACATGCCATCATTAAAAGTGCCGCTAATTAACCCCAAATAAAGTTTAGCTGTTCTAATAGGTCTTTCCTGACATTTTCTTAGTTGCATCCTACAGCAAAAGCCATGGTCCGCAGAGAGCTTCCCAAGCAGCAGAGGGATCTCATTGCTAAAAGGTATCCGTCAGGAGAAGAGTACAAAAGAATTTCCAAGGCATTAGATATACCATGGAACACAGTGAAGACAGTCATCATCAAGTGGAGAATATATGGCACAACAGAGACATTACCAAGAACTTGACGTCCCTCCAAAATTTATGAAAAAACGAGAAGAAAACTGGTCAGGGAGGCTGCCAAGAGGACTGCAGCAACATTAAAGGAGCTGCAGGAATATCTGGCAATTACTGGCTGTGTGGTACATGTGACAACAATCTCCTGTATTCTTCATATGTCTGGGCTATGTTGTAGAGTGGCAAGACGGAAGCCTTTTCTTACGAAGAAAAACATCCAAGCCAGGCTAAGTTTTGCAAAAACACATCTGAAGTCTCCCAAAAGCATGTGAGAAAATGTGTTATGGTTTGATGAAACCAAGGTTGAACTTTTTGGCCATAATTCCATAAGATATGTTTGGCGCAAAAACCACACTGCACATCACCAAAAGAACACCATACACACAGTGAAGCATGGTGGTGGCAGCATCATGTTTTGAGGCTGTTTTTCTTCAGCTTGAACAGAGGCCTTAGTCAAGGGAGAGGGAATTATGAACAGTTCCAAATACCAGTCAATATTGGCACAAAACCTTCAGGCTTCAGCTAGAAAGCTGACCACGAAGAGGAACTTCATCTTTCAGCATGACAACGACCTACAGTATACATCCAAATCAACAAAAGGATGGCTTTACCAGAAAAAAGATTAAAGTTTTAGAATGGCCCAGCCAGAGCCCCGACCTGAATCTGATTGAAAATCTGTGAGGTGATCTGAAGAGGGCTGTGCACTGGAGATGCCCTCGCAATCTGACAGATTTGGAGTGTTTTTGCAAAGAAAAGTGGGCAAATATTGTCAAGATGTGTCCTGTAATATAATCAAAAGGTGCTTCAACAAGGTATTAGTTTAAGTGTGCACACTCATGCAACCATTTTTTTTTAATTTTTTTTTACTACCCTTCACCTAAAAGATTTTGGTTTGTTGTTCAATTAAGTTGCACAGTTTAAAGATCACATTAAATGTGGAAAAAGTTCTGAAATGATTTATCTTTGTCTCATTTTTTTACATCACAGAAACCTGACATTTTAACAGGGGTGTGTAGACTTTTTATATCAACTGTATATATATATTAATATTGGATATACGTATATATATATATATATATATATATATATAATATATATATATCTCATGGTGGGGAGAAAATAGTCCAAGGATGTCCATAACCTGGGTGGTAACCACAGGAGGTAAAGGCTGACACAGGAGAGGCAGCACGCTGAAGAGCAGAAGAGACTCTGGGATAAAAACAAGAAACAGACAAGCAGCGCCAGTCCAAGTGTAGCAATATTAGTAACACATTTAATTGAGCAGTAATGCACTCACTAGAAGATAGATTAAAGTAGGCACATCTTTGAGGCAGCAGATGGGTTTCAGGGATCCAGAGTGGTTTCCATGGAGCGCAGTGTCATCGCGCTCGGCGGCGCCAGTGGTTTCCGGTGTCCCGGACTAGGCGAGAAGGGCGCAGGAAGCCATCATAGAGAAGGTCCCTGGTCTCTTGGGGAGGAAGCTATGATGTGCACATGTCTAGAGCATGCGTGCTCCTTTATCAGGCATAAATTCAAGAAAAGCTTGAGAAGCGCAACAAGGAGTTTGAGGTGTTGCTGTTTTGTACTTTCTTATCTGCAGTACATAATTACATATTTTGATTGAAGAAATGACCAAAAATGCAACCTTCTCTTTTGTTCTTATTGATGTATATCATTTTATCTGTAGGAACTATTTGAATCAAGATCTAATGTTTGCCTGTTCACATATGTTGAAGGATTAAAAAATGTCATGGGGCTTACTTTTGGAGTTTTTCACTTGACTGTAGGTCCTTTGTGTTGCAAGCAACTGATATATATATATATATATATATTTATTTTTTTTATTTTTTTCTTTATGTTCTGTAAAGTATTTCTTTTTTCCTGTCCCATACTCATTCTTCTTGACAGCTAACAGTGCAATAACTACATGTAAAATCACAGTTGGTTTAGCATTTAAAGCGGCTGTAACCCTAAAAAGGAAAAAAAAGAAGGTTCTGTTCCTTTAGGGCATGATCTATATCATTGTGCTTCTGCAGTGTAATTTGTCCCTTTCTTTGATCTAAAATACCTGGTTGATCCTGCCTATTCCTGTGTTCCCCTCTGTGCTGACCACGGCAATCATGGCTGCTGATCCATGATACCATGGTCAGTTTACCTGCCTCCATCATCATGCTCTCTGCTATGAGTCTCCCCCTCTCCCCTCCCTCCCTGCCTGTCAGTTCCGAAGCCTATGTGTGAGAGCTGATATTCTCCCCGTCCCTTCCGTTCTGCTGCTATTGCCTGTGGCTTGAAAGTAACATTTAAAAATAACTTGCATCCCCTCTGTTTTATCAATATATAAAGTACAGTGTGTACTTTTTTTAAATGTGAATCCTAAATACCTTCTTGCACAGCACCGATGTGTGCAGTCACATGACCTCCCTCTGCTTAACGTCTGATGTCAGAGGTGTATCTCAGCCCCTCCCTCTGTATTCCTTAGATGGGGGAAGGAAAGCAGAGGATGATGCTTGACAGCACAGAGGTGCTGTGAGAAAAGGTACAAAAACGGACACACAGTACTTTGTATCTTTTTAAAAGAGAGGGGATGGCAGCTATTGAGGTCTATGACTTTACAACCACTTTAACTATTCAGTAAAAAGAGAATACTGAGTGACTGAGGATAAGGTAGTATCTGCCTATATACTGTCCACTGTGAAAATAGAGTATTAGAGGTATACACAAATACATTCTTCTGTATCACAATCTTCTTGCTGCAATGAAAAAATTGTTAAAGGAGAAGTATAGCCAAAGCTTTTTTTCATTCTGCACTACTGTGACCCGCTTTCAGCCTTTTTAGCCCGCTGTTGGCTGAGGCCACTCGGCAAAAAAGTGCTTTACATCTGGCATCCGCCCAAATGCATGGACTGGCAGCTGGCTAAGCCTCTTACCGAGCCGCTGGGAGATTGAGCCTTCCACTCCCGCCCCCTCCACAGCCCAGTGCTCCAGTGAGCGCAGGAGAGACAGAACAGAGAGCCAGTGACTGACAGTCACAGGCTCTCTGCTCACTGAAGGCTGAAAGCCGAGCGATCAAGGGTGTTTGCTCAGTTCTCAGTCTTAGAGCCTGCAGGGGACAGATGTAGCTTTGGATTGACGCTGCATTAATTTAGGTGAGTATAATTTTTTTTTTTTTACAAGCCAATACTTCTCTTTTAATGGTCTTCCAGCCTTATTACTTTCAGGATATCAGGAGTCATACAGTATATACTAAGTATGAAATGTTATGTTAATTGAACATAACTTACCTGCTAATATTGGTTCAAATAATGCAATCTTCTAATAAAATACAACTTTAATTTACTTATTAATCGGTTACTCTATGCAATTGTAATAACGAAAGCTAGACCTCAAACACTTGACAAATTAGCTATAAAAAATATAGTGCAATACTGATGTAGAAATTCCCATTGTGACTTACAAAACTTCCTTTTTTTTTTTAGATCTGACAAATCAGTGTTTGCATTAGCTTATAAGTTTGTAACACATTTCCATGATTGTTTCTACACATATCAAGTATTCTGCAAGGCCTCACAGGGCTAGTATGACACAGTTAGTTGCAGTACCGTCAGTCCCTCTCCCTTACCAGGGACCGTACTTGCCAAATAAAAAGACTGCTATGTGGCATGACTTGGTCATACAGGTGACTGTTATCTGTCTTTGCTGGAGCTAGAGCTGTTATAAAGTCTTAAGGCTTTTCTGCAAATGAGCCCAAACCAGTATATCTGTGGAGCCATAATGGAGGCATTTATAATGTTGCAGTGCAGGGGAATGTTGAAAGGTACTTTATACAGTGGAATCCCATACTGCTTTCCGTAGGCATTGTACATAAAAGGAAAGAGCAGGATGCGGCAGATGAAAAACGTTAAGAGCACCAATGCGCCATTTACTTTATGCAAGACGGAGTTCTGCAAATTCAACTGTTAAAAAAAAAAAAAGGAAAATAAATTAGTGTCTTTCAATACATTACATTATGTACCAGTTCTAAAGCCAAAAAGAAACCACATAACAAAGTGAATATGTCAATAGATTAAAAATAAAAAAGCACTCCCTGTAAAGAAAAAGGGTTAATACCCCCTGCGCACAACGCCGATCTTAGCTTTATTGAATAGCTACATTGTCCTAAAGTGTTACTATACTCAACAGAAAAAACAGTCTGTATATATATAAAAGCATCTTTGTTATACTCTGTGGAACCTAAGAGCCCTTTCACACCGGGCCGCCCATAGCGTCGGCGGTAAAACGCCGCTATTTATAGCGGCGTTTTACCGTCGGATTAGCGGAGCATTTCGGCCGCTAGCGGGGCGCTTTAAGGGTTAAAACCGCCCGCAATGCGCCGCAATAGCTGTGTTTTGCCGGCGGTATCCCAGCGCTGCCCTATTGATTTCAATGGGGAGCAGCGGTGGAGGAGCGGTAAACACACCTCTCCTTCACCGCTCCAAAGAAGCTGCTGGCAGGACTTTTTTTCCCGTCCTGCCAGCTCAGCGCTCCGGTGTGAAAGCCCTCGGGCTTTCGGCTTTCACACTGGAGACAATGCTGCAGCTGTTTGAGGGCGGATTGCAGGCGCTATTTTTAACGCTATAGCGCCTGCAAATAGCCCTCGGTGTGAAAGGGGTCTTAGGGGTTAATCCCCTGCATTGTGTAATAAGGCTGTTTGATCCTGTCTTCTCTGATCCCCTTGTGCATGTGATCAACACAGGGCCAATCAGCACTGTCTTGAAAGAAAGTCAGGGGTCATGCAGCCTCATAGGACAGTCAGAGAAGTATGAAAACTCCTACAAGCTTTAACCAATGCTTGGCCGGACACTGATAGAAGTCACACGACTGCTATATACTGCTGATGAGAAAAGGTATTTATCAGTTTATATTTACTAAAATGATTGTAGTTCCATCTTCTGTGTACTGTGGGAGACCAGATATAATGAATGCAGGGTCCTGAGTTTAGTAACACTTTAAGAAGCTGTGTTCTGTAGTGATGTAGAATCCAGTTGGTAATAACAGTGCGCATCGAGGGGACTAGCCACCCGAAAGTGTGATGGATACAAAAGATTCTTCAGCAAGCTAAGTTCTTCAAGATAACACTGAAGTTGCCATCAGCAAGACAGTTATTCATTTTTCCTATACAAGGAGTGTTTTTTTCATTTTAAATTTGAGAGAGTCCCTTAAAATAAATCATGAAATACTGTAACATAGCTATAACCTGTGTATGAAGTAAAAATGGCAGATTTCGGGATTTATATCCTGTAACAAAACCTGAGAATCATCAGGATAAGATAAAAACAGAGAGCGCACTGGTGCATTATCCAACAAATTTATTGGAGATAAAATATAACTACTCAAAAACGTAGGTAGTACAAGCACTCATCAAGCCACTGCAAGTGGCTACATTCTCTTAGCTTTGCCAAAGCCTCTAGCTCAAGGAGGACCCCACCAGGGTCCCTGCTGGCTGATGCGTTTCAAAGGTATGTCCTTCTTCATCAGGATAACCCAGCTTTCTTCAACTTTTTTTACTTCAGAGGAACACTTATAATAATTTTCATCGCTTGGGGGAACCCCTGCTAAAACCGATTCATTAGTGCTCACTGGTAAAAAAGCCCCCTTACATTGGGGGCAGTGCAAAAAACTGCTTCATCGTCCAGTTGGAGATTGAGGGCAGGGTGGTGACCAAGCTGCACTGATTAACTACAGTAGAGGAAAGTAAACACACCAATTTGGCTGTGCTGTATACTGTACATCTCAGGACTGACCAAACAAAATTACAAATCCTCTGCCAGCTAAAAGAGTTGCCAAGTATACACTTCAATTGTGCATTTAGCTATTTGATTGGGGATCAGCTCTAAGCCAATAAAACAATAAAACTCTCCCTTGGGTCAACATGACTAGATCTTGCTTTTATTAAAGTTTTCCAAAGTACATGTAGAAAAAATCCCAACAGGATATATCCCAAGACCATTTCAATTACGCGACCAACAATGACGGCATTGTGGTTTTTACAAATGCAGATGTTGTATATATACTATTAATTTGTACATTCTTGCATAAGGATTTATTTAAAAAAAGGTAATATTGAAGATAGAACAAGGGTTCACCACATAAAAGGGGATGTCTATGGCAGGAACTGCGTCACTTGGTGGCAGATGTTTTTTTTTACAGGAGATGCACTTCACACTTCATAGCAAGGTCTACCCCTCGCATGCCTCTCTTTCCCTTTAATCAATAGTTCCATGCAACGTCTCCTATTTCAGGAGCAAGGGGAGTAACGATAACCTTAAGGAAGTCATGCCCCATGTCCCTTACGTCAATGAAAGTGGACCCGGAAGGTCACTTTCTTTTTATTAAGGGCATGATGCATGGCCATTGCTGTCGCACCCAATATGCATACTGTAAGTTCTCTCGTGAAAACCTTGAAGATTTTGGAGAGATATAGGGAGGGCTTTCTGATTTTGGGAGGGAATTTTAATCTTACCCTGGATCCTAGTATGGATACCTTGACAGGTAAAACTTCATTATCATTCAGAGCTCTTAAGCATGCTAAGCAAGTGTTTCGATCTCTTCATTTGGTGGATAGTTGGCGGGTACTACATACAGTAGGTGACCGCGATATTGTGTCAATCTCGCCGCATTTCTCGGCGAGATTTGACACCTACGAGCCCCGTCGCAGGAGCCAGCGCCGAGATGGCTCACTCATCGGGAAAGGAAAACTTTGTTTTCCTTCCCCGATGAGTGACAGGCAGTGCTGACAGCTGTCTGGTATGAATCCTGAGGCGGGAACACCGCGCCAAATTTTAAATGAAAAAACCGGCGTGGGTTCCCCCCAGGGGCATACCAGGCCCTTAAGTCTGGTATGGATTGTAAGGGGAACCCCCTACGCCGAAAAATCGGCGTGGGGGTCCCCCCAAAATCCATACCAGACCCTTATCCGAGCATGCAGCCCGGCCGGCCAGGAAAGGGGGTGGGGACGATCGAGCGGCCCCCCCTCCTGAGCCGTACCAGGCCGCATGCCCTCAACATGGGGGGGTGGGTGCCTTGGGGGAGGGGGGCGCCCTGCGGGGCCCCCCCACCCCAAAGCACCTTGTCCCCATGTTGATGAGGACAAGGGCCTCTTCCTGACAACCCTGGCCGTTGGTTGTCGGGGTCTGCGGGCGGGGGGCTTATCGGAATCCGGGAGCCCCCTTTAATAAGGGGGCCCCCAGATCCCGGCCCCCCACCCTGTGTGAATGAGTATGGGGTACATGGTACCCCTACCCATTCACCTAGGAAAAAGTGCCAATAAAAAAAAAAACACACTACACAGGTTTTAAGAATAATTTATTAGTCAGCTCCGGGATCTTCTTCCGACTTCGGGGGGTCTCCTTCCGACTTCTCCCGGTGTTCGGCCTCTTCTCCCGGGCCCCGCCGCTATCTTCTTCCAGCTCTATTGCCAGCGAGGGGCCCGGTCTGCTGCCGCTGTCTCGCCGCCACTGTCTCACCGCTTCTTCTCTTCTTCCCCATGTTGACACGACGCTCTCTCCAGCTCGAATGCTGTGTGCGAGCTGCGGAGCCATTTATATAGGCGGTGACCCCGCCCCCTTACGACGTCATGGTCCCAGCATGCGCAGGGACTCTGGGGTCACGCCCCCTTATGACGCCAGAGTCCCTGCGCATGCTGGGACCATGACGTCGTAAGGGGGCGGGGTCACCGCCTATATAAATGGCTCCGCAGCTCGCACACAGCATTCGAGCCGGAGAGAGCGTCGTGTCAACATCGGGGAAGAAAAGAAGAGAAGAAGCGGCGAGACAGCGGCGGCGAGACAGCGGCAACAAGACAGCGGCAGCAGACCGGGCCCCTGGCTGGCAATAGAGCTGGAAGAAGATAGCGGCGGGGCCCAGGAGAAGAGGCCGAACACCGGGAGAAGTCGGAAGGACACCCCCCGAAGTCGGAAGAAGGTCCCGGAGCTGACTAATAAATTACTCTTAAAACCTGTGTACTGTGTTTTTTTTATATTGACACTTTTCCCTAGGTGAATGGGTAGGGGTACCATGTACCCCAAACTCATTCACACAGGGTGGGGGGCCGGGATCTGGGGGCCCCCTTATTAAAGGGGGCTCCTGGATTCCGATAAGCCCCCCGCCCGCAGACCCCGACAACCAACGGCCAGGGTTGTCGGGAAGAGGCCCTTGTCCTCATCAACATGGGGACAAGGTGCTTTGGGGTGGGGGGGGGGGCCCCGCAGGGCACCCCCCTCCCCCAAGGCACCCACCCCCCCATGTTGAGGGCATGCGGCCTGGTACGGCTCAGGAGGGGGGGGGGCACTCGCTCGTCCCCACCCCCTTTCCTGGCCGGCCGGGCTGCATGCTCGGATAAGGGTCTGGTATGGATTTTGGGGGGACCCCCACGCCGATTTTTCGGCGTAGGGGGTTCCCCTTACAATCCATACCAGACCTAAAGGCCTGGTATGCCCCTGGGGGGGAACCCATGCCGGTTTTTTCATTTAAAATTTGGCGCGGTGTTCCCGCCTCAGGATTCATACCAGACAGCTGTCAGCACTGCCTGTCACTCATCGCGGAAGGAAAACAAAGTTTTCCTTTCCCGATGAGTGAGCCAGCGTGACATGCACAGTATCCTGTCGCCGAGAACCAGCGCGATGGTATCGCGCTGGAAACACAATCTCGCGGTCAGGTACTGTACTAAGAGTAAAGATTATAGTTATTATTCTAAGATCTATGATGTCTATTCCCGTCTCGACTTAATTTGGGTGAATCAATTCTATTTGAACTATGTACAGTATCCCACAAAAGTGAGTACACCCCTCACATTTTTGTAAATATTTTATTATATCTTTTCATGTGACAACACTGAAGAAATGGCATTTGCTACAATGTAAAGTAGTAAGTGTACAGCTTGTATAACAGTGTAAATTTGCTTTCCCCTCAAAATAACTCAACACACAGTCATTAATGTCTAACCTGCTGGCAACAAAAGTGAGTACACCCCTAAGTGAAATATCCAAATTGGGCCCAAAGTATCAATATTTTGTGTGGCAACCATTATTTTCTAGCACTGCCTTAACCCTCTTGTGCATGGAGTTCACCAAAGCTTCACAGGTTGTCACTGGAGTCCTCTTCCACTCCTCCATGACGACATCACGGAGCTGGTTGATGTTAGAGACCTTGGGCTCCTCCACCTTCCGTTTGAGGATGCCCCACAGATGCTCAATAGGGTTTAGGTCTGGAGACATGCTTGGCCAGTCCATCACCTTTACTCTCAGCTTTTTTAACAAGGCAGTGGTCATATTGCAGGTGTGTCTGGGGTGGTTATCATGTTGGAATACTGCCCTGCGGCCCAGCCTCCAAAGGGAGGGGATCATGCTATGCTTCAGTATGTCACAGTACATGTTGGCATTCATGGTTCCCTCAATGAACTGTAGTTTCCCAGTGCCAGCAGCACTCATGCAGCCCCAGACCATGACACTCCCACCACCATGCTTGACTGTAGGTAAGAAACACTTGTCTTTGTACTCCTCACCTGGTTGCCTCCACACACGCGTGACACCATCTGAACCAAATACGTTTATCTTGGTCTCATCAGACCACAGGACATGTCCTTAGTCTGCTTGTCTTCAGCAAACTGTTTGCAGGCTTTCTTGTGCATCATCTTTAGAAGAGGCTTCCTTCTGGGACGACAGCCATGCAGACCAATTTGATGCAGTGTGCGGCATATGGTCTGAGCACTGACAGGCTGATCCCCCACCCTGTCAACCTCTGCAGCAATACTGGCAGCACTCATACCTATATTTCCCAAAGACAAGCTCTGGATATGATGCTGAGCATGTGCACTCAACCTCTTTGGTCGACCATGGCGAGGCCTGTTCTGAGTGGAACCTGTCCTGTTAAACCACTGTATGGTCTTAGCAACTGTGCTGCAGCTCAGTTTCAGGGTCTTGGCAATCCTCTTATAGCCTAGGCCATCTTGATGTACAGCAGTAACTCTTTTTTTCAGATCCTCGGAGAGTTCTTTGCCATGAAGGGCCATGTTGACCTTTCAGTGACCAGTTTTAGAGAGTGATAACACTAAATTTAACACACCTGCTCCACATTCACACCTAAGACCTTGTAACACTAATGAGTCACATGACACCGGGGACAGAGAATGGCTAATTGGGCCCATTTTGGACATTTTCACTTAGGGTGTACTCACTTTTGTTGCCAGCGGTTTAGACATTAACGGCTGTATGTTGAGTTATTTTGAGAGGGATCGCAAATTTACACTGTTATACAAGCTGTACACTCACTACTTTACATTGTAGCAAAGTGTAATTTCCTCAGTGTTGTCACATGAAAAAGAATAAAATATTTACAAAAATGTGAGGGGTGTACTCACTTTTGTGAGATACTTTATGTTCTGCTACTATTGAATCCATAACGATCTCAGAACACTCCCCTATTACTTTAACTTTCTCTCCGGTTTCTGACGGTCATAGGGAACGGATATGGCGGCTGAATGAATCCTTACTGGATGACAAACAGATAGCTGATGCTTTACTTCATAAAATGGCAATGTATTTTGAAATAAATACCCCTGGTGAGGTATCTGATGAAACAGTTTGAGAGGCTCACAAAGAGGGGAATTGATAGCACATGGCTCCCGGATTTAAAAAAAAAAAAAACGGAAAGAAATTGTGGATTTATTGGAAAAATTTATGACCTGGAGATTAAACATAAAGCTTTATTTAAACTGGACAATGCAAAGCAACTGGAGACACTTCGATCTAGTCTCTCTTTGTGTTTGGATTGCAGGGTCAAAGACAAGCATAGATATTTTGCACACCGTTTTTATGAACAGGGGAATAAATGTGGCTGTTTGCTGGCTAGACAACTAAAAAAGAAGTAGGACCTTTGTCATGTTCATAATGTATTGGTGCATAACAAACAGATAGCAGATATCCAGTCTATAGCCACAGAATTCCATTGATTTTATAAGGCCTTATATAATATCCAGTCATCTTCTTCTAACACTGGGGATAGACGACGGGTCGAAGAGATCCGAGAGTATTTTAAAGACTCTGCAATGCCCGTACTGCCCCACACAGTTATTGAACAAATAGAACGCCCAATTACCACAAAGGAGTTGGGTAAAGTAGTAGCGGCCCTGCCAATGGGAAAAAGCCCGGGACCAGATGGCCTAACGAATGCATATTATAAAAAATGTACTTCTACACTAGCATTCCCTCTTTGTGGATACTTTAATACAATTACTGCCTAATTACTAATCCACTACCTCAGGAAGCTTTGCTGGCCTATGAGACAGTTCTTCTGAAATCAGGGAAAGACCCGCAATACTGTGCTAATTACAGACCCATATCCCTCCTTAACTCTGACACCAAACTCCTAGCCAAGATCTTATCCCTTCGACTACAAGTTCATGTAGTGAAGTTAATCCACCCAGACCAGACGGGATTTATGAAGGGCCGTGAAGCTAGAGATAACACCATTAGAGCCCTGCATATTCTTCATTGGGCGCAAAATGGACCCGATAGAATTCCAAGAATGGTTTTATCAATGGACGCCGAGAAGGCATTTGATAGAGTGAACTGGGTCTTTATGACTAAAGTACTGAGGGGGGTGGGACTGGGTGATCGTATGATGGGCTGGGTATTAGCTTTATATGTGGGTCTAAGAGCCAGAGTTAAGGTCAATGGTATGCTTTCAGATTATTTGGACATACGAAATGGCACTAGGCAGGGGTGTCCTTTATCCCCATTATTGTTTGCTATGATTTTGGAACCTTTTCTTTGTAAAGTAAGGGGGATTATGGAGATAGCTGGTGTTTGTATTGGATCTGTAGAGCATAAAGTTTCAGCATATGCTGATGACTTGTTATTCTATCTTTCCATACCCCAGGTATCTCTACCAGCTTTGATGGCTGAGGTCCATACTTATAGTATTCTATCTAATTTCAAAATACATTTTGAGAAGTCTGTACTTTTTCCTAGTCATGTACCTTCAGTCATGGTAACAGCTTTGCAACATCCCTTCCCTTTTATATGGAGTATAAACTCCGTAAGTTATCTAGGAGTACATATTATCTCGGATCCAAAGCTTTTATATGACCTTAATTATAGTTCCTTGCAAACAGGGATAATAGGAGACTTGTAGAGATGGAAAGGCCATTTTTTGACATGGTTTGGAAGAGTGAACACCCATAAAATGAGTATATTACCCAGAATAATATTTATCTTACACACTGTACCGATTACACTTCCACAGACTTTTTTCAAATGTATACGGAAAGCTTTTTTGGCTTTTGTATGGAATGATAAACGTCCTAGAGTAGCCTATGATATTTTACGTAGAAGCAAATGGGAAGGGGGAGTTGGGCTTCCAGATGTGGCATTGTATTACAAAGCTATGTCTTTGGTACGCATCTTAAATTGGTGTTATGACTCCTCAAGTAAAATGTGGGTTCCCTTGGAGAAAACATTGGGGGGTAGAAACTTGGCGGGTGCCCAATGGATACCAGCCATTTCTAGGGGCCTCTCAGATTGGACATCTGCATTAACACAGAATTCATTAGCGGTATGGGATATAATGAACAAGTCGGGCAAATACGCCCCCCCAACATCTCCTTTGGCTCCTCTGAGGGGATACCCTTGGTACCTCCCCAGGGGAGGAAACTGGATTTTGGGGTTTATGTGGGCTGGATGGGAACACTATATGTGCTAAGCATGCCCCACGGGGAATTATATCTCCTTTTTTGGAATTGGTGTCATTATTGGGGAATATACCTATGGCCAAGTGGAGACATCACCAAATGGCAGTTTTAATAAATTAAAACCTAAAGTGAGACCCTTGAGTACGGTCACTGCATTTAAATCTTTGTGTTCTCATATCTCAGAGCCTAGACATTTGTTATCCCAGATGTATAGACCAGTTCTTGGTGGCCAACATACCTCAGTTCCTTATTTTATTAGTGAGTGGGAGAGAGGGTTAAACCATATGTTTACTTCCCTACAAATAAAAAAATGATCAAATCGACTCACTCCACCTCAATAAGCTCTTATATTCAAGAAATGTCTTATAAATTCTTGGTTAGATCACTGTTGGAGGGGTTGCGGACAGAGGGGTACATTCCTCCACTTATGGTGGGACTGCCCTAAAATTAGACCATTCTGGGTGGCGATTGCGCCGTGGATTAAAAGGATGACTTTGAGACCCATAGAATTCTCCCCTTTGCACTTCCTGTTTCATGGGACGCCCTCCTCTGTTAAGTTCTATATAAAAAGCATCACTCCACACTTGTTGAATGCAGCCAAACTGTTAATACCTAGGTTTTGGAAAAAGGCTACATGTCCTTCGTTGTTAGACTTAAAAAGAGAAGTTAACTTAATAATGGATGCGGAACGGTGGGTGTATGCGGTTAGAGACCAACAAGATAGGTTTATAAATATATGGGCAGGATGAATATATTATTCTTCAGAGATAGATATGGATTAAATTCTTTTTTTTTTAATTATAAAATTCTGTTTATTGAACGAATAAAGGAGATTACATACAATGCGAAATCTTGACATACATTACAGTCAACATATAGAGTTTAGTATATGAACACAAATAAAAAAAAAAAAAAAAAACCCAAAAAAAAAACCCCCTTTTCTTCTCATGTAGATATCATATCTAGTAAGACATTGGCATCGTATACGTTCTGTTATGTTATTATGGCTCGAGTTATCTATCATGACCTTGGTCTGTACTACAATGCAGTGTAGGGACCCCAATCGAGAACAGGAGCACCGTAGATGTAAGGCTCGTAAACCAGGGTAACCTAGATCCTGTCAATGCAGGTATCTGGGGAGTTGAGCCACCTCTCCCACACTTTTTCATATTTGGTAGGGCATCCTCTATGGGAGTAAATTATTTTCTTATATGGCAGAGAGTTGTTTATTTCTAGCACCCATTGTGAAAATTCTGGTGGCGTGGGTCTCATCCATAATCTGGCTATTACCTTGCGGGCTGAGAAGAGGGATTCATGTAAGAATATTTTAGTAAATTTGTTAATTTCCGGGTCGGGAAAAATTCCCAGTAAGCATGGTTTTGGTTGGAGTGTGATGGGCGAGCCCATGGTATCGTGTAGGAATTTTATAATTTGAGACCAAAACTGTTGGATCTTTGGACAATGCCATATTAAGTGAAAGAAAGTGCCTGTAGCTTGGTTACACATTGGGCAGTTAGCAGATTGGTCCCTCTTGTATCTTGAAACCCTAAGTGGCGTGAGGTATGATTTGTGTGTGATGAAAATCTGTGTGAGCCGGTCTGATATTTTAGGGGATACTAATTTACATGTATCTAATGCGTCGCTCCACTCATCATCTTCAATAGTACCTATTTCGTCTTCCCATTTAGTCTTCAGTGCGTATGCTTGGACAGTTGCCTGCGGAGTAGTTAACATGGCATAAAATTGAGAGATCATCTTTTTGGGATCTGGGAATTTTATAGCGGCCATTAGTGGGTTGTCTTGTAGGGTGAGTTCATCTGTGGGGTATTGTGTATGAAAAGCATGCCTTAGTTGTATGTATCTAAAAAACATGGAGTTGGGTAGTGCAAATTCCGCTTTTAAAGTTTCAAATGTTTTCAATCTCCCATTAGTTATTATGTGCGTCAAGTATATTATTCCTCTAGCACTCCATATCTCAGTGTCCTGCATGCGTCTAAACTCTGGGAGGGACTCATTGTGCCATATGGGAGTATACATGTTCGGTGTTTCAATAGAGAGTTTTTTTGATGCTATATCCCAGATTTTCTTATATTGGTATGGTAAAGATCTACGGTCCGTTCCCAAGCCTTCACCAGCTCTCCCCCCCCGTCATTGATAGTAATGGGTCTAGAGTCTGTTGTATCCATTTCGGGCATAAAAGGAATAAAAATCTGTTACGGTCTGTTTTGTCGATGTGGAAAATTTGTGAAAGCTGGGATGCGAGGTAGTACATGTTGAAGTCAGGAAGTGCCAGTCCAGCTAGATCAGTAGGGTTCTTCAACCTTTGCCAAGGGAGTTTGTGTCTAGAATTACCCCAGACGAACGGCTTAAGTAGAGTTTCCATTATTTTGAAGTGTCTGAGTATTAGGTATACAGGTGAGTGCCATATCATGTACAGAATTTTTGGTAGTAGGATCATTTTTATTAGATTAATTCGACCCGTCACTCCAAGTGGAAGACGCGCCCATATCTGTGTTTTCTGTTTAATCATCTCAATCAGTGGTGTTATGTTGAGGGAGATATAGTCTGATGAATTCCGAGTTGTTTGTATTCCTAGGTATTTTATTTTGTCTACTTTCTGTAGGGCAAGTGTGGTCCTGTCATGGTTTAATGGGAAGCTGTCTAAAGGGAGTATTTGGGATTTATCCCAATTGATCCTTAGGCCAGAAAAAATACCGAAGCGTTCTATCAGGTCCAAGGCTACTGGTAAAGATTCCTGTGAGTCGTCTAGGTACAGCAGAGTATCATCCGCATATGTGCTGATTTTTTCCACTACCTCACCCCTCCGGAGTCCCACTATACCCGGGTGTGCTCGTATCGCGATTGCCAATGGTTCCGCCGCCAGGGCATATAACAGTGGCGACAGAGGGCATCCCTGTCGTGTGCCTCTGAACAGGGAAAATTGATCAGATGGCCAGCCATTTGCCACTACTCTTGCGACAGGGTTTTGGTAGAGGAGTTGGATCCATTTTATAAATCTGGGACCAAATCCAAAACGAGCCAGGCAGGACCAGAGATAGTTCCACTCGACGGAGTCGAATGCTTTGGCTGTATCCAGAGCCACAACCACTCTGGACCCTGGGTTGTCATGCGTTGCTTGTAGATTGATAAACAATCTGCGGAGGTTAAAAGATGTATTTCGCCCTGGCATAAAGCCAGCCTGGTCTTCGTGTATTAGGGACAATATAACTGTATTTAGGCGCATGGCTAGTATTTTCGCTATTATTTTTACATCCACCTGTAACAAGGAGATAGGGCGGTAGGACTCCGGAAGGTGCGGGTCCTTGCCGGGTTTGGGAATTAGTACTATTGTAGCCTCCCGCATGGACGCTGGCAAATCAGATTTATTAAAGATGGAGTTGTACAAATTTAGCAGTCGGGGAGTAAGTATGTCCAAATAAGAGGAGTAGAACTCTATTGGTAGTCCATCGGAGCCAGGGGCCTTAGCTTTGGGGAATTCCGCAATGGCTTTGGTGATTTCTTTTGCTGTCAATGGGGCCTCTAAAGTCTCTATTTGAGCTTCCGTTAGGTGGGCAATAATAATATCATCTAAAAAAGTTTCCATTAGAGTGTTGTCCGTTGGGGCCTTGGAAGTATAAAGTGTAGTAAAGAAGTCTCGAAACGTTGTTGTGACTTGGTTAGGTTCTGTCATGAGAGTGCCGTCAGGGGAGTAAAGCGATATTACAACTGGGGGTCTATCTTCGTGGTGTACAAGATAAGCTAGTAGTTTGCCTGCTCTTTCCCCCTGTTCAAATAACTTTTGTTTTTGGAAAAAAAGTTTTCTTTTAGATTTTTCGTACAAAAGTTGATCAGTAACCCTAGAGCAGAGTTTGAGATTGTTTGCCTTATCTGGAGTGGGGTCTTCTGTAAATGCCTTTTCGGCTAGAAGCAGATTCTCGGTGGCCGCAGTAATAGCCGCCCCCGAGGAGCGCTTTATTTTGTTAATGTGAGTGGTAAGCGTCATACGAGCGTGCTTTTTGAAAGCTTCCCAGACTACCTGAGGGGACGCTGAGCCCTCATTGGTCTAAAAAAACTGTGACCAGTCTGAGGAGAGATCATCATCTGCTGGAAAAAGGGTTAGCCAAAAAGGGTTTAGTCTCCAAGAGAATGGCGGTCTATTATGATGAATGGAGAGTTTAACCCAACATGGGCAGTGGTCAGATAATGATCTAGGAGAAAAACCTGCATCTATCAATTTGGGAAGGAGTGTTCTAGAAATCAGTATTAAGTCGATACGAGACATAGTACGGTGAGACGCGGAGAAGCACGAATACACCCGGGATGTGGGGTTCCTGCATCTCCACGCATCCACCAAGCCAAAATCCTGCAATAGTTTTGCAAATCTTGTTATATGCTGAGGGGTGTTAGGTATAGATGGGCTAGTCATTTTGTCTAGTGCAGGGTTCAAAACATTGTTGAAATCACCTAACCACATCGCTGGTATATTAGGGTGTAAGGCCATAAAATTAAACCCTTCTACAAGAATAGAGGTCTGAAATGGTGGAGGTATATAAAATGCCATTAATAAGATCATTTCACCATATAACTTAGCTTTTAAGAAAACATATCGACCTTGTGGATCCGATGTTAGGCCATGGAGCTCAAATTGGGTGTGTTTGGCAATAAGAATGGAAACTCCTCTTGAGTGTGTGGTGTGCACAGAATGGTATGTCCATCCCAGCCAGGGGCGTTTGAGCGCTCCTTGAACAGAACCCTCAGCGTGTGTCTCCACCAAAACCATTACATCTGCTCGTTGCTGTTTAAGTAAAGCGAATACCGCAGACCTTTTAATGGGGTCCCTCATCCCACGTACATTCCATGTGAGACATGTCAGAGCAGCCATGTAGTAAGATATTTGAAATATTGAGCTCCATGACCTCCACCAACCACCAAATTTTGCTTGAGATCCAACATGGTCAAAAACAAAATAGGGTAAAGTTCTGTGTTTCCAGCGTCTGGTAGCAAGCATAATACAAGCCTATCGAGCCAAGTATAGGGGTTTCGTCTTACATTATGGTATATACTACAATCCCCCCTCCCTGCCCAGCACATTCCCCAACTGGTGCGGGCTTTCCCCCATAACTGCCAACGTGGCATGAACATCGTCCAATCTGCAAAAAGAGTGTGGTGAGCAAATAGAGTAAAGATAATTGCTAGTGCTGCCAGGGCAGAGAGAGTAATCCTCATCTCCGCGCCGGCAGCAAACACACAGTGTATAACATCACATGTTGCAGTCCATCTTAGGTTGGACATGATAGGGCGAAACTTCGCTGCATAACAAAGCATATTGTAGAACTGAGCCCACTTACTGCAGTGAGCCCATTAGCCAATAGCCTTCCTCCGCCGGAGAGGTATAGCTTAAAAAGTATAGAGAAAAAAAAATATAAAAAAACAGAAAATCTCTCTTTTTCCCTTTTCTTTCCCCATAGAAAAGTAAAGGGATTAGGATTTCACTCCAGACATGCCTTTTGGTGTATTCTGTCTCTCTACCAGCTGTCTGTCCAGGTATATCGTCACAAACAGGGGAATAACAAGTGTGGTTGGCTGGCCTCCGCCGCACCAACAATGATCCAAACGGCACACATACACAGAGGGCCTTACCGACAGTCCTTGTTATTGAGTTGTGTGCAAAGTTTTTACCGCTTCAGGGCAGGTGTAACAGAGAGCAATGTCCACATGCAGTCTATTGCCCCATCTTACTAGCACAAATTAGGCAGGGTCATCCTAGGAATGAGACTCTATGCATCTCTTCGTTCCAGCCACGCAATGGCTTCCTCAGGATCCTCAAAGAAATGGGCCCTGTTTTCCCCTTCCACTCTCAAACGGGCTGGGAAGAGCATCGCATATTTGATATTTTTAATACGTAGTCGGCGCTTCGCTTCCATGAAGGTCTTGCGCTTTCTTTGTACTTCTGCAGAGAAGTCGGGGAAGACAGCTATCGTTTTATTGCCAAAGGGGATATTGCCTTTTTCGCGACTGAGACGTAATATGTTGTCCCTGTCCCTGTAGTTCAGGAATTTGGCGATAAAGGTGCGGGGCGGTGCGCCCACTGGCGGGGGTCTGCCTGACATGCGGTGTGCACGTTCGACGGTGAATGTAGAGGAAAATGCTGCTCTGCCGTATGTGTCACATAATAAAGCTTCCAAAAACTCCGGGGGGTCCTTTCCTTCTACCCCTTCTGGGAGGCCTATGAATCTGAGGTTGCACCTTCTGATTCTATTTTCGAGGTCATCTTGTTTCTGTAGGAGCTGGTTTACCTGCGCCTGCATGGCCTCGCTAGACTGCTGAAGAGGGGGGAGGGAGTCCTCTATCGTACTAATCCTAGTTTCGGTTTCTGTGACCCTCTCCCTGAGCTTCTGGAAGTCCTGTCTCACTAAAGAAATGTCCACTTTAACCTCCTCTATTCTTGCTGTGAGAGAGGATTGGCATGCAGCAATAGCTTCTTGACAAACAGTGATTGCTTCCAGTACCTTGTTGGTGTCTGCATTTACTGCCGTCTCCTCTCTCCTCGCGGCGCCGCCATCTTGGCCTGGGGAGCTCCGCTCCTGATGGCGGTACTGATCCAGCTTGGCTGTCGTGGAGGCCGTTTTTTTTGGCGGCGACATGATGCTTGCGCTTGCCCCGTGTGGGGTGATGATTTTGGGGCGTCTGGATACGGTGGTGTCGGCAGGATATACAGGAAAGGATAGATGTCCGGCGGAGCTCAGCGTCTCAGCGTCCTATTCCATGCCGCTTCAGGCCACGCCCACCATGGATTAAATTCTTATGAACAATTTGTAGATACTGCTGCGTGTTCTCATTTTTTATGTTTTGTATCGTCTTTACAATTGTACCTGGTATCTGGTAAATGATTTTGTAATATATGCTGGGTGTTTTGTTTTTTTTTTAGGGGGAAGGAAGGAGAAAAGAAAGCTATGGTACCCTCATTCCTTATATGTCTTTGATGGAATATAATAGTATTTAGGATGGATGACTCCGATATTAATTGATATGGTTCATAATTTAGGGGAAAGTATTATTTAGATTTACATTTTTAGGGTGGGGTGCTTGGGTCCCTTTTTTTCTTGTCATATATATCAACTTCACTTTAAACGCTAGGGGATATTGTATCCTCCAAACGCCTTCTACATATTACGTTTTATAGTGTTTCTTGAACACTGCACTTTGGGTGTAAGGAGCTGTGATTTTCCATTTTTGGTGTGTACTGTACTGTGTATGTATATATATATATTTATTGAAAAAAAAAATATATATATATATATATTTTTTCAATAACTATTCTAGTTTTTTTTTAATACACTTTATAGATACTATACACAAAGCACTAATAATCACTGCATTGGGGGATTCCCATACCCCCCCCCCCCATTTTTTTTTTTTTGGAGAGTTGAGAAGAGTGTAAATAATACAAAGGGTATTGAGGAATATTGGTAATTCACTTACAAGTTTTGTGGAGCATGTTTAAAATGTTTGTGATTATGGGGCTGTGAGAAGAAGTCACTTATAGTTTAGAGATTTAGGCACTAGTGTATAGACCACTTTGGAGTTTGTTTAAAGAAGAAAGGGGAAAAAGTGTGCAGGGGGGAGGGGGAGGTTCCCCCTTTTTTTATTTATATTTTTTATGGTTTTATGACAAGCCATACCATATGTAGAGATATTATGGGCGAATATAGAGCTGAAATAAAGAGACTAGTTAGGGAGATGTTGGTGTTTATTTGGAGTTAGTCTAATCCTTGTATAATATAAAAGGAGGAATATGGTTTCATGAGGTAACTGTAATAGGAAAAATAGAATATTGGACGGCCCCCTTAGGGTAAGGCCTTTACTCCCCCCCCCCCCCTTTTTTATGTTCTGTCATTTTTTTTTGTAGATGCTTTGGGGTTTAGGGGAAAATAACCTGAGATAGGCATATAAACAGGATATAATGTGTATGCTAATAATGGATATGAGTTATGTTTTTTTCCTTGTCAAAATATTTTATTTTAAAGTTCAGTAAAATAGTAACAATGCACAAGTTACATATTGCAGTGGTAATACAATCGAAAGGAAGCTCAATTATATTATATATATAGAGTCTAATAGCTTATCTTAAAGAATAATAAAACAATGTCAAGAACAAAATAATGACCTTGATGATAATAAATTAATACAGTTCAAGGTTCTGTGCATTAAATAATTGCAATATAAATTATCAAAATCTTGACATTACATAAGGACTATTAAGTAGGAATAGCTGAGAGCTTCAAAATCATAATTTAAATCATAAGAAAAATACAAGAAAGGAGAAAAGAGAAAGAGAGAAAAGAGAAGGAAGAAAGGAAAAGTCTGCGAAGTGAGGCCATTAACCTTTTCTACTATGGTGACATATACATTATATAATTTAACATTCAAACTACCACGGCAGTAGTACTTGGTTGTCAAAGGTTTGTGGTATAATATAGTCAATCCAGGGTTGCCACGTTTTCTCAAATTTTGGGATCGTGTCCTTTTCAATAGCTATCATTTTAGCATGGGACATGGTATTATTCATTTTAACTAACACTTCATTTATGAAAAAATTAGATGTTTTCCAAGCTCTTGCTAATATTTGTTTAGCTGCTGTAAAGAATTGCACTAGCAAATTGAACTGTGCATGCGTTAAATTTCCAGGTTTTAAATTTATTAACGCTATTGCAGGATCGAAGGGAATTATTCTATCAAATAGTTCGGAAGCAATTTTAAAAATTTCCCTCCAAAATGTCTGTGCTTTTGGGCACGACCACCAAATATGAAACAACGTTCCCAATTCAGAGCAATCCCTAAAACACTGTGCAGAATAATTTGGTACATATTTTGCTATCCTGGCTGGTACAAGGTACCATCTCATTAACACCTTATAACTCGTCTCAATCGCTAATATGTTATAGAGGATGCTGCTTTTGTAGTATTCCATATTTGGTTCCATTCAGAATGATCTATTTTCCGTTTCAAATCTTTTTCCCATTTCTGGATATATTGCAGTTCATTTGTATTGGTTTGAACCAATGAATGTGAATATAAAATAGAAATTATACCTCTAGAATGCGGGTTGTTCGTACAAATTGTTTTAAAAGGAGTCATTTGGGTTAGTGGGGTTACAGTGTTTAATAATGGTGTGAAAATTTTTTAAATTTGGAGGTATCTAAACAACTCCGATGTTGGTATGTTATATGTTTCGCTTAAAGTCGGAAAAGGGATAAATGTTGATGAATCTACAAATTTGTACATGTATATTACATCTCGAGATATCCATTCCTTGAAGGTTTTAGGATACACCCATGCAGGGTAAAATGCAGGATTTTTGTAGAATGAGAGTAGAGGGTTATGTAAGGATTGTAATTTATTTTTAGTTTTAAATTGATCCCATAGGGAGATAAAGTGCTTGGTAATTGGATTACATAATCCTTTACGGTCCTTTGAGGACATCCAAAGTAAATTAGAGATTGAGATAGGGTCGCATTCAGCCGCTTCAATTGATACCCAAAGTGGGGCTTCATGTTGTGCATGATACTTAGTTATACTTGCTATGTAGGCTGCTCTATAATAGCATGCAAGATTAGGACAACCCAAACCTCCATTTGTTTTAGGAAGATAAAGAGTATTTTGCTGTATTCTTGGTTTGGAAGATCCCCAAATAAATGACTTTACTTTCCTTTGTAAAATTCTTAGGTAATATGCTGGAATTGAAATTGGTAATACTCTGAACAAATATAAAAGTTTAGGCAATAATGTCATTTTGATGGCATTTATTCTTCCGAGCCATGAGATTGGGAGGGGAGACCATGAATTCATCATATTGGATACATTTTTCAATATTTGTGGGTAGTTAGCAGTAAATAAATCCGATAGTGATGATGTAAGTTGTATTCCAAGGTATGGAATTGATTTGTCAGTCCATTGAAAATGGAGTCCAATTTTTGCAGATGATAATTCAAAATTTGAAAGGGATATATTTAGTGCTAGGCACTTTTTAGGGTTAATGTATAGACCTGAGATTGCAGCAAAATTATTAAGAATTGGAATGAGATTAGGGCCTGTCACTTGTGGGGATGAGAGAAATAGGAGGATATCATCTGCGAAAAGACAAAGTTTGTGTTGATAACCCCCTATTTCAATTCCAGTTATGGTAGGATCGATTCTAATTTTTTGTGCAAGGGGCTCAATAAGGAGGGCAAAAAGTAATGGGGAGAGTGGACATCCTTGTCTTGTGCCTCTTTCTATATTAAAAGAATCCGACTTATACCCTGCATACTTGACATACGCTTTTGGTTTATTGTAAAGTGCAAAGATCCAATTTGTGAAATTTGGACCAGATCCCCATTTCTGTAATGTATAATGTAAGTATTGCCAGGATATAGAATCAAAAGCTTTTTTCATATCAAGAGAGAGAAAACAAGCAGGGATATTACATTTTTTAGCAATGTGTGCTAACAGAACTGCTCTGCGCACATTGTCACCTGCCTGTCGTGAAGGCATAAAGCCAACCTGGTCAGAATGGACAAGAGTACCAATAATCAATTTTAGCCGAGCAGCCAAGATTTTCGCTAATATCTTGATATCTGTGTTTATCATAGATATAGGGTGATAATTCATGCTGAGCGTATCATCTGATTGTGGTTTTGGGATCATGCAGATAATGGCCATTAATGATTCTTGTCTGAATGATTTATTTTTTAGGATATCGTTAAATGCTTCTGCGAGCATAGGAGAAATGATATCACTATATGTTCGATAGTATAAAGCTGAATAACCATCTGGACCCGGTCTCTTATTTAATTTAAATTCTTTGATAGCTTCTGCTACATCATTTAAAGTAATGTGATTTTCTAGGTGTGATTTTTGTTCTTCAGTCATCTGTGGAATATTAATTTGTGAGAAAAAGGAGTCTGCTTCTTTAGTATCAAATATATTTGTTTCAGTATATAGATCTTTTAAGTGATATTTAAATTTTTGTACTATTTTTTGTGGATTACTAGTATATATATTATTGGCCAATTTAAGTTTAATAGGTTTGAAAGATTTGTTAATGGATTTTAATGCCTTGGCCAATAGCGTACCATGTTTGTTAGATTTTACATAGAAGTTATGTTTAGTTCTATGAATTATTTTATCTGCTGAGTTGGTGAGAAAAAGAACATATTCCATACGTGCCTTCTCTAAACGAGTTTTTGCAGAGGAATTGGGATTAGTTTGGAATGACTGAAATGCTGAATTAAATTCCGTCTCTAATTGTTTTGCTAAAGTTCTACTTTCACGTTTTAGAATACCTGTTTGTTGTTGTATTATGCCTCTAAGGACCGGCTTGTGTGCTTCCCATAATGTGAGTGAGGAGATGTCATCGCTAGTATTATTTTTTAAATAATCTTTTAATGCTTGCTCAATGATTAAACGGTGAGATGGATGTTTGATTAATATGTCAGGGAGGTACCAGGTCTGGTCGTGCGCTTTAGGTATAATTGAGGCAATGGAGGTATATACTGCATTGTGATCGGACCAAGGAATAGGAATAATGATTGACGTAATTATTTCTGGTACCATACCTATTGTTACGAATATGTGGTCTATACGACTAAATGTTTGATGAGGATTTGAGAAGTATAGTTTCTTTTTGTTGGATTAGCTTCTCTCCAAGCATCAACCAAATTATGTCTGGAAAGAAGCTGAGAAAGAGACCATTTGGATTTGTATCTTGGTGAGGTATAAGGAGTCACCGTACACAAAGATTGAACCCATTCTGTGAGTATTTATAACTTGAAAAAGATGCGATAAGAATGGTAATGGGTGACAATTAGAGGCATAATAAGAGACCAGTTATAGCTGTATCCATCACATGTCCTGTTAGTAACAGATAACGTCCTTCTGGATCTTTAATTTCAGATTGTAATATAAATGGTGTGGAACTATGAAACGCTATAAGAGTGCCACGTTTTTTAATGTTAGCCAATGGTGTATATACTTGAGGGTAGGAGTTACTGAGAAATTTAGGAGTATTAGTCTGTGTAAAATGCGTTTCTTGAAGGCAGACAATGTGCGCCTTCTTTGTTTGAAACAACCTAAATGCTTTTGTACGTTTCTGAGGAACATTAAAACCCTGTACATTAAGTGATAATATGTTTAATAAAGGAGCCATGTCAAAATAATCCACAATCTTGCTATTTTCTTTGAATTATACTTATCACAATTATTTTTTGGACTTACCTTTGTGGACAAGAGAAAGGAAAAAAGAAAAGAAGATTCAGTACAATCAATCATGGTAAAGAAAAAAGAAAAATAATAAAATATATAGCATATTAATGCAATAAAGAAATATACGGATTCAAAAAATACCCGTGATGGGGAGTAAAATTCACCATCAGGGGACAAAGGGCCTTCATCGAATCTCCACACAATATTGTGGGGATCTGAGGAAAGCAGGTTGTGGGGCATGAAGCTTCCGTGCGCTGGGGAGCCGCATGAAAAATAAATATTATACATCACGAGGATGTAGTGATATTAGCCCTAAATATGTATTGTAGTGTCATACATATGTTAGAGTCTAATGTGACAGAATAAAGAAAGTGGATATGGGAGGAGAAATTCCAGATAAATATATCTATGTAAATAAATTGAATTCAGGTTTATATAAACAAAACTATCTTCTGTAGTGATATAGCCAGAATGAGCTAATAATAATGGAAACAATTTACCCACATAGCCATTGGATTATTTCCAAACTTATGATAGATACATTGTTATAAAGTAACTCACTATACTTTAGCTACATGACTTTAACCTGTAAAAGACTTTAAGCATATTAGCCATAGATAATAATGGATCCCATACTGAGAAGAAAAATAATAAAATAAAATTTCAAAAAATACAATAAAAGTCCAGTAAAGGATTATAAAAATAAATGCTCATAATATAAATTTCAATATTATACTATAAAGAACATGAAGAAAAAAGGAATCACATAGATTAGTAAATTATTTCTGTAAAACTTAGAAATAATTCGTAAAATTACAATAATGTATAATATGTATTATATGTAATATATATATATATATATATATATATATATATATATATATATATATATATATATATATATATATATTTAATGCATTCCATATTATAAACCATAAATCAGGAAGCAATAGGGGGTTATAAGCTAAATAAAGAGAAAAACAAAAGATGCCAGTTAGAGCGATATTTAAACATTTTCTTATCCCCAAAAGGTTCAGTTTTAGCAAAAAACATTGAATTAAATAGAAGATAGAAGAAATTTTTCAGTCCATGTAATCATCTTGGCCTTGGGGTGATGATCCAAATAGACCTCTTTTATGCAGATGGTGAGTTCCATTTTTTGCCTCAGGTTGAAGTGCGTTTTGCAGGGAAGAGGTTGAATCTGATCTTCTCCGTGATGCAGTAGTGGTGGGGTTCCCTTCTATCAGGTTAAGATCTTGGAGGGCTTGTTGTAATTCTTCAGCTGTTCTGCAGGAAATTCTATTACCTTGATGGGTGAAGCGTAAAGAAAATGGGAAACCCCATTGATATTTTATATTGTGATGTTGCAGTTCTATCAATTGGGGTTTCATTGATCTCCTTTTAGAGATTGTTAATTGAGAGAGATCAGCAAAGAGTTGATAGTTATAAAAGAAAATCAAACCTTGAAATATAAGGTTATTCTTTTCTCTAGCTGCGTTTAAGAGCTGTTCCTTTGTGTTATTAAAATGAAATTTTGCTATAATGTCTCTCGGGGGGGCCATCCATTTTCTTGGGCTTATGCACCCTATCCATTTCCAGCCTTTCCTGTGGTATGCCTGGTAATAGTTCTTGGCACAGCACTGTAACAGTTGCTTGCAAATCTATTACAGTCTCAGGTATGCCTCTTAAACGTATATTTGACCTTCTGGCACGATTTTCATAATCTTCCAGCCTATTTTGCAAAGTGATATTTTCTTCCTTCAATAATTCCATTTCAGACAGATACTCTTGGGTAGTGCTTTCAATATCCTCTACTTTAAGTTCCAGAGAGGCTGTACGTTGTCCCAATTCTCTAATTTCCTTAGTTAGGTTATTGGTGATTTGCTCTGAAGTTTGCCTTAATGCTTTATGAAGCATTTTTTAATATATTTGAGGGAACTACAGGTTCTTGAAGTGATGTATGTGGTAAAGTTAATTCATTTTCTGAGTCTGAGTTCCCAGGGGAGATATGTTGTAACATCTTAGGTTTATTTCTTTTCTGTGAGGTAAATGTAACTGAGGAGACTGGCGCTTTTTTTGTGGTGCTCCGTGCTTGTGTGCCGTTATTAGGGGTCTGTTTAGTTTTGTTTCTGGCACCCCAACACCATTTTGGTATCAAAATGCTCCTCTCACCTTCCAGGAAAAGATGGTTATTGTGTTAGCCGTTTTAGGGCCGCCGGGCTGTATCGTTATCACGGCTTTCTCCCCCTCACGGAGCGGAGCTCTAGCCTGACATGTCCGTCACGCTAGCCTCCGCGCATGCGCCCCCGAGTTATGTTTTTTTCATTGACTTGTTTTGTTATGTTAAGTCTCAATAAAATTTTGATAATAAAAAAAAAGAAGGTAGAACAAGGGTTGAAGATTAAATCTAACATCAGTGGATGGAGTATTTGTCGGCATTACTTTCTAGAACAATTGTACCATTAAGGTTAAAAAAAAATGCAGAAAGAAGTGAGGGGAAAAAAGGAGATAATATGCAAAAAACAAAAATAAGTAATGAGAAGATGAAGATGCGCGAAATGCATAGAGCCGCCAAGCCATATCCAGTTTCCTTATCGCATCACATCAGGACTTTGGAACACACACCGGCTCCGGGGACATGAGCGGCGGTGCTGTAATACCATAACAGTTGAGCTAGATGTGTTGGTGCCATTCAGGTACCCACAGAATGTGAGTAGCATTTTTAAACTTTGTCTGCACTGTTTTTATAATAAACACATTACACTATGATCTACCTCTTATCTCTTATTTGCTCTTTGAGTGAATAAGAGTTTATATTGGGAGATATTGGGCTCCTAATGGAGAAGAACTGAGAGGAAAAAAATGGCCACAGGGAAAACCCCATAAGGCGTGCAGGCTGCTTTGTCAGCCAAATAAATCTGGTGAGTGCACATGTCACCTGGGCACATGGAAATAGCACGTATTTATTCATGGAAGAAAAGGTTTTCACAAGAGCACGGTGAATTGGGACTGTTTTCGTCACGCTATATGTTATGGACTTTAAAGTATTGACAAATCTTTAAAGAAATTTTATTTTTTTTATGGAAAAATTATGCATATTGCCTAACAGTATATTGGTACTTATGTATATTGATAAACTAGTACCTGTCTTTGCATTTTTACTAAACATAAATATTTTGCCTTTAATTTCTATTTTAACCACTTGACCTCCAGAATAACTATGGTATACATATTTAAAAATTGATCAATTCTGATGTACTGACAACCTCATCTCATTTCTTGAGGCATAAAATGCCAGGACAGTACAAATATCCCCCAAATTTCCCCTCTTTGGAAAGTAGACAGTCCAAGATATTTAGTAAGAGGCATAGCAAGTTTTTGGAAGTTGTAATTTTTTTTGGCACAATTTTGTGGAAAATTAAAAGATTAAATAATTTTTTTACAATTTGTTTTTTTTACATACTGTCACCAGTGCGGTACAGCATCATCATATAACTGGTGTGACGGTGACACTAAAGACAGTATGTAAAAAAAAAAATTAAATACATTTTTATTTAATTTTTCATTTCCCTTTTTCTTCTTTTTTTTACATACTGTCATCAGAGTAGTTCAGTGTCATCATATTGGCATTGCATTACTCTAGGGGGGATGATCAGGGATTTTTTTTTTTACACATGATGATCACTGCAACGACAATCGTTTGAACTGTCATGAATGGCTTTCATTCATGATTCATTGTTTACTATTGTGATGCCCAGGTACCATGGGATCATTGGTGACCATTCACAGATCACACACAGTAGTAAACAATGATGTCATGAATGGATTACATTCATGACTCTTGCTTACTACCTGAGATGAGATTGCATAGTGATGTGGTATCTGGGCTGCTCACATACCAAACACTGATGGACACAGCAGTTGCAGAGCGTGCCACTGCATGCCCCAGGGGCACAGTGCGGAGCCGCACACCAGTAATTGTACTGCTGGTGGTCGGCAAGTGGTTAAACTTAATAGGTTGTTTTGCAAAATGAGGGTTTACATATTCTTTAACCACTTGCTTACTGGGCACTTAAACCCCCTTCCTGCCCAGACCAATTTTCAACTTTCAGAGCTCTCACACTTTGAATGACAGTTGCGCTGTCATGCAACACTGTATCCAAATGAAGTTTTTATTATTTTTTTTTTCACACAAATAGAGCTTTCTTTTGGTGGTATTTAATCACTGCTGTTTTTTTTTTATTTTGTGCTAAAAAAACAAACAAAAAAAAAGACCGAAAATTTTGAGAAAAAAACAAAACAGTTCCATAGTTAGTTGGCTGCACTGATGGGCACTGATAGGCTGCACTGAAGGGCACTGATAGGTGGCACTGATGATCACTGATGGGTCGCGCTGATGGGCACTGGTAGGCAGCACTGATGATGAGGCACTAATTGGCATTGATTGGCAGTACTGGTGGGCATTGATAGGTGGCACCGTGGGCACTGTTAGGTGGCACTGATAGGTACTGATAGGTGGCACTGGTGGGCTCAGATGAGGCAACTGCGGCTCTCTGTGTGAGGGACTGATGTCTGACAGCTGACAGCATGAGGGGGAAAAAAACCTGATTACCGATCATCTGTTTACATCACATGATCAGCTGTCATTGGCAGACAGCTGATCACTTGAGTACCTTTCATAGTCAATCTGAATACCCGAGTACCTAAGTACCTGCCACAGTTCATCTGAGTACCTGCCACAGTCCATCTGAGTACCCGAGTACCTGAGTACCTGTTACAGTTCATCTGAGTACCTGTCACAGTCCATTTGAGTACCTGTCACAGTCCATCTGAGTACCCAAGTACCTGTTACAGTTAATCTGAGTACCTGAGTACCTGTCACAGTCCATCTGAGTACCTGTCACAGTCCATCTGAGTACCTGTCACAGACCATCTGAGTACCTGAGTACCTGTCACAGTTCATCTGAGTACCTGAGTACCTGCCACAGCCCATCTGAGTACCTGTCACAGCCCACCTGAGTACTTGTCGCAGCCCATCTGAGAACCTGAGTACTTGTCACAGCCCATCTGAGTACCTGTCACCGCCCTTCAGAGTACCTGTCACCGCCCATCAGAGTACCCAAGTACCTGTCACCAGCCCATCAGAGTACCTGAGTACTTGTCACCAGCCCATCAGAGTACCTATCTGCAGTCCATGCCTCAAAGAATAGACGTTGGGGTGGTTGCTTTCCAAAATTGGGTCATTTTGTGAGTAATTCCACTGTCCTGGTGCTCCAGGACCTTCAAAAGTGTGATAGGAAGGAATGAAATGAGATAAAAAAAGTAAAATCTCACACATGTGGTATCGCCATACTCAGGACGAGTAGCAGAAAATATTTTGGGGTGTATTTTTTGCTATAAACATGCTATGTGTTTTCATTTCCTTTCAACGTATGGTGAAGACTTGTGGAAAAAAATGAACCGTTCAAAAGTCTCAGAATGCCTCATAGAATAGATGTTGGGGTGTTTGCTTTCCAAAATGGGGTCATATTGTGGGTAATTCCACTGTCCTGGTGCTCCAGGGCCTTCAAAAATGTAATAGGTCGTTAGGAAATCAGAGGTGTAATTCATGCTCCTAGAACCCCTGATGGTGCTCCCTGCATGTTGGACCTCTCTGAGTGGCCAGGCTATGTATAAGTCACACACATGTGGTATCGCCATACTTGGGAGGAGTAGCAGAATGTATTTTGGGGTGTAATTGGAAGTATGCATAGAAATAACTTGTTATTATGTGGCAAAAAATAAAAAACCCAGTGGTGATTAAATACCACCAAAAGAAAGCTCTATTTGTATGAAAAAAAAGATAAAAATTTTGTTTGAGTACAGTGTTGCATTAATGAGTAATTGGCATTCAAAGTGTAAGAGCACTGAAAGCTGAAAATTGGTCTGGGCAGGAAGGGTGTATAAGTGCCCTGTATTGAAGTGGTTAAATAAGGGACTAGTGTTTTGTTACCAGTAACAATTATTGACTTGGAATTGGTATGTTTTCAAATAAAGTATCATAAGGATCCGAGAATGCCAACAATAACATTAAAATTCCATTCTGCATTTACATACGGTGCTAAAAAAAATGTAAAATTTTTACATCAGCTAAACTGCACATTTAAAAATGATAATAACTATAATTATGTAACAAAAAAGAAGAATCATACCTGTATTAAAACTTTTCCAAGCGATACAAATGGAGTACTCATTTCTACCACAAAGAGGCAGCCTACAAAGAAATCTCCAATGTCTCTCCTTAAAAACTGTAAAATATAAAAAGTAATTAGACTTATAATGAGTTAGGTTGACTGTTAAAGATAATTGACTGATAATCACACACAACTTCAACATTTCAGCTATTGTGTGTGGTCAGGAGACTGAATCAACTTAAAAAAGTGCCTGCCACAGATTGCAATGATAAAAGCTAACCCGACCAGTATTAAAGCAGGAATGAATGTCTTCTTCACATACCTTCTTTTATCTTTATGTGTGTTCTAAGTTCTCAAACCTGAAACACTCAATATGCTAATCTAGAATGCCTGTGAGGAGATGGAAAACCCCGTGTGCTCCCAAGGGTAACTGATAGCATTGCAACCTGACTGTACAATCTCTGCACACTCAATTTTAGATCTACCAAAAATCTGTAATAGAAGGACCTACAGTGCCTTGCAAAAAGTATTCACCCCTTTGGCAGTTTTCGTGTTTTGTTGCCTCACAACCTGGAATTAACATGGATTGTTTGAGAATTTGCATCATTTAATTTACAGAACATGCCTGCAACTTTGAAGATGTGTTTTTTTTTATTGTGAAGCAAACAACAAATAGGACAAAATAACAGAAAAAGTAAATGTGCATAACTATTCACCCTCCTAAAGTCAATACTTTGTAGAGCCACCTTTTGCAGCTATCACAGCTTCAAGTCGCTTTGGATAAATCTCTATGAGCTTGCCACTGGGATTTTTGCCCATTCCTTCTTGCAAAACTTCTCCAGCTCCTTAAAGATTGCTGTTCACAAGCAGAAACCATCCAACTTGAAGTCTGACCACAGATTTTCTATTGGATTGAGGTCTGGGCTTTGACTAGGCCATTCCAACACATTTACATGTTTCCCCTTAAACCACTCAAGTGTTGCTTTAGCAGTGTGTTTGAGGTCATTGTCCTGCTGGAAGGTGAACCTCCATCCTAGCCTTAAATCACACACAGAGTGGTACAGGTTTTGCTCAAGAATATCCCTGTATTTATCACCATCCATCTTTCCCTCAACTCAGAACAGTTTCCCAGTCCCGACTGCTGAAAAACATCCCCACAGCATGATGCTGCCACCACCATGTTTCACTGTGGGGATGGTGTTCTTTGGGTAATGTGATGTGTTGGGTTTGGGCCAGACATAGCGTTTTCTTTGATGGCCAAAAAGTTCAATTTCAGTCTCATCAGACCAGAGCACCTTCCTCCATACATTTATGAGTCTCCCACATGCCTTTTCGCAAACTCAAAATGTGCCATTTTGTCTTTTGCTGAAAGTAATGGCTTTCTTCTGGCCACTCTGCCATAAAGTCCAACTCTATGGAGCGTGCGGCTTATTATTGTCCTATGTACAGATACTCCAGTCTCTGCTGTGGAACTCTGCAGCTCCTCCAGGGTTACCTTAGGTCTCTGTGCTGCCTCTCTAATTAATGCCCTCCTTGCCCGGTCTGTGAGTTTTGGTGTGCGGCCGTCTCTTGGCAGGTTTGCTGCTGTGCCATGTTCTTTCCATTTAGTTATGATAGATTTGATGTTGCTCCTAGGGATCATCAAAGATTTGGATATTTTTTTATAACCTAACCCTGACTTGTACTTCTCAACATTGTCCCTTACTTGTTTGGAGAGTTCCTTAGTCTCCATGGCAGTGTTTGGTTAGTGGTGCCTCTTGCTTAGGTGTTGCAGCCTCTGGGGCCTTTCAAAAAGGTGTGTACAGTCAGGTCCATAAATATTGGGACATCAACACAATTCTAATCTTTTTGGCTCTATACACCACCACAATGGATTTGAAATGAAACAAACAAGATGTGCTTTAACTGTAGACTTTCATCTTTAATTTGAGGGTATTTACATCCAAATCAGGTGAACGATGTAGGAATTACAACAGTTTGTATATGTGCCTCCCAGTTTTTAAGGGACCAAAAGCAATGGGACAGATTAACAATCATCCATCAAACTTTCACTTTTTAATACTTGGTTGCCAATCCTTTGCAGTCAATTACAGCCTGAAGTCTGGAACGCATAGACATCACCAGACGCTGAGTTTCATCCCTGGTGATGCTCTGCCAGGCCTCTAATGCAACTGTCTTGAGTTCCTGCTTGTTCTTGGGGCATTTTCCCTTCAGTTTTGTCTTCAGCAAGTGAAATGCATGCTCAATCAGATTCAGGTCAGGTAATTGACTTGGCCATTGCATAACATTTCACTTCTTTCCCTTAAAAAACTCTTTGGTTGCTTTCGCAGTATGCTTCGGGTCATTGTCCATCTGCACTGTGAAGCGCCGTCCAATGAGTTCTGAAGCATTTTGCTGAATATGAGCAGATAAAATTGCCGAAACACTTCAGAATTCCTCCTGCTGCTTTTGTCAGCAGTCACATCATCAATAAATACAAGAGTACCAGTTCCATTGGCAGCCATACATGCCCACGCCATGACACTACCACCACCATGGTTCACTGATGAGGTGGTATGCTTTGGATAATGAGCAGTTCCTTCCCTTCTCCATACTCTTCTCTTCCCATCACTCTGGTACAAGTTGATCTTGGTCTCATCTGTCCATAGGATGTTGTTCTAGAACTGTGAAGGCTTTTTTAGATGTTGTTTGGCAAACTCTAATCTGGCCTTCCTGTTTTTGAGGCTCACCAATGGTTTACATCTTGTGGTGAACCCTCTGTATTCACTCTGGTGAAGTCTTCTCTTGATTGTTGACTTTGACACACATACACCTACCTCCTGGAGAGTGTTCTTGATCTGGCCAACTGTTGTGAAGAGTGTTTTCTTCACCAGGGAAAGAATTCTTCGGTCATCCACCACAGTTGTTTTCCGTGGTCTTCTGGTTCTTTTGGTGTTGCTGAGCTCACCGGTACATTCTTTCTTTTTAAGAATGTTCCAAACAGTTGATTTGGCCACACCAATGTTTTTGCTATCTCTCTGATGGGTTTGTTTTGTTTTTTTCAGCCTAACGATGGCTTGCTTCACTGATAGTGACAGCTCTTTGGATCTCATATTGAGAGTTGACAGCAACAGATTCCAAATGCAAATAGCACACTTGAAATTAACTCTGGACCTTTTATCTGCTCCTTGTAAATAGGATAATGGGGGAATAACACACACCTGGCCATGGAATAGCTGAGCAGCCAATTGTCCAATTAATTTTGGTCCCTTAAAAAGTGGGAGGCACATATACAAACTGTTGTAATTCCTACACCATTCACCTGATTTGGATGTAAATACCCTCAAATTAAAGCTGAAAGTCTGCAGTTAAAGCACATCTTGTTCATTTCATTTCAAATCCATTGTGGTGCTGTATTTAGCCAAAAAGATTAGAATTGTCCCAATATTTATGGACCTGACTGTATATGTAATGATAGATCATGTGACACTTAGATTGCACACAGGTGGACATCATTTCACTAATTATGTGACTTCTGAAGGTAATTGGTTGCACTAGAGCTTTTTATTGGCTTCATAACAAAGGGGGTAAATACATACGCACATGGCAATTATCAGTTTTTTATTTCTGAAAAATTGTTTTATGTATATATTTTTCTAATTTTACTTCACCAACTTAGCCTACTGTGTTCTGATCCATCACATATAATTCAGATTAAAAAAACATTGAACTGAAGGCTGTAATGTAACAAAATAGGTAAAAAGTCAAGGGGGTGAATACTTTTGCAAGGCGCCTTCCTATCCTACCAATTTGTATCCAATCAGACAGACAGGAAGTTGTACAATCAGCTTTACCCCCAGCAACCTGAGCCACTGTGATGTTTAGGACACATCAACGAGGGATTCAGGAAGGGGCAGGTATGGCAAAAATCAGCTTGGAGCTGGAGGCCGACAATGGCAAACTCAAGGTTTCCAAGGAGCTCATAAAATCAAAGGAAGGTACATGCACACAACTCTCAGTGATCTCTTTACCTGTATGCTTTTATAGGCTGAATTCCGCTTAAAGTTGAACGCAAAAACAATATTGGGCATTACATAAATACCAATAACGTACCTCTAATGATGTCTGTCCCTTTTGTGTCTGCTGTTTCATTCCTAAAAAGTTCCTGCACCTCCTGACACTGATGTAAGTGCTAAACTTCCATCACTGAAATTGACAGCCGGGGCTGGAACACAGCAAGCACAGCAATCACAGCGTATCACTCGCTCTGTAGCAAATCCATTCAAAGTAGGGTTGCACCAATACCGATACTAGTATAGGTGCCGATACCGAGCATTTGCACGAGTACTTGCTCCGATGCTTGACCTGATACTTGTACAGTGGCTGCAGAAAGGGACTGGGGAAACTGTCCTCAGTCCCTTTCCCTGTCTCAAAAGGGGAGATGTCAGATGAAATGTAATAAATAAATATTTAAAAGTAAAATTGTAAAAATAATTAATTAAAAAAAAACATTGACACTGTCCCCTCCCCCCACAAAGAAAGAAAACATTGTGAAAAAATTAAAAAATAAAAATAAAAAACTACTAACACAGTCCACGCCTCATCAGTGAGCATCAGTGCTGCATATTCGTGCCACTGTCACATTAAACAAAAGTATCAGTAATCGGTATCGTCACGTACTTGAAAAGTATTCTTTTCAATGAATATAAGGATTCTGTGATAGGACAAGACAAGCTCATGACATTCATGCACCCCAATTCCAATCAGAGAACACCCTATATTCATTGAAAAGAATAAAAAATGTTTTATGAATGGAGGAGCTGCAGAGGAAGCCACTCTCTGTGATCGCTGTGCTCCAGCCCCACTGTCCAGTTTCAGTGGCGGAAGTTCATTGCCCTCATTACTGTCACATGGTACAAGAATCAGATGGAAACTGTTTTCAGGAATGAAGCAGCAGCTGTGAGTGGGACACACATCATTGGACATTTGGCATTGGTACCCAGCTTTTGCCCAGAGTCCGCTTTAAGGTTTGCTTTTATATATCTCTAATGCCCTGTACACACGGTCGGACTTTCTGACGGAAAATGTACGATCGGATTTTGTTGTTGGAAATTCCGATCGTGTGTGGGCTCCATCGGACTTTTTCCGTCGGAATTTCCGACACACAAAGTTTGAGAGCTGGAAATAAAATTTTTCGACAACAAAATCCGATCGTTTAAATTCGGATAGTGTGTAGACAAATCCGACGCACAAAGTGCCACACATGCTCAGAATAAATTACGAGATGAAAGCTATTGGCTACTGGCCCGTTTATAGTCATGTTGTATGTCACTTCGTTCTGAACGATCGGATTTTCCGACAACTTTGTGCGACCGTGTGTATGCAAGACAAGTTTGGGTCAAAATCTGTCGGAAAAAATCCAACGTATTTTGTCGTCGGAATGTCCGACCGTGTGTACGGGGCATTAGAACCCAACAAACAATTCTCTGCTCAGAAATCCCCTGCTACTTTCCCAGTCCGAAGCCATAATAGTACAGACCAAGTAGGCTCAAAACCACTGCCATATACTGTATGTATTTTAACGGTGTATTTAGCTGTTTGCCTGGTGTTCAGCTTTAAAGTAGAATTCCTGGTTTCAATGAACTTTAAATAGTTTGTTTGGGCCATGCTGGTCTAAACCAACTATATCCATTACTAAACAATGCGGCTGCTATGTGTGCTATAATATACTGTAGTAGTAATAGTTCCATACAGTAAGTGGTGCTAAGTTCTGGTAGCAGTACCGGTGACTTCCAGTCAGATGCTGGAATAAAAGAGAGGTGGGCTGAGTGCTTCTCTGCCAATCAAGAGAAGCCTTTTATTTTTATTAATGAATACAAGGGTTCCTCTAGTTGGCCGAGGTAGAGAGGCAAGTGGCTGACGTCATGATTTCCACCTCCGCCAATCAGAAGAAGCCATGTATTTACTGATAAAAATACAAGGCTTCTCCTGAATGGTGGAGAAGCACTCAAACTGACTGTCAGGGCCTGGCAATGACTCAGCTTGCTGAGCTACCTGGAATGCTGGACAGTTCCCTGGACAATTCCTTGAATGATCCTGCCTTGAATCTTGTTTGTCTTGAACCTTGAACTCTTTGCTCCTCCCATGAACCTTCCTGATTTAAGCCATGTCTCTGCACTTTCTGTTTGTCAGATTATTGTGCTCTCTCTCTCGCCAATATCTCGCTCTTGTCACTCCTGCTGCCATCTGTATCTTTGCTGCCATTCATTACCGATCTTTGGCTTGCTCCTTGACAACGCTTCTGCTCAATCCCTACCTGCAACCATTCGTTACCGACCTTTGTCTTATTTACTGATCTGCTTGATCCCTACCTGCTTATCTGCTACTGGTCCCCGGCTTGCTCACCTCATGGTGAGGTGATCCTGAGGTCTGCGAGCTGGTACTAACATGCAGCAAAACCCACTTCCACCATCAGGAGCTCTGGTGAACACCGGTTAGTACTTAGGCTCTGCACCGCAGGTAAATCCGTGTCAACCGCCATGATGACCTTCCTGTATACCTGTCCCGCTTGACAGTGGGTGCTGCTCCACTGCTATAGCTACTGGCCTTATGGGGGGTACACACGGTCGGACTTTTCAGCTACAAAAGTCCGACAGCCTGTCTGACAGACTTTCGACGGACTTTTGGCGGACTTTCGACGGACTTGCGGCGGACTTTCTAACGAACAGACTTGCCTACACACAATCCCACAAAAGTCCGTCGAATTCTTACGTGATGACGTACACCGGACTAAAATAAGAAAGTTCATAGCCAGTAGCCAATAGCTGCCCTAGCGTGGGTTTTTGTCCGTCGGACTAGCATACAGACGAGCGGATTTTTCGACCGGACTCGAGTCCGTCGGAAAGATTTGAAGCATGTTTCAAATCTAAAGTCCGTCGGATTTGAGGCTGAAAAAGTCAGTTGAAAGTCCGGAGAAGCCCACACACGATCGGATTACCAGCCAGCTTTAGTCCGTCAGCGTCCGTTGGACTTTTGTAGCTGAAAAGTCCGACCGTGTGTACGCCCCATTAGAGCCTGACTCCAGAGCGTGACACCGACTTTAATTCCAGTAGCAGATGGAAAGTCACTCATGCTGCTGCCAGAACACAGAGCCACTTATTGTATGGAACTAATACTACTACAGTACATTACAGCACACACACCAGCTGCATTGTTTAGTAATGAAAATAGTTTGTTTGGGCTAGCTTGCGCTTGCCCAAAAACGTATGAGCTAATATCTTCCTGTACCCTCTGCCTGTGTTGACAATTGTCAATTACATTTTTCTCTGAGGACTACAGAGCCACAAAACTCTGTTATAGACCCCTGGTGCCCAATATGCAGGCTGTGGGTTAATAGTAAGTTTTTATTGTGTCAACTGAAACCAATGCTGTGGGTTATCATTGCACTCGCTGACATCAATGCTGTGGGTTATTATTGCACTCACTGACAGCAATGCCTGGGGATATTATTGCAAAAAAATATAGCACTGAGATTGTGCGTGTCGAAGCGCGAAAGTGCTTTGCTATCGTGCGGCCCTTTGGAAGTGTCAGGAGCCACACTTGAGGCTCTCTATAATTTTAAAGTTGATTACCACTGTGTAGACAATAGGAGGGGGGTCCCAAGTCCTATATACAGTTTTTGTCCTGATCCAGAAGGGCAAGTGAGTATTTTCATCCTAGGGCAGGACATGTGTTAATAAAGGAAAACATAAGGAAAAAATAAGCTTGAAAAAAAGAGAACTAATGCAGCCACCACATCTAAGGACTGGCAAGCTATAATAGATTACATTTCTGTTTTGGGTTTAGATAAACTTTTACGTATAAGCTTAAAAAATTAAACTAACCCAAAACCATTACCATTTCCCTTTATTACTTTTCTTTTATTGCAAGCCACCTCCTTATTACCTGCCAGTGCTAATCTTTTATGAGAGGTGTGGTGCTCTGCTGTAATGTTGAACCATTATCTTCATTGTCCTTGAAAAAATATAAAACAAAACTGAAAGTATGCAAACATGGCAGGATACTCGAAATCTCAGAAGCCCTATTTGTGTCCTATTCCACAGCTTGCATAAATGTGATCTGTAGGATGGGATTTGTTTTGCAGCTATGTGGCATACAAGAAAGACAGAGGGGGTTATTTACGAAAAGCACATCTACTTTGCACTGCAAGTGCACTTGAAAGTGCAGTCGCTGTAAATCTGAAGGGAAGATCTGGAATGAGGGAAGCTCTGCTGATTTTTTTTTTTTTTTTTTTAAACAAGTTTTTATTGAAGTTTTCGAGCAAAAATTACCAGATACAGAAAAATAAAACAGGTCATTACTTCAGGTAACAATGCGGACGCAGCCGCTTAGGTATTGAAATTAAGCATTTAGGTTACATATGTGTGTTAGCTGTGAGTAACTGGGTATGTAGCAATGGTGTTTACATTTAATATGCGAGATCCAGTGTGTATTCCCAATTGGTAAAAAATTTGCAGTCTTACATGTGTGGTAATTTAAGTGCTATATATGGTATCTGTTGGGGGAGGTAGATGTTGAGGGAAGTATATTTTCAGTCATTTTCATAGTAAATGAGCATAAGATGTCAAGCGGTATGATTATGGTTATGAGTGTGGAGTTTTGTAGGAATGGCATATGTCTTTCATAAGTGGTATAGGGTTATATGGTAGGTTATTGAGAGACTGTTTTGTTTAAAAGTCTGGTGTTCTGTGTCTTGGTGTCCTGCGCGTTTTGTGCGGGGTGGGGGAGAGAATGTGGAGGTGGGGAGGGGAAGTGGAGAGAATGGAGGGGGATGTTATGGGATGGAACAGGGGGGAGACAGGGAGGAGTCTGTTTCCTGCCACAGCCCACTAGAGTCATTCATGTTGTGTATCTTTTGTATTCATCTGTAGTAGTGAAGTGTATCCAAGTTGACCATGTTTTAGTGAACTTAGCTTGTGTGTCATTGGATTGATGAATAAGGTCTTCCATGACCATTGTTTGGTGTATGCGTTTGAACCATTCCTGTACGGTGGGAGGTTCGGAGGAACGCCATTTGGGGGGTATGCACATTCTCGCTGCGTTCACTAAATGCATGGCTAGGGAGCGGTGGTATGCTGGTATGGGGGTAGAAGAGTGATGTAGTAGAAACATTGCGGGTTCAAAATCTAAGGTGTATGTAGTGATTTTTGCGATTAGATTGTGGATTTCCTTCCAGAAGGATTCGATTTTGGGACAAGCCCACCAGATATGTATTAGTGATCCCGTGTCCCTGTTACATCTCCAGCATAGTTGGGGTATTGATGGGTTGAAGTGATGTAATAAAAGTGGGGTCCTGTACCATCTGGAGAATATTTTGTATGCATTTTCTTGGACTTGTACGTTCATCGAACCCTTGTGGATTAGGGTGCATATGGTGTCCCAATCTTGGTCATTTATATGTATGGAAAGGTCTTTTTCCCATTGTTTGTTGGTCCAGTGTGATGTCGTAGTGTGTTCGTCGAATAATAAGTTATATGTTTGTGAGATCATATGTGATATTGTGCTGGTACTCAAACATAGCTTTTCAAATGGGGTCGTGGTTCTGGACCATTCTGTGGTGGTTGTTGTTTTGGTAAAGAAATTTCGGAGTTGGACGAATGTCCAGAAGGGAAAGGTATCTATGTTCAATTTAAAGGCCAAGGCGGATTGTGATAAGAGGCGTTTATTTTCAAAGAAGTGTTCGGCTCTTATTGTCTTGTGGGGCCATATGTCTTGTAAGAAGGAAGCGTGCATGCCCGGGGTGAAGTCTGGATTCAATCTTAGAGGTGTCATTGGGCCATTGATTGTTGAAATTTTGTGTTTTCTACATGCTGTGCGGAATGAGGTTAGTGTGGGGTTGATAATTGGGTGTCGGGTATATTCCAAGGGTATAGAGGGTGAGTTTATCCATGGAAGGTTTTGAATGGGAATATGTGAGAATGATTGTTCCAAGTGTACCCAGTCTTTGTTTTCGGAGTGTACATTCCAGTCAATAATCCTAGCCAAGTGGCATGCTTGTTGGTACTTATGTAAGTCTGGGAGACCTATGCCTCCTATGCCTTTGGGTGTAGTCAGTCTTTCGAAGCTCAGTCTCGGGTGGGTTTTACCCCATAGAAAGGTCGTGCAAGCTTTGCGGTATGTGGAAAAGAATGTAGGTGGTAGTTTGATTGGGATGGTTTGCAGGAGGTATAAAATTCTGGGAAGGATGTTCATTTTTATGATTGCGGCCTTGCCGAACCAGGAGAAGTGACCTGAGGACCATTGTGTTAGATCTGTTTGGATTTTGTGGAGGAGCGTGGAATGGTTAAGGGCATATAAGTCTGTTAAAGAGGTCGGCACCTGGATGCCTAGGTAGGGGATTGCACGTTTGCTCCATGTGAATGGGAAATTAAGTTGGCATTGTTGGTAGATTTCTGGGGGAAGGGATATGTTAAGGGCTTTTGATTTCGAGAAGTTGATTTGAAGGTTAGATAGGGTATGAAAGGTTTGGAAGTCTTTGAGTAGATTTGGGATTGTGGTGAGGGGTTCTGTAAGGAATAGTAGGATATCATCCGCGAATGCTGCTAATTTGTATGTGCGGTATTTAATTTGTATACCTTTGATGTCTGTGTTGGAGTTGAGGCGTCTAAGAAGGGGTTCAAGTGAGAGAATGAATATTAATGGGGAGAGGGGGCATCCTTGACGAGTTCCGTTAGACACGGAGAAGGCATCCGACAGATGGCCGTTAAGTTGGACCTTTGCTGTAGGATTAGAGTATAGCGCTAATATATAGTTCAGCATTATTTGGGGAAGGCCGATAGTTTTGAGGGTTTCCTTCATGTAGTCCCAAGCCACTCTGTCGAATGCCTTCTCCGCGTCCAGAGATAGCATGAATCCCTTGTTTTTGCTGGACGTGAGCCAATGGTGGATATTGAGGGTCTTTAGGGTATTATCCCTCGCTTCCCTTCCAGGTACAAATCCCACTTGGTCAAGGCCTATAAGCTGGGGTATTAAAGGTAGGAGGCGATTTGCTAATGTTTTTGCGTACCATTTAAGGTCCACGTTTAGCAGTGAGATGGGTCTGAAGTTTGTGACTAGAGAATGGTCTTTGTCTGGTTTGGGAATTACTACGATGTGTGCCGTGAGGAGATCTCGCGGGGGGTTAGTGGGTTGTGCGAATGTGTTGAAAGCTTTTAAAAATGAAGGCGTGAGAAGCTCCGCGTAAGTTTTGTAATAGCCTGCGGTAAGGCCGTCTGGACCTGGGCTTTTGCCTGCTTTCAGCTGTTTAAGGGCGGTGTCTACCTCAGTGCGGGTAAGCGGGGTATTCAGTTCCTGAGCCGTGGATTCTGATATAGGAGTGGGGCTATATTTTTTTAAAAAGTCTGATATCATTTGGGTGCGAGAGATGTTATCCGAGGATGGTGTGGGATTGGGGAGGTTGTATAGTTCGCTATAGTACTTTACAAATTGTTGGGCAATATCAGGGGTTTTGTTCAGTTTGCGTCCGGAGGGGCAGTAATTTGGTGGATCGTCTGGTTAGACCTAGTAGTTTGCAGCGCTCTGGCTAGCATTTTGCTTGCTTTATTGCCAAATTCATAGAATTTCTTTTTAGATAGAACGTATTTTCGTTGTAACTGTTTGTCCAGTAGGTTTAATAGATCTTTCCTGGCCTGTATCAGGTCATTTAAAGCGGCCCTTGCGTGAGATTGCTTGTGTACCCCTTCTAATCTGCGTATCTTTTCTATTAAATCTGTGTGTTGTTTTCTTTTTTCTTTGTTTCTTTTGGCCGCCGCCGCTATGAAAGTGCCCCTGATTACACTTTTGTGCGTTTCCCAATTGTTTATAGGGGAAGTGTCTTCTGGGTTGTTTTCCTGGAGAAAATGTTGTAATGTGGTTTCTACTTCCTTTGTGATGGAAGGGTCAGTGAGTAATGAGGGGTCCAGTCTCCATGTGCGTGAGCACGGTGTAAGTTCGGGGAGTTTCAGTGAAAGAGTTATGGGGTGGTGGTCTGATATAGTCATGGGCTCGATGGAGGTGTGGTGGATAAGCGGTAGGTCATTTTGTGACAGTAGTAGATAGTCTAGTCTGGAGTATCGGTTGTGGGGTACGGAGTAGAATGTGTAATCTTTAGCATCTGGGTTTAGTGTGCGCCACGTATCGTGGAGAAGGAGCTTTTTGAGGATAGTGTTGATTACCCCAAGGGCTTTGTATGGAAGTGCTGTGGTTCCCGAGGATGTGTCTTGGGTTGGATTTAAAGGGACGTTGAAGTCTCCTCCTAGTACAAGGGTACCTTCCTTGAATGTCGTGAGGGCATTGGCGACTGATCTAACGAATGTTACCTGATGTTTGTTTGGGGCGTATATGTTTGCCAGTGTTATCGATCTGTTATGTATCGAGCCTTTTAGGAAAAGATATCTGCCGTCTGTGTCTATCAATGAGTCCGTGATTTTAAAGGGGCAGTTTTTAGCAACAAGAATCGAGACCCCCTTCGTTTTATGTAAGGGGTTGGGGGCGTGTGTCACGTATGGGAATTGGGCATTAGTTAGTTTTGGGATGTTATTAGAACGGAAGTGTGTTTCTTGTAGAAAGATAATGTTGGCTTTAAGTCTGTGCATGGTAAGAAGGAGTTTGGATCGTTTTTCTGGTGTGTTGAGTCCCTTTACATTAAGGGAAACTATTTTGAGCGTGGTTTCATTTATTTTCGTTGTTGTCTGTGTCTTGAGGGTTTTATTCGAATTCATTTTATGGCGAGGTGTGGGCTGTGGCAGGAAGTTTGAGGCGATGAGGGTTGTGGTTTGGGTAAAGCGGGTAGGTAAAGCCTTTAAAGGGGTCGGGAAAGGGGGAGCCGGCACAATGTGGTGTTCAGGTCACCTAAATCGGTGTCCCGAGCCACAGGGGTATATCCGCCGGTACAGATCAGTGGGTTTATACTGGAGTTTACGGTTGGGAGTTGGATGCAATTTGTGCGACCACTGTGTGGGGGTTGGTTTGACGATTGAGAGGTATGGTTTATGAGATGAGTCAGAAATGAAAAAAGAGTGGAATAAAAGGAAAAAATAGAATTGAGTGACCGAAACGGTCTCTCTCCTCATCAGCCTTCTATCTTGGAGATGGGGGTATATGATAGTTCGGGATTGTGTCTAATGCGGTAATGATAGAAATGGACGCCGGAGGGCAGTAACGCTTGAGTGCTATGTAGATAGGATGTGTGCGTTTATACGTGGGTTTTTTAGTGGTTATCAAGTGTGTGGGCAATGTAAGATGGGGCCTTATGAGAGGCTGTCGTGATGTTATTAGCTAACTGGCAGGGTAAATACAAGTGTATGTGTAAAGGGAATGGCAAGCCTCTATCTGCTATGTTAGTATGTGGCTGAGGCTGCTGGAGGCTGTCAAGTCTGAAACCAATAAACATTTTTTAACCGGTTGCATTTAGCGTTCGTGCAATTCTCATAAAGTATAACATTTTTCAACTTAGAAACAGTATAAACAAACCATTGTAGGAGAAAAGAGTTTCCCCCAAGAGCATTATGACTGGTGTGTTGTCCCTTTCCCTCATTACAGTTGTCTATTGTGTATGTTGTTCTAAGAGCAAAGAGTGAGGTCGTTTGTGTAATTCTAGGCCCGTTCTCACCTGTTGTACTATGTTGTCGTGGCATGAAGTATTCGAGAGGGATGTGAGGGACCCCTGTCAGTTTTCTCAGCAGCCCTTGGAGATTGTAGCGGCGTGAGTGACTTTCATGTGTGTGAGGTTCTGCGAGTCTTAGCGTGTAACGGTCCGTCTCACGTGTTGCGTGGTAGTCTGTGTAAGGGGTATGTCGGAGTATACCAGCTGTCAGTGTAGCATAACTAGTGTATCGTGTAAACCTCGGTGTCCGTACGTAAAATGACTACCTCATCTATGTCCCCGTTTATCCAGGAGGAGCAATAGTCTATGGGCAGTGATGGCGTGTGTGAGGGTCTCTGTATCGCTGCTCCAATGTACTCTAGAGGGTTAATGATAGGGGGGAGGGTTGAAGCTCCGTGGGGTCACTATGTTGCTATCTCTGGTCGTTAGTGTGGAACGTTAGGCGAAAGGTGGCTTAGGTGCGTTATAAAGGGGAAGTTATGGTGAGAAAAAGTCCCAGACCAATAATGGGGTGAACGGAGGATAATATTTATCGCATGTTGTCCCGACATAAGGAAAGGAGAACCAGTTGGTAAGATCTCCATGTGTGATGCTTTTCCCCCGTTACCTGCGTGTCGACAGATAGATGGTCTGGGCAGGGTATGGAGGTATCTCCTGCGTTGCTGCTGTCTCCGTGGGCTGTATGCGAGTGGAGAAGAGACATTGTTCTGTCTGGATGAGAATGTTAATGGTGTGGGGTTGCGTCGTGGGTCGATGGTATGATGTCCGAAGGAATTAAAGTCCAGGAGGTTGTCGCATTGCGACGGAACAGTCCGTGATCGGAGGTGTCCGGGTCTTCTCCTTCGGCGTCGTTCGGTAGTCAGGTGAGAGAATCATTGGCGATCGATGGTCCGCCTTGAAATCCTATGCGTGTGTCCATGGGAGCAGGGTGTGACCGCGGGTGAATAGGATGGTCTGGTCACGACTGGGTTCAGCTTGGATATCAGGAGCCGTTGATCGGGTTTTCGGGTTGTGAACGTAAACGGTCTCTGATTAAATGCATGGTGTATGCGGGAGATCCAGTTGGGATATCTGGCTGTCGTCAGGTATGAGCTGGTTGGCAGGGAGATCTTGAGGAAGCAGGACAGTCAGTTCTTGCTCAGTTTTCCCCAATGGAGGGATAAGTGATCAGCGATCACGTCTAGCTCGGCGAGGCAGAGGTGCTGTCATGGGGCTAGAAGGCGGGTGGCGGGAGCCCGGCGGGGAGCCATTTCCGTTTGTGGACGGTGAGCGTCTCCTGCGAAAGCTGGTGTTGTGGGCGTCCATCGGTTCTTCCCAAGGAGGCTGTCGATGGGGAGGTTGTAAGTTGAACTCCGCATACCAGTCAGGTACTGGGGTGAACGGAATGTCCAGTGCACGGCAAAAGGTGTCAAGGTCCTCTGGGACTCTTAGGAGCGCTGATCGTCCCTGGTGGGAGGCGGATAAGCCAAAAGGAAACTTCCATCTATAGCGAATTCCTCTCGTGCGCAGTACATCCAGCAGAGGGCGCAGGTCTTTTCGATGGCGTAGCGTGATGGCCGATAGATCCTGATAAATCTGTACGGGGTTGCCATTATATTCCACAGTTGGAGTTTCGCGGGCTTTTTGTAGAATAGCTTCTTTGACTGAGAAGTCATCTACATGGCATATAATGTCCCTGGGCGGTTCATTATCTCTCCCTTTTGGGCGCAGAGCCCTGTGAATACGTTCCATAGCTATCTCTTTAGTTGCCGGTCTATCCAGCAGGTGATTGAATAGGCCTGTCACCACTGGTATAATCCTGTCCTGTTCCACCGCTTCGGGTATGCCTCTTACCCGGAGATTATGTCTTCTGCCCCTGTTGTCGAGATCTTCAACGTGGCGCTGAAGATCTCTTAACTGCATTGTGTGGCGATCGACAGTGTGGTGGACGATCTTCACTGCGGTTTGCTGCTGGGCCGTCTTGTCTTCTACTCTCTGTATGCGGCCTGTGATAGCTTGTAACTCATGTCGTAGATCCGAGATAGCTGAGAACAGGGTATCCTTTATATCCGCCGCAACTGCTTGCAGGTCTTGTAAGCTCGGTTGGCGGTGGGCTGGTAGAGAGGATTCCTGTGGAGGGTGACTGTGTTCGGTCGGCGTGAGAACGATCCCATCCTGGTTCAGAGAGGAGGCTGAGGCGGGCGGGGAGGACGCCATATTGGACCGCTGTGTGCGGAATATCTCCGGTATTGTCTGGCTCGTGCGGCCGGCCGTTTCTCTCGGGGATCTGGATCTGCTTTGTGATGTTCCGCGGGAAGACGTTCCCATAGTTGGAGCGCGGATTCAGTCGGTAAACCCCGGTAAAGGCGGATTTTAGGCTGTGGTGAGAGGGAGCCGAAGGATCAGGCAGCCATCTCCTCTCAAGGCAAACCACGCCCCCCAGCTCTGCTGATTTTATCATCCAATCATATACAAGCTAAAATGTTGTTTTTTTATTTTCCTTGCATGACCCCCTCGGATCTACAGCGACTGCACTTCCAAGTGCACTTGCAGTGCATTTGTAGTGAAAAGTGGATTTGCCTTTAGTAAATAATCCCCATAGTTACTTAGGCCAACCCATTAAACACTGTGAAAAAATGTGAGTTTTCATTGGCAAACTGGCCGCTATAGCAATTTATTTACTTTAACAAGTCAGTGATTTGAAACATGAAGCTAAATTGTAAGATCATGTGATGACAATATAACCTCAGTAACTTGTCAGAAAAAGTAAAAGCCTTAAAGGATAAGGTCCCCCTTTCTGAACATGTTACACCCATATTTAGGGTGTAACATGTTCAACATCTGCCCCCTCTCCCCCAGATCCACCTCCTCCTTGTGACAGCAGGCCAGAGATCGTTTCTCCGCACCCATTGTCACTATTCAAAAAAACATGGCCGTGCGGAGCTCCGCACACACAACTGTGTCATTGATTCACAGATCCCCGTGAATCAATGAACTACAACTACCATCAGCCACCAATGATCTACCAGGGTGCTGATAAGCGCTCTAGATAGTTCATTAAGTTTCTTGTCATTCAGTAACTGCATCAGAGGTATGGACAGACAGCTACACAGACAGTCTGCAGGAGCCTTGCATTACACCCGTGATCTGCTGATCATGGGTGCAATGTTTTACAGGCTCCTAACCAAAAAAATAATAAATGCACATTTTGTTACCTGCAAAAAATGTGCATTTATTATTTTTTTTTTGTAAAGGTGAACTTATCCTTTAAGATGACCACACACAAATTGATCAATCAGATTAACTAAATTTATGAATATATAAGCAGTTCTCTGATCTTACCTACATAATTTATTTAAAACTGAAGTTTAGGAATGACAATTTTTTTGGTCTAATTTGGACCAAATTAAGTATGTACAGTATGTGCCATACATGTGAGCTCCCGGTGGAAGCTGAAAAACATTGTAGTAGGCCCTACTACTACTACAGTGATTGCCGTAAGGTTCCAGGTTCCATAATGATCGGTTATCCAGCTGCTTATTGAACATAGGAGTTCCCCCACTCAGCAGTGGCACCATTCAGAGAACACCTTGCATTTTCTCAAGGAATGCAAAGTGTTCCGTAATTGGATAAAGTGGAGATCATGATGTAACCGCCCCGCCTTTCCGATTCGTCCAATCAGAACAGCTCCCCACCTCCACCGCCACTTCTGCATTGAGAAATGTTCTCTGGCACCGGTGCGGAACAAGAAACCTCCTGTGTTCACTGTGCAGCAGGGCAGCTGCTCGGCACGGGACCCCTAGTGGCAATCACTGTTGCAGCAGTGCCTACTACAGTGATTTCCAACTTCCACAGGGAACCCACAGTTATGGCATATACTGTATATAGTTGGTCCAAGCTGGGCCAATGTAACTATTTGAAAACTACAATACCTAAACTTCAGCTTTAAGCGTATCTAACCAACATCTGTCTTTGTATGGCAAGAAGTATAAGTATAGTATAACGCAATATATGAATAAGAAAATATTTTACCAGTCCTATAGGAATGAGGATGGTCAAGATAGCTGTGTGATGAACCAGCATGAGGAAATCTCTCCGTAGGAGGCTGTTTATTGCAGCAGAAAAGTGATCTTTCCCATTTGATGTGCTTTTGTCTTGACATTTGTACCAGTGACGAAGATACATTGTGTAGGTATCATATACCATGTAAGGGATCATGAACCATAAATAAGATGTAGCCAGCCAATGCCTAATGAGAAATGTATAATATTAGCATATCCATATTTTACCATCAACAGTCACAATAAAAGAAATGTTGCTTTAGTATAGAAAGCAGGCATTTAGGGAATTCTCTGTGCACTCTAAAGCTGGACATAGATGGGTTGTTTTCTTTTTCATTCAGCCAGCGAGCTGAATAAAAAAAAAAAAGATTCCCTCATCCACACAAACAAGGTGGATGAAGGAATCTACCCTGCTTAGACATCGGGTTGACTTATTAAAGACAAATAGACTACCCACTAAGCAAGGGCAGTTGCACTCATTTTCCCCAAAGCTTAGCGTAGGTGGTGATGCTCTCCTGATTTCCATCGTCCAATCATGTGCAAGCAAATATGCTGATTTTTTTTTTTCCTGATTGGGAATTCTTTACAAAGTGAAGCTTCACCACATTTAGTAAGCAATGGGGAAAGGGAGTGCAACTGTACTTTCAAAGTGGACAGTCTATTTGCCTTTAGTAAATCAACGTCATTGTATTCTGAAAGCAGGACTTTCTGCTGTCAGAATACAACGATCGGAGTGGCGCATGCGCAGGTGCGGGATGTGGACAGATCTCTAACCCACTCTGCACCCCTCAGGCACTTTCTTGCTTCTGACAGCGCTAATCGAACTGCCGCCCACACACTATATTACTGGAGGTACTGGAGATTGCTTTTAAGTCCTCAAAGTAGAGCTGGCGATTTTCTCAAAAAATAAAAATCTGCGACTTTGTTTAAAAAAACTCGATTCACGATTTAAAACGAGTTTTTTTTTTTTTTGATGGACACCGTGCCGGTCCTGAGGAGCTGCGGGCAGGAGTTTTTAGGCAAGGCCGTGGCTTCGGCCTAGTCCACAAGGCCGGACGCCGCGAACTAGGCCAAAGCTGCGGCCTCGACTAAAAACTCCTGCCCGCAGCTCCTCAGGACCGGCGCGGTGTCAGCGCCGGTCCTGGTGAAAAAAAAAAAATCTAAAAAAAATCGATTTGCCAAAATTTTGAATCGATTTGACCTCTCACTTGGTGATGGAACACTTTTTCAAAATCCTAACCACATTCTTAAAGAATTTCATTCATATTATAACAAACTTTACCAAAAGATTCCAACTGATTTTGAAAGATCTATCCATAAAGTTCTAGAACAAACACATCTTCCTAAACTTACTAAACAATATGTTGAAATTATGAATATACCTTTTACACATGAGGAAATTTCTCAAGTTTTTAAGACATTAAAATTGAATAAATCCCCTGGACCTGATGGTTTGTCTAACAGTTATTATAAAAAAATACTGATCTATTAATACCTCACTTGGAATTGTATTTCAACCATCTAAGAGAAGGAAAAAATATTCTCAATGATGAAAACATAGCATTTATTAGCGTAGGCCTATATCCCTAATTAACTGAGACCTTAAAATTCTTACGAAAGCCTTAGCATTACGACTTAATTCTTTCTTAGAACAATTATATTCATAAGGATCAATCGGGTTTTATCAAACATCGACAAACCTCAGATCAAATCCGTCGATCCTTAAACCTCATTACTGCTGTCCATTCACATTGGGACTCCCCATTAATTTGCCAAGCTATGTCATTATCATTGGACCTTCACAAGGCCTTTGATTTGTTCTCAGTATTAAAAACTATGCAGTTTGGCCCTTCTTTCTTATGCATTCTACGTGTTCTATACCACACTCCCACTGCAAACATTCATCTTAAGGGTTCTAAATCTGACCCCATGAATATATACAACGTGGCACAAGACAATTGCAATAGAACCACTTGCTATAGCTATACGTGATCATTCAAGTATTAAAGGCATTCATTGTGGACATTATGAAGATAAATGCGCATTATATGCAGATGATGTTTTGATGTATATTACTTCCCCTCATACAACAATACCTAACCTAATAAAACTTCTAACCTCATTTTCGAGAATATCGGGACTGATGGTAAATAAAAACAAATCAATTGTCTTAAACCTCAATCTCTCCGAATCTACAGTTAAGTCACTTAAACATAATTTTGAATTCAAATGGGCCACTCATTCTCTTTCTTATTTAGGAATTCACTTAACCTCTTCCATACATACTTTCCATTCTACTAATTATCCTCCTATGTTTAGACGGCTTTCAGAAGATATGAATAAATGGTCAAGGTCAAATCTTTCTTGGTTTGGAAGAATTTCATCAGTCAAAATGAATATCTTACCAAAAATGTTACCGGGTATATCTTTTTCAAAATCTCCCTATCATAACTCCTAAACCTTTTATTTCAAAGAAAAATCTTACATTTTATTTGGGGACAAAAACACCCTAAACTAACAATTTACACTTCAAAAAAAGTGCGGTGGTCTAGCGGTCCCAAATTTAATAGCTTACTATCAAGCAGCTCAAATAGCCCAACTAGCAGTCACTACAATTGCTGGTCCAACTCCACACTGGGTTGATATGCAGGCCATTGCATGCTCTAAAGGTTCGATTGCAGCTTTAATGTGGATTCCTAGCAAATTGAGACCCCTTATTTTATGTCCTAATCTTTCATTCTCTTTATCAATTTGGGATAGATGTCGATTAAGGAAAAATCTTTGTTCACCTCATACACCTTTATCACCTTTATTTAATAATTCAGAATTTATACCTTAATTGTCCTCTGATCTTTTTCAGTGGTGGGAAAATAAAGGTTTGTCATGTATTATGAATTTTTTATCTGGAAATAAATTATACTCACTAAACTATCAATTATCAATCCATATTACAATTACCATCCTCAGAACTATCTTGATACAAATTGATTCATTTATTCTTAGAAAATAAACAATGGATTTAGTCGCCCATCCACGTTATCCCTATTTGAACAATCTTGTGTAAACTAGAAATCTCACAACAGGTCGTATATCTATCATATATAATATTTTAATTGAGATGACACATAAGCTCCCATATATGACACAATGGTTAAAATATCTTATTTTTTCTTGGGAAATCTCAGAATGGTATAAAACGTATAAAACAATCAATAAGATCTCTAAAGTCTCAATAAATACGTCTATAGTGGAATCTAATTACAAAACTCCATTAAGATTGTACATGGTTCCTTTAAGAATAGTTAAAATAAATCGACAAGTCTCTTCTAAATGTTTTAGAAATTGTGGTCAAGAAGATTGTAGATGTCCTAAAATACGTACATTTTGGATAAAAATATTTGACTTTATACATGAAGGTACCAAAATAAATATTATTAAATCCCCTGACATTGCTATTTTTCAAAAATGTGATACGAGTTTACCTAAACACAGCAAATGCTTAATTTCTTATAAATCTCAGCTGCTAGAATGACCATTGCACGTTGTTGGAATCAACCTGGCATAACATTTGAATATGTTATACAAGAATTGGGTTATGAACAACGATAAATTGACTTGCATTTTGAATAAACACCTAACTACTTTTGAAAATACATGGCAACCTTGGTTACATTACTCATCTTTGCGTGCTAACAATTTGTGAAATATAACCCTTAAATGTCCTTATCTTACCCACATTCTTCTTCTGTATTTATTTATTTATTTTTTTATTTATTTCTTTTGACTTGAACATCTTTAAAAACACTTTTCATTTGTTTAGTGATTCATTACAATGATACTTATTATAACATAAGAATGAATTATTAAATATTAATTTTGCTAAATATCTTATTTAATTATTTTTATCTTATTTGTCTGATATATCCCTACTTTCTTTTTATTAGGGATACCTTTATATGAATATTGTATTTATATATATCATTCTTTATTTGATGTAACAATGTATTTATTACACTATGTTAAGAAAAACCAATACAATTTTTGAACCTGTATAATTGGGGAGGGTGGGGATGTGAGGGTAGTTGCCAAGGCTGACCCATTACACATAGACACCCAAAGAAACTGAATGGACTTTCTCGGTACTGATATAACAACAAAATTAATTTGATAAAATACAAATTTTATTCTGTAACAATGTACAAGCAGTATATTAAAAGAAGGGTAATGTATACAAAACAGAATATAAAATATAGTATACACCACACAAAACGAACTAATAGCAGGTTTCCCCGGTACAGTTTCTGTTAAGGTGGGGTATAGGTATTCCTCTACCGGTTTCACAGTATAACCGCTTCTTCAGGAGGATAGGAGGTCTATGGGAGAACAATATATTAAACGAAGAAAAATGCAAGGAGAAACAATAATTGCAAGGCATAACAATAGGTATAAGTGCAAGAGGATCTGCTCACCCAGATGGACCAGGACGCGGCTAACGACAAAATCCCAAGAATTACCCCTAGCTTCCCTTTCCTCGTGCCCCCCCCCTCTCCTGCCCTTCCCCTTTTTTCCCTCCCCCCCCCCTTCCCCTCTCCTACCCCTGTCCCCTCTGTCACCCCTGGATGATGGTACTCCTTTATCGTATTTAATTGAATATGTGAGGCCATACTCAAGGTTTGACTAAATTCTTGAACCTGAATACAACGATCAGTGGCTGCAGCCGCTGATCGACAAATGTTATCCGTTTCCATGCGACAGAGGTCGATCTTACAATCGACTCATATTGAATGGGGATGCCAGCACATGGATCGAAATTTGGCTGGTCGCTGCTGAACTGTTCATATTTCGATCCATCTATTGCCAGCTTAAAGTGGAACTAAATCCTCCTATAATTTTTAGCTAAGGAAGCTGGCATCTTGGCCTCTTTTTGATCTTCAACTGCCATGATGCTGCACATGTGATCAGTTATGCACTAGCCATTTTATGGTTTGACAGTTTGGTTGAGAGCACAACCAATGTGACAGTTATATTCTCGGCAAAAGTATACTACCATTCTATGTGCAGTCTAAAAGTCTCTGGTTTTGTAAGTCTTCGGAACTAGTGAACAAAAAAGATCAGGGGGGTGCTCATATAAGACTGCAAAATGAGCTAACACTATGGACAAGAGGGAAAGCAAATAAAATTCTAAAGGGATCATCAGTGGGGAAAAGGAGCTGCTGATTCTGCTATATAGAGCAATGTCCCCCTTCCCCACCACCACCTGTCTGACTGCTTACCAGTTAGCCTGCTGGTGGTACCTTAAGGCTGCATTCACACCTGAGCGTTTCGGTTTTAAGCAGAAAGTCACACGTTTTTACCGTGATATTGTCACGATTTTTACCGCGATTTGCACAGGTCAAAAGGTCACCAATGTAAAAAGCAGAAAAACTCCTGTAATCTGCCCAAAAAGAAGCTCAGGTACTTTTTTGTGCTTCAGGCATTTTGCTTCAGGCTACAAAACGCTCAGATGTAAACAGGGGCCATTTAAATGAATGGGATTTGCTTGTTGGGCGTTTTCCGGGTGTTTTATGAGTGTTTTACGAGCTGAAAATGCTCAGGTGTGAATGCAGGCTTAGTAAAATGAAAAGTGCCCTGTTGTATTTTGCCTATTGTTTGCCCTGGTATTAGGCTGACATCAAAAGTATCTGCCTTTGCCTTCTTACCCACAACGCTACTTAGGCATAACAGCAAGGCATCTGTGACATTAGTATAGTAAATAGTAATTAGTTCTTGTCTAAATTGGCCCTGGTATGTGTATGTATGCTTGTGAGTCAGAGACCTTAGATTGTAAGCTGCTTACGGGCAGGCACTGATCTGATGTACAATATACAGTGGGGGAAATAATCATTTGATCCCCTGCAGATTGGGTGAGTTTTCCCACTTACAAAGAAATTAAGGGTCTATAATTTTTATCAAAGGTGTATTTTATATTATTATATTTATATTTTATTTAATAGAGACAGAATATCAAACAAATATCCTGAAAAAAACAACACATAAAACAAATGCTATAAATTAAGTTTCAGTTCAGTGAGTAAAATAAGTATTTGATCCCCAAGCAAAACATGACTTAGTACTTGGTGGAGAAACCCTTGATGGCAAGCACTTAGGTAAGACATTTCTTGTGGTTGGTTACCAGGTTTGCATACATCTCAGGAAGAATTGTGGTCCACTCTTCTTTACAGATCTTCTCTAAATACTTAATGTTTCTTGGCTGTTGCTTGGCAACTTGAAGTTTCAGCTCCCTCATACATTTTCTATAGGATTAAGGTCTGGAAACTGGCTAGGTCACTCCATGACCTTAATGTGCTTCTTCATGAGCCACTCCTTTGTTGCCTTAGCGGTATGTTTGGGTCATTTTCATGCTTGAAGACCCATCCATGACCCATCTTCAGTGTTCTGGCTGAGGGACGAATGTTCTCATCCAAGATTTTACAATACATGGCCCGTCCATTGGTCCCTCAATGCGCCAAAGTCAGCCTGTACCTTTATCAGGGAAACAGCCCCAAAGCATAATGTTTCCACCTCCGTGCTTGACTGTAGGGATGGTGTTCTTAGGTTCATAGTTGGCATTTTCCTTCCTCCAAGCATGGCGAGTCGAGTTAATGCCAAAAAGCTCAATTTTGGTCTCATCTGACCACAACACTTTCTCCCAATCCTTCTCTGAATCTTTTAGATGTTTATTGGCATGACTGTACATGTGCCTTCTTGAGGAGGGGGGACTTGTCATGTTTACAAGAAGGAAAATGCTGACCATGACCCTAAGAACACCATCCCTACGGTCAAGCACCGAGGTGGAAACATTATGCTTTGGGGCTGTTTCTCTGCTGAAGGTACAGGCCAACTTTGCCGCATTAAGGGGCCAATGGACGGGGACATGTATTGTAAAATCTTGGATGAGAACCTTCTTCCCTTAGCCAGAACACTGAAGATGGGTCATGGATGGGTCTTCCAGCATGACAATGACCCAAAACATGCCACCGACGCAACAAATGAGTGGCTCAAGAAGAAGCACATTAAGGTCATGGAGTGGCCTATCCAGTCGCCAGACCTTAATCTTACAGAAAATGTATTGGTGGAGCTGAAACTTTGAGTTTCCAAGAGACAGCCAAGAAACCTTAAGGATTAAGCCCGGTTTCACACATGTGCGGTGCGAATTGAAGCTCAGGTTTCACTGGGGAGATAAAAATCTCCTGTTCAAAGGAATCACTGCGTTTTAGCTCAGGATCAGTGAGCAGGGAGAGGGGGAGGGAGAGGGGGAGGAAGGAGGTGTAGTGAGGAGAAGTAGAAAATCCATGTTCAGAACGCAATGCATCTGCAAAGCAGATGCATTCCCATAGAAGATAAGGGGCTCGTAATTCGCACCGCAATGCCCAGAAAACGCACACGTTTTTTGTGCAATGCGCAGTGCGAATGCAATGCACATATGTGAACCAGATGCATTCATATGAATGTATTTTAAAATGTCCTGCAAATTAGATGCGGTGTAAGCCGCATCTAATTCGCATAGGTGTGAACCCGGGCTTAGAGAAGATCTCTAAAGAAGAGTGGACCAAAATCTTTCCTGAGATGTGTAAAAACCTGGTCACCAACTACAAGAAATGTCTTACCTTTGTGCTTGCCAACAAGGGTTTCTCCACCCAGTACTACGTCATGTTTTGCTTGGGGATCAAATACTTATTTTACTCACTGAACTGCAACTCAATTTAAACCATTTGTATCATGTTTTTTTTCTGGATTTTTGGTTGATATTCTTTCTCTATCATATAAAATACACCTATGATAACAATTATAGAACTTCATTTCTTTGTAAGTGGGCAAACTTACAAAATCTGCAGGGGATCAAATAACAACTTTCCCCACTGTATATATGTCTCTGCATAAATTGTCAGCGTTATATAAACCACATAATAAACAAATACATGACTGTGCCCTAAATACTGGCACCAGGGACATTATGGTCTCCACCCATATCAGCCTCTTTATATATACAGAAATCCCTTGTGATGTCACTACTTTGCTGTCATTTACTCTAGTGTATACTGAAAGTATAATTAACGTGCAAATAACACCTGAAAATTTATTTTAGAATCACCATACTGATGTTTGACATAACATACATGTCAGTAATTACATACTTGTTGACATGATTCATAAGCAAGATCAAGGTGATGAAAACTTTGGCAATACCTTAAGAATCATTTCAATGGAATGTAGTCTTGAAATGCATATCTTTTTATGCTGATCTAATTTCCAGAATGAATACCCCCATTAAAATTTAAGTGGGACCAACAAAACAACAACATGTAACACAAGAATGCATGATGCTGCCTCACCTTATGTGATTATTCGCATTTGCTATTGTATTCATTTTGTTACAATGCAGTATGTTAACAATGAACGACGGAAACAGAAACTACCCAAATGACCATAAATGTTTACATACCCCAGTTCTTAATACCGTGTATTGACCCCATTAACATCAATGACAGCTTGAAGTCTTTTGTGGTATTTGTGGATGAGGCTCATTATCTTCTCGGATGGTGAAGCTGCCCATTCCACTTGGCAAAAAGCCTCCAGTTCCTGTAAATTCTTGGGCTGTCTTGCATGAACTGCACATCTGAGATCTCCCCAGAGTGGCTCAATGATATTGAGGTCAGGAGACTGAGATGGCCGGTCCAGAACTTTCACTTTATTCTGCTGTAGCCAATGACAGGTCGACTTGGCCTTGTGTTTTGGATCATTGTCATGTTGGAATGTCTAAGTACGTCCCATGTGCAGCTTCGTGGCTGATGAATGCAAATGTTCCTCCAGTATTTTTTAAAACATACTGCATTCATCTTGCCATCAAGTTTGACCAAATTTCCTGTGCCTTTGTAGCTCACACATCCCCAAAACATCAGCCCTCCACCTCCGTGTTTCACAGTAGGAATGGTGTACCTTTCATCATAGGCCTTGCTGACTCCTCTCCAAATTAAGCGTTTATGATTGTGGCCAAAAAGCTCAAATCACTCCAAATAACTGTGCCAGAAGGTTTGAGGCTTGTCTCTGCGCTGTTTGGTGTATTATAAGCGGGATACTTTGTGGGATTTGCTTAGTAATGGCTTTCTTCTGGCAAGTCGACCATGCAGCCCATCTTTCTTCAAGTGCCTCCTTATTGTGCATTTGGAAACAGCCACACAACATGAGTCTTGTATTTCACCAGAAGTTATTTGTGTGTTTTTCTTTGCATCCCGGACAATTTTCCTGGCAGTTGTGGCTGAAATGTTAGTTGATTCGATATTCCAGTCGCACACGTTCCCAGACAAATGGCAATAGAACATGAACGGGTGCTGTAACGATTACCAGTTGGGTTCTGGAAGCATCAAACAGTAGTACATCTTCGCCAGCACACCATGGATCAGCAAACTAGATTTGTCCAAAAAAGGTTTTTAATCGAAAATGGTCACATCACAAGGGAGGTGCAACGTTTCGGGGCCGCGCAGGACCCCTTCGTCAGGCAAATGATCATGGTCTACATGGCCGTGGTTTGGTTTCAACAGAACCCCTCATTTTCCAATTCTTGATTAGAGTTTGAACACTGCTGATTGGCATTCTCAATTCCTTGGATATCTTTTTATATCCCTTTCCTGTTTTATACAGTTCAACTACGTTTTCCCACAGATCTTTTGACAATTTTTTTGCTTTCCCCATGACTCAGAATCCAGAAACCCGGAAAACCGGGAGAAGAGGCGGAACACCGGGAGAAGTCGGAAGAAGACCCCCCCCCAAGTCGGAAGAAGATCCCGGAGCTGCCTAATAAATTAATCTTAAAACCTGTGTACTGTGGTTTTTTTTTATTTACACTTTTCCCTAGGTGAATGGGTAGGGGTACCATGTACCCCATACTTATTCACATAGGGTGGGGGACCAGGATCTGGGGGCCCCCTTATTAAAGGGGGCTCCCGGATTCCGATAAGCCCTCCGCCCGCAGACACCGACAACCAACGGCCAGGGTTGTCTAGAAGAGGCCCTTGTCCTCATCAACATGGGGACAAGGTGCTTTGGGGTGGGGGGGCCCGCAGCGCGCCCCCCTCCCCCAAGGCACCAACCCCCCCATGTTGAGGGCATGCGGCCTGGTACGGTTCAGGAGGGGGGGGCGCTCGCTCGTCCCCACCCCCATTCTTGTCCGGCCGGCTGCGTGCTCGGATAAGGGTCTGGTATGGATTTGGGGGGGGACCCCCCACGCCGTTTTTTCGGCGTAGGGGGTTTCCCTTAAGGTCCATACCAGACCCAAGGGCCTGGTATGCTCTTGGAGGGGGAACCCATGCCGGTTTTTTATTTAAAATTTGGCGCGGAAGTTCCCTCTCAAGATCATCTGAGCACAAGTCGCGTGCCGAAGTCGGATCATGCGAGACGGCGATCCGACTTTTATCCGACTTCAATGATAGTCAATAGGCTGAAGTAGGATCAAAGTCTGACCAAAGTAGTACAGGGAGCATTTCTAAAGTCGGAACGACTTGTGTCGGACCAGTTAGGATGGCTCCCATAGGGAAACATTGAATTTCACACGTCATGCGACATGAGCTCCCAATGTCGGAGCGTTTGTCGGACCAGTGTGAACCCAGCCTCAACAGCCATTCAAACCCCTTTGTGTCAACTTGTGTGTATGTTATCAGGCCAAAATCACCAAGGTATGAAAACTTTTGATCAGGCTCATTTGGGAAGTTTCTGTTTTCCTTAAGATTTAAAAAGAGTAAACACAGTTGATTCATAATAAATAGCTTCAGCCAAACACTAACCATGAGTGAAAGAAAATGTTTTGTGTTATCATTCATATTCTCTGAAAAATGGCCAAGAAACCATAAATTCTGCCAGGGTATGTAAACTTATGAGCAAAACTGTATATACACTCACTGGCAACTTTATTAGGTACACCTCTTCAATTACTTGGTAACACAAATTGCTAATCAGTCAATCACATGGCAGCAACTCAATGCATTTAGGCATCTAGACGTGGTTAAGACGACTTGCTGAAATTCAAACCGAGCATCAGAATGGGGAAGAAAGGGGAAATAAGGTGACTGAATGGGGCATGGTTGATGGTGCCAGATGGGCTGGTCTGAGTATTTCAAAAACTGCCAATCTACAGGGATTTTCACACACAACCATCTCTAGGGTTTACAAAGAAAGGTACGAAAAAGAGAAAAAAATCCAGTGAGCGGAAGTTGTGTGGACAAAAATGCCTTGTTGATGCCAGAGGTCAGAGGAGAATGGGTAGACTGGTTTGAGATGATAGAAAGGGAACAGTAACTCAAATAACCACTCGTTACAACCAAGGTATGCAGAATACCATCTCTGAACGCACATCTCTCGAACCATGAAGCAGATGGGCTACGGCAGCAGAAGACTACACCAGGTGCCACTCCTGTCAGCTAAGAGCAGGAAACTGAGGAAACAATGCAGGTTCACCAAAATTGGGCAATAGAAGATTGGAAAAACGTTGCCCGGTCTGATGAGTCTCGATTTCAGCTGTGGCATTCAGATGGTTGGGTCAGAATTTGGCATAAACAACATGAAAGCATGGATCCATCCTGCCTTGTATCAACGGTTCAGGCTGGTGGTGGTGTAATGGTGTGGGGGATTTTTTCTTGGCACACTTCGGGCCGCTTAGTACCAATTGAGCATCCGTTTAAAGGCCACGACCAACCTGAGTATTGTTGCTGACCATGTACATCCCTATGACTACAGTGTACCCATCTCCTGATGGCTACTTCCAGCAGGATAATGCACCATGTCAAAAAGCTCAAATCATCTCGAACGGGTTTCTTGAACATGATGATTAGTTCACTGTACTCCAATGGCCTCCACAGTCATCAGATCTCAATCCAATAGAGCACTTTTTGGATGTGGAGGAATGGGAGATTCTCATCATGGATGTGCAGCTGACAAATCTGCAACAACTGCATGAGGCTATCGTGTCAATATGGACCAAAATTTTTGAGGATTGTGTCCAACCCGCTACTAGCAAGGTGTACCTAATAAAGTGGACGGTGAGTGTATGTTGAGTCCATTTCTGAACAGCAATTACTCTGTCTTACAGTTCAGCAGATGTGTAAAGTGCACATTACTGGATTGTTTAACCAAGCTAAGAAAACCATATTACTAAAGAAAATATGTCAAGACAGGAAAAAATGGCTTTGCTAATTTCCTTTAAAAAAATGCCTGTGGGGGACGTGGCCGGGATGTGAGAAGAGACAGACATGTTCAGCCTGAGCTCCTGCCATCCGTGATTACCATCCGCCTCCATCCTGGTTCATTTTAAGCCAATCTGCTCAGCAAATACCTTCCTTCTATCTGGGGGGCTCCCTCGGTTCTTTTCCCATGACCAGGAAGCGTAAATCAGCAAAGAAGGCAGCTACTTCCATCTCGCTGAACACATGCGCGGCGGCCATCTTGCCTATCTCACCATCCTCTCCGGCCTCTGTAGCGGTACAGACAGACTCCTTGATGGTGGCACTCAAGGCCTCGGATCCGGAGAGGTCACCGACAGCCATGAGGGAACCATCAGAGCCGCTGGGGGAACGATCCACTGCAACCATACTGGTGGCCATTGCAGACAGTAAGTCATCCGTGGAGGGGAAAATAGACACCCTGACGATTGAATGTGGGCTGATAAGGCAGGATATGGACAAATTCAGGGGCCGCTTAACAGAGGCTGAGCAGCGCATTTCTACAGTGGAGGACACGGCTGCCTCCACAGCACAAACGGTGGTGGAGCTGCAGCAGCTAGTCAAAACCCTAATGGACCGTTCTGAGGACGCCGAGAACCGCCTCAGGCGCAATAATGTCCAGGTGGTTGGGCTCCCTGAGGGTGCTAACCCTGTGGAGTTTGCGGAGGCCTTCTTCAAAAAGCTCCTGGGCCTACAACATCTATCCCCTGTCTATGTCGTGGAGCGGGCACACAGGGTGCCCACTGGCCGGAGACCTGCAGGTGCATGGCCACGTGCGTTTCCTGTTCGCCTGCTGAATTTCAGGGATAGGGATTTGATCCTGGCGGAGGCCAGCAAGCACCCTGGATTGAAACATGAAAATGCTGTCATCCATTTGTACCCTGATTTCTCTCCACAGCTGCAAAAGAAACGGCACTCCTTCACAGATATCCGCAGACGCCTGAGGGAAAAAGGTCTGATTTACAGCATGATTTATCCTAGCCGTCTAAAGGTAATTCATTGTGGAACTGCAAAGTTCTTTGAATCCCCGGCAGAAGCTGTTGAGTGGCTGGATTCAATTGACTAATGCTAGGATCTGATGGTGGATTCTGTATCATGGGAGCATGTGGACTAAGTCTGGAAGATGCTTACCTCCATGAGGCATTGATACTGGGAGTAGTGGTTCCTGCTGTTGCAACCCCCTATTGGAAGCCTGCTGTCCCAAGTTTCTTGTTTCCTTGGTTGTCTGCAATATGTGACAGTCTTTGAGACTTGCCATCCGTTCACTGCAGGAGCTTCAGGTACTGTTCTGAATGTTTTGCACTACCTACACGTCTTCCTGAACCTTTTTTTGAGTGGATAAATTCTCGGAACGTTCCACTTTTTGTTCACTATGTTGATGGGATTAAAGTTTCTCCGGCGGGTTTTTTCTTTTTTTTTGGTTCGGTTCGCCTGGAGCAAACAGGGCATTGGGTCTTTAGTATGTTATTTTCTGTGACGTTTTTTCTTTTTTCCTTATTTTTTTAACTCTGTTTTTTAATATTTTTTCTGTGTCTTTTGTTGGGGAAAAACAACTTTTTTTTCTGTTTCCCTCTGTGGCTCACCTCACTGGTTCGAGCACATGAGGTTGTTAATTGCCTATTAAGATATATGCTGTTCAACTGTTGTGATGTGATGCTCTGTGGCTCTCTGTGCCTGGGTCCCTTCCCACTGGCCTCCTCAGTTTGCAGAGTAACTCCTGTCTTTATCCAGTACATAGCTCCACTTAATGAGTGATCTTAAAATAATTTTGTGGAATGTACGCGGATTAAACTCCAAATTTAAAGTTCCTTAGTTCTCCAGTACCTTAAATCCCTGAATCCCCATATTATCCTCCTGCAGGAGACCCACCTAATGGGTAACAAAATGTTATCCCTGAACAGGAACTTGATTTATAGAACCATACACTTCACTCACTCCTTATATGCCAGGGGAGTGGCCATTTTAATACACAAGAAACTAGCATGTGCTATAGGGAGGTATGCAATTGTGGTCCTTGCCATTGAATCTCAGTTACTGGCAATAGCGAACGTATATGTTCCACCCCCCTTCAAAAATGAGGTACTATTCCTGGTTCCGGAGAAGATTGCTACCTTTGGCCCACTAAAAGTGCTTGTGGCAGGTGATTTTAACAACGTCCTGGACTATGGGCTGGACACCTCTAACCCGAACTGGGTGCACAATCTAGAACTAGGCCATTGGGCAGACACGGCGGCGTTAGAGGAGGGGTGGCGGTGGAAACATCCTGGTGAGCGAAGTTATTCTTACCTTTCCCACGTCAGTGCCTCCTCATCCCGTCTTGATCTGGCCTTTGCTAACTCAGTGCTGTTGCCACAGATAGCGGAGGCCGGTTACCTGGCTGGGGACCTTTCTGATCACACCCCCCTACAGGTAATCTTGAGTCGAACCACGGGCAGCAGTTGTGGAATCTGGAGGCTGCACTTGGGGTGGGTGAGTGAGCCCTCAGTTGAAACGTTGGTCTCCCCGCATATGCGGGAATACTGGGATCACAATGAGGGTTCAACAGATGGGCTCATGGTCTGGGATGTGTTCAAGGCAGCCATCAAAGCCGCTAGGGTTGAGAAAAATTCAGAATCGAAGGCGCTTCAGGCTAATGAACTACAATGTGCAAAGATCCATGCCGACACGCCCTCCTCCTCCACCCTAGCAGTTACAGATGGCCAGAAGGGCCTTGTTGGTTCATTTTCAAACTCGTACGCAATGTACATTTAAGCGAAGGGCTGAGGAAGTATTTGACAAAGGTGATAAGAATGGGAAACTATTGGCCTTCTTGGCGGCGGATGCCTGGACACATACAGCTATCCCCTGTATTTATTCAGCTGAAGGTACTCTAGTGAGAGATGGAAAAAGTGTTATGCAGGCCTTTGTATCTTACTACTTAGAATTATATACTGCTATACCCAAATATGATGGCCATGTGCTAACAGACCTGTTGTACTCCCTTCAGATACCGGAGCTGCCTGGGGAGGTGGCGGCGGAATTGGAAGCTCTTTTTACTCCTAAAGAACTGGCCTCAGCCATTACCTCCTTCCCCAATAGTAAAGCTCCGGGTCCTGACGGGATCCCCGCAGAGTGGTACAAAGCCTATGTAGAACTATTGTCTCCCAGACTTTTACAACTTTATGGAGAATGTTTTGAAGCAGGGAAATTGCCCCCTTCGTTGTATGAGGCTCATGTGGTGTTGGTTCCCAAGCCTGATAAAGACCTTCTTTACTGCTCCTCCTACAGGCCCATAGCACTGTTAAACATGGATTTCAAAATTCTTACCAAAATGATCGCCAACAGGTTGATAAAAATCCTAGAGAACTTGATTTCACCAAACCAGACGGGGTTTATGCCCAAGAAAGCTACTGACATTAATATCCGCAGAGTGTACACCCATACGCAAATAGATGAGGAGACATCCTCTGGAGGGGCTCTGGTGTATTTTGATCTGGAAAAGGCATTTGACTCCATTGATTGAGGATATATGACCCAGGTACTATAACGCATGGGATTTGGTCCTATATTCCTCAAATGGATATCAATGCTATATGGCCATCCAGTGGCAGCACTCTGCCTGAATGGTAGGGTGTCTAGCAATTTTCTATTATCCAGAGGCACCAGACAAGCGTGCCCCTTGTCACCGGGCTTATTTGCGCTGATCATGGAACCCTTGGCGATTTCACTGCGCCCCCCCTCTCAAATCCAGGGTATCGGAGTGGGCACCCTTACCGAAACTACAGCCCTTTACGCAGACGGCCTTGTATTATTCATTAGACACACCGGACCTTCCTTACATGCTGCACTGGCGCTACTGAAGTGATTTACTGGGGTCTCTGGTCTCAAGGTCAACTGGAATAAATCCAAAATACTTTTGCTGCGTTCCCACACGGCGCCTAGACAGGCGGAACCTAGTAATCCCTTGCAATGGGTAGCGCAAATTAAATACCTGGGTCTTCAAATTACGAATTTGGTGACGGAATTCATCAGTCTTAAAGTGTCCCCATTACTGGGAATTATCTCTAAAAAACTACATTCCTGGACAAATCTCCCATTGTCTCTCATTGGGAAGATAAATCTAATCAAAATGAAAATTCTACCCTTACTAATTTATACCCTTGGAAATTCTCTGGTGTGGATACCAAAAGCAATTTTTAAGTCAATAGACAGTATGATCTCCTCATTTCTGTGGCAGGGAGGAATCCCCTGCATTAAATTGACCATCTTACAGCAGCCATGGGGGGAGGGAGGCCTAGCAGTACCAAATTTCCATAAATTTTTTTTGCTGGCCAATTAACGGTGGAACACTGTTGGTTGACTATCCCTTCAGATGATGCGGCGTCATTGGAGGTGGCATGCGTGGGTTCGTATGAAGCGATATCTCACTTGCGCTCACTTGCGCCCTCCATGCGCTCTGTGATCAGGGCATGATCCACGACTCAGGAGCTCCAGCCTTCTAGTCATGGCAAATTTTCCCCAAATCTCCCCTTGTGGAGGAATCCCAATTTACCACAATTTTTGGAGGAATCCCAATTTTTTAACTACCCAGACCCAATAGTGTGGACTAAATTCGGAATTAAGACTTTAAACCACATTGTAGCGAATGGCACCCTAATGTCATTTGATGCTTTGAAATTACATTATGATCTTCCTAACATGCATTTTTTTCGATACATTCAACTAAGGCATGCCTTTCAATCCCAGTTTGGCGGAGAACCTCTTGACCTTGAGCCCAGCAACTTAGAACTGCTGACTTGCAGTGACTCTTTATCTAAACCGGTTTCCAGTTTATATAGGGACCTCTTTCAGGAAACAACAAAACTGTTGGAACCTTGCAGACAGGCTTGGGAGGCTGCAACCTCGGGGTTAGACAGAGATGACTGGGAGGATGTATGGGGAATTGCATTTCAGACCCTGGTCTCTTCTAGGAACAGATTAATTCACTATAAATTCCTGCATGGGATCTATCTGACCCCAGCTAGACTTGCTAAAATGTTTGGGAATCAACAATCCTCTTGCTGGAGGTGCTCCTCGCCACTAGCGAACTTTATGCATATCTTTTGGGAATGTGCACAGGTCAAATCATGCTGGCTGTAGCAAGCTGCATCAGGTCGGTGACTTTTTTTTCGATTCCCATGACGGTTAAGATATGCTTACTGCATCTGGTGGAGCCCAGGGCTATTAGAACTCTTCTTACCCTATTACTGTTCTATGCCAAAAAGCGTATTATTCTTTCATGGAAAAACTCCTCAGCCCCAACCTTGGAATCTTGTAAAGCATTGGTCAATAAGGCAGTACCATTTTATAAAGCTACTTATTTGAGTAGGGGGGCACTGACCAAATTTGACAAGGTTTGAGGGGGTTGGATGGCATCGGTGGATACGGTATCAGACTAATACCAGATAACCTATAGCCATTATAAATTGGTGTGGTATGCTACAATAAGAGATGTATGTGACTGACGCATAGGAGGAATATCAGTAATTCTGCAATAGGATAACTGGTCACTTTTGGGGGGAGGGGGGGGTATTTCTTCCTACGATATTCATGTTGCTGGGGGGGGGGGGGTAGTCAGGCCATATTTTGGACTTTATTCAGCATCACAGCCCAGGGTGCCGGACAATTCAGGTACCGTGTCACCTAGTGCCTTCCTCCAGTTTGGAGGCTAACTTTGACTGTATATATCTAGGCAAAAGTTCTACTGGTTTGGGGGGAGGAGGGGGGGGATTTAATCTCATGCTTGATTTTTGTCTTTGCTTTTGTATGTAACCGTCCACCGGCAACTACAGGGACTACAACTCCCAGAAGCAACAACGGCAGATGTCACGTGATGTCATCGATGTCAGCTGGCCCCGACTTTCTCCGAGTCCACCAGGAAGAAAAAAAAAACATTGTAAGCAGGTGGCCGCTATATAAGTTATACCTGCGCGGCTTGCCAGGAAATGTATCAGTATCCTGGTGGACTAGTCCTGCGGCCCAATTGTAACCTCTTCACGGGGCATAAATGGCCCACGGGCTGGTAAGAAGCTTTTGACGTCTCTGGTTCAGGAATGGCATTACACAAGGAATGTGGCAGTTGTAGCCCATGTCCTGGATACATCTGTGCGTTGTGGCTCTTGAAGCACTGACACCACCCGTAGTTCACTCCTTGTGAATCTCCCCCAAATTCTTAAATGGCTTTTGCTTCACAATCTTCTCAAGGCTGCGGTTATCCCTGTTGCTTGTGCACCTTTTTCTACCACACTTTTTCCTTCCACTCATCTTTCCATTAATATGATTGGATACAGCACTCCGTGAACAGCCAGCTTTCTTAGCAATAACCTTTTGTGACTTACCCTCCTCATTGAGGGTGTCAATGACTGTCTTCTGAACAACTATCAAACTGTCTTACCCATGATTGTGTAACCTACTGAACCAGACTGAGAGACCATTTAAAGGCTCAGGAAACCTTTACAGGTGTTTTAAGTCAATTAACTGATTCGAGTGTGACACCATGAGTCTACAATATTGAACCTTTGCACAATATTCTAATTTTCTGAGATACTGAATTTTGGGTTTTCACTAGCTGTAAGCTATAATCATCAAAACTAAAAGAAATAAATGCTTGAAATATATCACTCTGTGTGTAATGAATCTATATAATACACGAGTTTCACTTTTTGAATTGAATTACTCAAATAAACTTTTTGATACTCTATTTTTTTTTAAATGGACCTGTATTTGTGTTATTCCTAAAGACTAATTTAATTAAAATAAGTATCAATTAATATTACTATAATTTAGTCCATTACCTGCCAAATTTCACATCTTTGCAGGATGTAATAACAATGATGCCAGAGACAGCAGCAAGAACCCCTTGGACCGAGGAAACTATTCTGAAATGTAAAGAAAGGACAAAAGTTAGTGAAATAAAGGAGTACATTTTCACTTTCATTCAGTTAAGGTACTCAACACATGATAGTCTCATTGAACTATTCAGTCGATTCCAGCTGAATTGAAAAACCTAGATAGCTGTCTCTTGGCTGACCAATCCCATAAGGCAATGGTGTCAGGAGTACCTACATAGTACATATTGTAACCATGCATGCTGGACTGATTTAAACAAGTGTTCTTGTGGCAAAGGGTTCCGTAGACATTAGTTGGCCTTCTCATATCTATGACCACCTTAAGTGGAAGCTATCTAAACTACATTTTTTTTAGACTGTTGTAGGAAACTGAACCTTGAGGAAACCCATACATGTAATTGTTACATTTTGCATGGTAAGTCAAGCAATACAATTACTTGATTTCAAGTAGCTAAGTAGTAGAAATGTATTTTTGTTTGTTTCCTACACAGCAATACTACGCAACATATGTACCAACCAGGCTCCAATAATCACCCCTGCCCTACTCCATAGAAGCCATTGTTTTCTATGCACTGCACTGATGGTGGCCCACAAACCTGAATCAGTTGTGTGCAGTTTAGATAAGCACTTCATAAAAATCTACACTGAACACTGCATTAACTTTCCACAATGTCAGTGTAAAACTTAATGGGAACTGCTCTGACCCCATGAAATATGTCAAATTGTTTATGGGGAAGATAGTCTTCCCTGACCGCTTAGCCAAACTGAATTAACTGAAGGAAAGCTCTTGTATGACATAGCTATATGGTTACATAGTAGGTGAGGTTGAAAAAAGACACAAGTCCAACCTATGTGTGTGAGTATATGTCAGTATTACATTGTAAATCCCTGTATGTTGTGGTTGTTCAGGTGCTTATCTAATAGTATTTTGAAACTATCGATGCTCCCCGCTGAGACCACCGCCTGTGGAAGGGAATTCCACATCCGTGTCGCATAAGAGGCCTGTACACACGGTCGGATTTTCCAACGGAAAATGTGTGATAGGACCTTATTGTCGGAAATTCCGACCGTGTGTGGGCTCCATCACACATTTTCCATCGGAATTTCCGACACACAAAGTTTGAGATCTTGCTATAAAATTTTCCGACAACAAAATCCGTTGTCGGAAATTCCGATCGTGTGTACACAAATCCGACGCACAAAGTGCCACGCATGCTCAGAATAAATTAAGAGACGAAAGCTATTGGCTACTGCCCCGTTTATAGTCCCGACGTACGTGTTTTACGTCACCGCGTTTAGAACGATCGGATTTTCCGACAACCTTGTGTGACCGCGTGTAAACAAGACAAGTTTGAGCCAACATCCGTCTGAAAAAATCCATGGATTTTGTTGTCGGAATGTCCAATCAATGTCCGACCGTGTGTACAGGGCATAACAGTAAAGAGCCCTCTACGTAGTTTAAGGTTAAACCTCTTTTCTTCTAATTTTAATGAGCGCCCAAGTGTCTGGTTAAACTCCCTTCCACGAAAAAGTTTTATCCCTATTGTGGGGTCTGACTTCGAAACAGATTCCGGGTCCAGAGGAATCTGCCAGTACCCTTTGCATAGGTCAAGGGTAGTTAGGAAATTACCTCGGGCGATGCGGTCTAACAGTTCATTGACCCGGGGCATGGGGTAGGTGTCAGTTGTTGTGCAGTCGTTTAGTCGGCGGTAATCTACGCAGAAGCGGGTAGTACAATCCCGCTTTGGCACTAACACTACTGGGGATGCCCAGGGGTTGTTGGAGGGCTTGATGACTCCTAAATCGAGCATGTCCTTTTTCTCCTGCCTCATACCCTCTCTCACTGACTCAGGTACCCGGTAAGCCGCCTGACAGATAGGTGGCTGTCCCGGGGTTTCCACTCGGTGCATTATCATAGTAGTGTATCCAGGCTTGGTGGAAAACATTTCCTGATGCTGCTTAAGGACCAGCCTGGCCTGGTCCTGCTGCTCCGGTCCTAGCTGTCTAACCTCACTGTCTCTACACCTGCTCTGTCCCCATCTCTCACAGTAGCTCTGGCAGGGGAAGGTTCTCAGAATCTTCCCCGGCTGGAGCACATATGACAGCTATCTCCTCAGGCCTCTCTTGGTATGCTTTGAGTTTGTTCACATGGAAATTCCGCCGGACTCTTTCAACTGAGCACTTAGCTACCAGGTGGGTAGTGTCACATATTTGCTGCACTACCTTGTAGGGTCCCTGCCAAGAGGCCTGTAATTTGTCCGACTTGGTAGGCTTGAGGGCAAGAACTTTTTGCCCTACAGCCAAGGTGCGATTCCGGGTGGTACAATCATACCACCGCTTCTGCCGCCCCTGTGCGGTCTGAAGGTTCTCCCATACGGTGTCCGTGAGTTCCTTAAGCCGGTCCCTGAGCGCTAGTACAAACCCTACCACAGAGGTCTCTTCAGCCCCTACACCTCCTTCCCAATAGGCTCTAAGTAGATCTAGTGGCCCCCTCATCTGTCTCCCATATAATAACTCAATTGGGGCAAACCCCCGTGGATTCCTGCGGCACTTCCCTGTAAGCGAACAGGACGTGTGGCAGAAATTCATCCCAATCCGGTGAGAAGTTGCGAATGTCCGCAGCAATTGCTTTAGCGTTTCATTGAACCACTCACATAGTCCATTAGTCTGGGGGTGGTAGGGAGAGCTGTGCATAGGCCTAATTCCACAGAGCTTCCACAACTGCTGGGTTAGATCTGTAGTAACTTGAGTCCCTTGGTCTGAGATAATCTCCTGAGGGAAACCCACCCTGGTAAAGATTCGGAGCAGGGCCTCCAATTCTGTCTCTGCATGGATGTTTGTCAGAGGAACTGCCTCCGGGTAATGAGTAGCATAATCCACCACTGTCAAGGTATATCTCTTCCCAGAGGGACTGGGTCAGGGTAATGGTCCTACCAGGTCTACGACTATCCGGCTAAAGGGCTCAGCTATGATTGGTAGAGGGTACAAAGGAGCTTTAGAATGGTTGCTCTTCTTTCCCACACGCTGACAAGTGTCACAGGTATGGCAATACTGTCTAATATCCCCAGTTATCCCTGGCCAGAAGTATAGCTGGGTCAAACTGTGAACAGTTTTGGTCACTCTAAAGTGACCAGCTAGGGGAATATCATGTCCGATGCTAAGCAGGTCACACCGATATTTCTGCAGCACGACCAGCTGTCGCTTGGGCACTGGATGAGACCCCTTACCTTCGGTCACCCGATAAAGTAATTTCCGATCCCACTCTATCCGTTCCCTTTATAATTCCCCTGGGTCCATCCATGCCCTCTCCTGGTAACTAGCTAACGTTGAGTCAGATAGTAGTTCCAGAGTAAAGTCAGTCGGGGTAGCCCAGGTAAAGGGTGGTACAGTCTGGTCGGGGTTAGGGAAGTGAGTCAAAGGCAGTTCCTTTGACCTCATGATTCTCATTTGCTCTGACATGCACTGTGAGCTGTAAGGTCTTATATAGACAGGTGGGTGGCTTTCCTAATCAAGTCCAATCAGTATAATCAAACACAGCTGGACTCAAATGAAGATGTAGAACCATCTCAAGGATGATCAGAAGAAATGGACAGCACCTGAGTGTCACAGCAAAGGGTCTGAATACTTAGGACCATGTGATATTTCAGTTTTTCTTTTTTAATAAATCTGCAAAAATGTCAACAATTCTGTGTTTTTCTGTCAATATGGGGTGCTGTGTGTACATTAATGAGGGAAAAAATTAACCTAAATGATTTTAGCAAATGGCTGCAATATAACAAAGAGTGAAAAATTTAAGGGGGTCTGAATACTTTCCGTCCCCACTGTAGTGCAGCCTCAGTCACAGATCAGGGTTTATAGTGCAGCCTCTGTCACAGATTAGGCTATATAGTGCAGCCCCAGTCACAGATATATTACACCCTCCTGTACATATTACCCCCTCTGTACATATTAGCCCCTCCTGTACATATTACCCCCCTCCCTGTACATATTATCTTCTGTACATATTACCCCCTCCTGTATATATTACCCCCCTCCCTGTACATATTAACCCCTCCTGTACATATTACCCCCCTCCCTGTACATATTATTATTATACAGGATTTATATAGCGCCAACAGTTTACGCAGCGCTTTACAATATAAAAGGGAGACAATACAGTTATAATACAATAAAATACAAGAGGATTAAGAGGGCCCTGTTCAGAAGAGCTTACAATCTAATAGGGTGGGGCAGGTGGTACAAAAGGTTGTAACTGCGGGGAATGAGCTGGTGGAAGTGGTAGGAGATTACTGTACCTGTACATATTAACCCCCCTCCTGTACATATTACCCCCTCTGTACATATTACCCCCTCCTGTACATATTACACCTACCTGTACATATTGCCCCCCTGTACATATTACCCCCTCCTGTACATGTTACTCCCCCCGTATATATTATCTCCCCTTCCTGGTACATATTACCCCCTCCCTGTACATATTACCCCCTCCCTGTACATATTACACCCTCCTGTACATGTTACCCCCCTTTACATGTTACCCCCTCTGTACATATTACCCACTGTACATATTACCTCTCCTGTGCATATCACCCCTCCCTCCCTGTACATATTACCCCCTCCTGTACATTTTACCCCCCTGTACATATTACACCCCCTCCCTGTGAATATTACACTCCATCTCTGTACACATTACCCCCTCCTGTACATATCACCCCCTCCCTGTATATATTACTCCCTCCTGTACATATCAACCCCCTCCCTGTACATATTAACCCCCCTGTACATATTACACCCCCCTCCTGTACATATTACCCCCCAGTACATATTACCCCCACTCTTGCCCACATTTACCCCCCTTCCTTTTGTCCACTGTCTCCAAAAATATGACTGAGATGTTGCAGTAATTACTGCTCAACCTGGCAGGGGTTAAAGCTGATGCTGTCTCACTGACTCACATTCTCTCTCCTCACATTCTTGAGATCCCTAATCTGACACAGGAAGGACAGCAGAGCTGAGAAAAGTCCCATAACAAGTCACTGAAGCCAGAGTACTATGTGCCGATTGCAGGCTTCCCAGAGAGAGGTCTGATGCTTACCTGGGGGCAGTCACAGCGCGAAAGGCGTCCACCTGGAGCAGGCCTATGTGTAGGAGCTGGAGGACAGGGAGGGGGTAGGCTAGGAGGAGGAAGAGCTGCTCCGTACCGCCATAGCGAGTGACGCCACTGCTCTCCACACAGCAGTGAGCCGGGAAACCAGAAGTGACGTGGCAGTGGGCGCAAAAAGCACCGCCCAGTTTTTCTCCATCCCCGCCAATTAAAAATCGGAAAGGAGGCCACGTACGAATCAGTGAGGATTGGGGGTGTTTGTGGGCACACTGCTTGCAGCCGAAACCTCCCTAAACACGTGCAAATCAGCTTCCCAGCTTGCAATCAGCTGATTGCAAGCTGGGAAGCTTACTATAGACTGCCGTGTGTCCGGCGCCTAGACACTCCTAAAGGGCCTTTTTTTAGCTTGGGGAGGCAGCACCCATGCGCCCCCTATGGACGGGCCACCACTGCCTGAGACCATGAAGTTAATTTAAGGGTTACACTGTGGTTGAAAAGGTTGAGAAAGGCTGATCTAGAACATGTTTACCATGGTGTAGGTAAAGTTCTCTAGGTCCCAGTGATAGCCCAGACACTTGACACATTTCCTTAGTATTAAATGCCGATTACCCTAAAGAACATTTCAGCTTTGGATAGGAACCAGTGAGTTTAGCCATTTATATCTTGAAGGCCCTGGTTTAAAGATTTCCAGCAACAGTGTGACTACAACTTCCTTAAAGCGTACTGTATTTCCACTTTTGCAGTCAAATATGAGAAAACCCCACTATATGTTTGTTATGTGTTCCCATTTACACAACATGCCTAAACATATTTTTTTTATTATGTCCTACCATTTAGAGAAAACGTTTTGTCTTCCGACTGATCCTATTGGATCCAAGCTTTTCTGACCCCAGATTGCAAAGCTGTGGGTCCTTGCCATTTGGTGAGTGGGTCACAACAGGGGAGTGTGGCTCATGGCACCGTTCTAATTGTGGAGCACCAGCAACAATATTGGAGCATTTATGCACTTTTTGAGCACGTAGCACTTTATCTATAGAGTCATTCATGCAAATTATGTATATTATGGTTTATTAATTGTATTGATTCACAGAGCATGGGTCGTCCCTGCCCCCAACTCCCTCCTCATTGGCTGTGACTGACAGCAACAGAAGCCAATGGCTCCCACTGCTGCCTCTCTGTCCAATGAGGAGAGAGAGAGCTGCTGCTCTTGTGCACATCGCTGGATCGACATTGGGCTCAGGTAATTATAAGGGGGGGGGGGGGGTAGCTGCTTGCAGAAGGTTTTTTACCTTAATGCATAGCATGCATTGAGGTAAAAAATACTGTACCTTTTGGACCACTTTAAAAAGGCAACTAGCATTTTTTTTTTAAGTTATGCTATGAAATAGAAACCCAGTTTGGCTGCAAAAGTGCCAATATACTTTAAAGTGGTTGTAAACCCTTAGATGTACCCAGAGAAGTAACTGGCCTGAAGTGATACACAGAGATTAAATAAACCTTCCTACATAGGCTGTACCAGTTTATCTGCAGCCCTCTCTCATCTGAATCCAATTAAAGTGCAGAATTTACACAGCTTTTCTGAGCTTCTAGAGGCAGGGGCGGGGATCTGTTGTCACATAATGCACAGCTCAGAGAGGAGAGTGTATTTTGAGACCTGAGTGGCAGGAAGGGACACACCCCCCATACACATTTTCATAGGAAAGCTTGCACAGGCTGGCTGTGTACTGGAGCTCCCCTCCCTGTCCCCCTCAATCTATTAGAGGCAGCTCAGCCTGTCATAAATGACTCATGCAGATAGCAGAGGAACACTGCAGACAGAAATCACACTCACTGCTTTGAATTAAGACAAGTACACACTATGGAAGCATATGCTTTGTTCATATTTTATGTCAGAGATTTACAACCACTTTAGGGAGCAGTCAACCATCATTTTTGTAATGGCCAAAGCCATTGGGTGGAACCGATAAGTCTGTGGAGGATTCTTCTCACAACTGGTTCACATTGGTGCGGTGCGGAATTTGCAGTGATTTTTGTGCGTTTTCCGTACCGCATCAAAATTGTACCCTGTTCATGTGAACCGCTGCGGATGTGTATGTTAAGTTAACGACACCCAAAAATCAGTTTGCAAAATGCAGAGCGGTTTGCAGAATTAGATTGCATGGGTGTTCACACCCATGCGATCCAATTCTGGTACAAAATGAATGGCTCAAATCACACTGCTGCAGAATTGCACGTGATTTAAACAGGAATGCGGGGTGATTCCTGTCCAAATCTTATGTGGTTCAAGCACCACACCAGTGTGAACCAGGCTTTAAGCACGGTGCAAATTTGCTTGATTCTCCCATCGACACCGACACTATTAATGCGGGAATCCCTCCTGCCGCGCCATTGTCTTCTCCTGGCGGGGGGGGGGGGGGGCTGTTTCTGCCTTGAGAAGACAGTGATTATTGCTAGACGCTATAGTAGCCGATTGTGATAATCGCAAGAGAATCCAGCAGGCTGTTTGTACCCAAGTTGATAGAGCAATCAACTAGGTACATTCTGCCTGCCCATTAACGGTTCTAATCTCAGCTGGTTCCTGCTGAACTGGCTGACATTCGAACCGTGTATGGCCGGCCTTAGTCATTCCTGAATCAGGCTCAGAGCTGGCCACTACTAAGGACTATGGACCCCTTAATGCTTATGACCTTAGCTATGGCACAGCTTGAGTATATACAGTGTATCTAACTTGTCAGCTTACTGATAAATGTTAACACCACAATGAATATAAATGAGTAATGTGAGATGGTCTGCACCCAAGGCAGTCATTCAGAAAGTCATTTTGCTACAGCAAAGTGTTCCAGTGATGTTTGTATAGGTAGAAATTGACCTTACAATGACTGACCCTATTTGTATTTGTTATCAAAGCATAACAGTAATCTATCACGTGAAAAAAGAGATAAAATTCAGGCGCTCTGAATCCATTGTGTTCTTAGAAATACATGTAATTACATTTCAAACAGAAGAATCCCAACGGTATTCCACCTAGGGTTTTCACAGGCCATGGAGTTCTGTAAGTACTCTCTTTACAACACTTATAAATTAAAGTCTGGTATTTTTTTTTTAAAACGATAAAGCAGAACAAAACCTAGTAATGATAATAAGGAATGATTTCATACTTCATGTAACTGAGGATTTGTCTCTAGGTACGGTTTGACCTAGATGTCCGCACTAATGAAATACCTATATCATAAAGTGACATTTTATCCCAGCAATCTTTACACCTTTTTCTTTAATTAAACATGTAAAATGTGCTTAAGCAAGGAACTTTTGGAGAAACACAAAGTAATGCAGTAAATGAAACAGTTATCTGGGCTACAAATTAACCTCAATACCTAAGCTGAAAGTAATAATTATTCTGATTCTTTAAACCGATCCATGATCAAGCAAGTCCTGCTTGAAGTAGCACCAATCAGTCCTCATAATGATAAATTTGCCAATTGCAGACTGGTATATGCTCCTGAAAGCATTTTATAATATAAAAAGGAAAAGGTAAGGTTGCTTTCCAGTAACATTAGGCCTCAGGCACACGAGACGCTGTTAAACTCGTGTTCAGAGGAAGTTGGACACTTTTTTCAACTGCCCCTGAACTCATTCAATGTTATCCTATGTGTCCATGTACACAGTCTAGTTTTTTGGTGTTTTTAGGCAGTTGTGTTTAACCTCGTTTTTCCAGAGGCAAAAAAATGGGTACAGCCGCAAAAGTTTTCCACGTTTCAGACGCCAAACGCGTCTAAACGCATATAAACGCCGGTACCACGTTTAGCTGCGTTTGCGTTTATAAGTGTTTTTAAAGGAACCCTATTTTTTGGACCAGAAAACACAGACATATGATGGTAAACTGCAGCAGAGAATGACATTTTGCGACCCGACTTTGGGGCCCCATATCTCGGGGCCACTTAGTGCTAGGAACCCCAAATTTGGTGTGCAAACACAGTGGAACTGGCACTATAACATTTCCCAATTTGGGGTTCCTAGTCACTTGGTGCTAGGAACCCCAACTTTGGTGTGCAAACACAGTGGTGCTAGCCCTACAACATATCAAAATTTGGGGTTCCTAGCACCAAGTGGCCCCGAGATGCGGGGCCCCAAATTTGGGTCGCAAAATGTCAAGCACTCTTCTGCAGCAGAGAATGACATTTTGCGACCCGAATTTAGGGCCCCATATCTCGGGGCCACTTGGTGCTAGGAACCCCAAATTTGGATATGTTGTAGTGTTGGTTCCACTGTTAGCACACTAAATTTGTTGTTCCTAGCACTAAGTGGCCCTGAGATAGGGGCCCCAAAGTTGGGTCGCAAAATGTCATTCTCTGCTCTGCAGACGCTTCTAGACGCAAACGCAGTAAAACGCGGCTAAACGCAGCATGCAAATGCGGCAAAACGGGCGTTTCTAAACGCCAGTTTCAGCTTTTAAAAACATGTGTTCAGCAGAGTTTGCACAGGCGTCTCGTGTACATGAAGACTTACTTTCCATAGAGAGAGTATAGAAGTGTCCTACGCCCTAAAGAAAGGGTACCTCTATTGTGTATAAATGACCATCTGCCAGTGTATATACCAGTGTTAATTTTGGCAGCAAATTTCGATTCAGTTTTAGTCTAATGCTGGCCATACACTATACGAAAAATCGGCCGAAAAATCGTTCGAATGGACACTTCGTTCGTTTTTCGGCAAGTTAGTGGGTACAAATCGATAATCGTTTGTGACGTTTTTGTGGAAAAAAAACGAACGGCATGTTTGGAAAATTTCTGCCGAACGTACGATAAATTGCAAGGTTAATGTGTTTCCCGTCCGAACTTTCTGCACTAGGTATATGTAAAAAAACGAACACAAAATTATTTATTCATGTCCACTGAACAGATTATCGGTCATTATATGATGGCAAGATCGTTTGCGGTCACGGTCGAACGTTCGTTTTTCGAAAAGGGGTTCGGCCGATTTTCTGTATAGTGTATGGCCAGCATTAGTCTTAGGACTAAAATGGCATTTTAGTTTTAGTCCCATTTTAGTCTTCTGCAGTTGTTTTAGTTTTAGTTGTATTTAGTCGACTAAATCTCCAGTACATTTTAGTCGACTAAAATGTCCTACGTTTTAGTCGACTAAAATCTCCAGTACATTTTAGTCGACTAAAATCTAAAGGGTGTGATTAAATTGTAATGCCTTAAACATTTCTCAAACTCATTATATATTGCTTGAGTAAAAAATTTAATATGCTATTATTTATGTTATTGAGGTATGAACATGCACTACAGACCAGTGTTAATTTTGAAGTCAAATTTCAATTTAGTTTTTTCTGACTAAAGTGGCATTTTAGTTTTAGTCCCATTTTAGTCTTTTGACTAAAATGGCATTTTAGTTTTAGTCGTATTTTAGTCGTCTCAGTTGTTTTAGTCATATTTTAGTCGACGAAATTAACACTGGTATATCTATACTCAATATACAATTACTTTTGTAGTCTCCAGCACAAGTCTAATGCCCCATACACACGAGCGGAATTTCCGTCAGAAAAAACTTGGATGGTTTTTCCGACGAAATTCTGCTCAAGCTTGCCTTGCATACACATAGTCACACAAAAGTTCTCTGAACTTTCGACCATCAAGAACGCGGTGACGTACAACGCTACGACAAGCTGAGAAAATATAGTTCAATGCTTCCGAGCATGCATCGAATTGTTTTCGAGCATGCATAGGAATTTTGCGCGTCGGAATTTCTGATCGGAACTTTTTTTGACCGAAAAATAGAGAACATGCTCTCAATTTTTTGCTGGCTAGAATTCTGCCAGCAAAAGTCCGATGGAGCATACACACAGTCGGAATTTCTGACCAAAAGCTCACATCCGACTTTTGCTGGCAGAATTTCTGATCGTGTGTATGGGGCATAAAGCTCGGTTTGAGTGCTAATTAGCCAGATTTAAATTTACTCAGGGCTAGGGTTGCCACCTCATCCCTTTAAAACCAAACACATATTGATTACACAGGTTCTGTGGCTGATTAAGGTGGTAATTAAACTCACTTGGTGCCTTATCTTCATTAATTTAGCCTCAGAACCTGTGTAATTCATATGTGTTCGGGTTTAAAGGGATGAGGTGGCAAGCCTATTCAGGGCCAAATCTGTGAAATACTCTGTTGCCAAATGGGTATGCCAGACCAGCCTTAAAGTGGGAGTAAACTCCCATGGACATTTTTTACCTTCAGGTAAGCCTATAGTAAGGCTTACCTTTACGTACAGTAAATATCTCCTACACCATTTCGAAAATACTCACTTGTGAAGATGGAAGCCCAATCAGTGGTGACAGTGCACTGCTGGAAGGCTTCGTTTTAAAGTGTTACTAAACCCAGTAATATTAAAATAGTTCATCCGCCCCCCCCCCCCCCCAGTGCTCACAACTTAAAAAAAAAATTTTTACATTAAAATACTGCCACCATATACCTTTTTGGCTGATCTGTATACCATGGTCACATGATAAACTGCAAGGTCTGCCTGAGTGCTGAGTGTTCAGGTAGGAGATTTCCACTATAGCCTGTGTCCTCATGTTGTTATGGGAGGTGGATCATCCATCAATCAAGATGTGACATCCCACTCACTCTGTTATTTTTTTAGTTACTGTGCATGGAGGAGGAGGGAGGGACTGGTCCGTCATTTAGGATCTGTATACACGCCCAAATGTGTGATGTCAATATCATGTGACCTGAAAAGCTCAGCTCAACAAGGAAATATTCTCTCCAGCAATAGAGAATAAACTGAGCATGTGCAGTCTTTTCACTCTGCCTGTGCATTATCTGGCCTTGCCAAGAGAAACCCTGCAGGAGGGGGAGGATCTGTCCATACAGGATCAAAGAATATTTTTACACAATGCAAATGACTAACCCCTCAAGTTCCATAGTGGGTATAACATGCATGCTATTCTGCATATACAGATTTTACTGTTGTGGGTTTAGTAACACTTTAAGGTAAGTTTCACACAATGTATGCGATGCATACTAGCACATTATAACTTTAACTTGCAGGTTTAAAAAAGTGGTTGTAAACCTCAAACATGAAATATGAAAAAAGCATATCCCTCTATAGTGTGTACTTGCCTCAATTAAAAGCACTAAATGCCATTTCTGTCTGCTGCTTCGTTCCTTTGCTAATCAGCATGAATCACTCCTGACAAGTTTTCCTGACACCAAGAGAATACAGGTGATGGGAGGGATCTCCAGCTGATTGACAGCCTTAGCTCTGTTCCTGTGTGCTGTGTGAATGGGGGGTGTCCTTTCCCTCCAATCAGCTCTCAGAGCTCTCATAGCTGAGCTCTGCAGAGTGTAATTTCAGCTCTCTGCCCCCTTTTTTCTAGACTCTCAGACAAGCTTTAAAAAATTGTGGATTTGAACAGCTGTAGAGAAGAGAAGACTGCAGATTATCAGGTATAACTTATGTAGGAGGATTTGTTTCAGCTGTGTATCACCTAAAGCTAGTCACTTCCCTAGGTATATATGCAAGAGTTTACCCCTCACCTCTCTTCTAACTAATCACAGTGTCCTCTGACAGACACTTGTCCAGTGGCGGAGTCCTATTAGGCCACAGATAACTGGAAAGCATGATGAAGGCATAAAGAGGTCACTGGTCAACATAGGCATAGGCTGCAGTGTTGAACCATCAGTCAACCCTCCTAAATGCTTTGTCAGCAAGGGAATCAAATGGCAGAGTTAGGTGTCATAAAAGAGCTTAATGCTTACCTGTAATGTACCTTCCCTTGTTCCCCTCTCATCAACATGCAATTCAAATTTCAGTCAAATCATTTTGCAACTATTCTTTCTCTCGCTACACGAAGCTACACACTCTCAGTTGTGAAACGCGTTACGTCATTTCCGCGCGGACGCCATGCTTAGGCACCATTCCCTATTGGTGCTCAGGGGCACATGACTCTATGGGAGGAATCCGATCATGTGATCACAGGATACTGAGGAGGAACAGAGGAGGAGACCGCTGAGACCGCATACCAAAACTACCTGCTGAGCCTCTCAGAAATGCTGAACTTCGTGCACTCTGCACTCAGCGCAAGGACCCTGAATACCACATAGCGGTGCAGAGATCCCGCACGGAGGACGCCAGTTCCTGTACATGCACGATGGCACCCGTCTGAGATGGTAAAGTAACCAGGTCTTTCCATTGCCCTGTCTACACAGCCTGATGTATTGAACTCTTTACAAGCTGATAACTGTTTCCTGCTACTTGCTGCCGCGAGTGTGATGCACTTCCACACAGCAGGACACCTAGGTACTACATGTCCCTTCATTGTAGAATATATGGACACACTATCTGATGTACATCAGCAAGATAACAATTTTTGACACAATCATCAGCTCTCAGATGCTTGATGGACTTTTCTAAGATCCTTCCAACAGTCTCCTGCCCTTCCTCCTCCCCCCCCCTGTGCCCCTCCACCCCTGGGATTGATGTCAGCCCTCTAACCTTACAGAGCACTGGCTCTTTTACGCCCCATTGGACAACAGGGCTGACATCAACTTACTGTGCGTCCGGACGCTGGTTTTGTTTTGTTACATGTTATTTGTATTATGTCAGTTTGTTCCCCCTGTCTGTAGATGCGGCAGATCCACCCTCACAGGTAGTCGGCGTCATTTTTATAATCACAGTACTGCACTGGGTCATTACCCTGCTACCTGTTAATATGTGTTCATGCCAATAAATTGCTATTTTTTGCTACCTAAACTTGGTCGTTGCTCCTCCGTTCAGCCCTGCTTTTCTTTTTCCCCACCAGTTTGGGATATTTTTTACTGTCTTGTTTTGGGGTTGGAGCGCAATCACCTCAAATTTATGGTTTATAATCAATAGGCATTGAACCTTAACATATGAGTCAAGTCTCTCCATCCATACTTATCTTTACCTTATTCATTCTCTCGCTCTGGTCACTGAGACAGGAAGTGAAGAGAAACCCCCTGAACACAGACATCTTTACTTTAAATGCATTCCATATTGACGGCGCTATATAAGTACCTGGAATAAATAAATGACCCTGGTTCATATACCCAAAAGCATTTAGTACAGTTCAATTATAGGCCTAGTAATACCTCTCAAGGCCTTCACGTCATAGCCTGGTAAAAGGGTTTCTGATTGTGTTATGCCTGATACTAACATTTCAGTTACACAATACTACATAAAAAATGAAACGAACAAAAAAGTTAATTTGTCTAAGACGTGAACTCCTTCTACCTGCATGTGTCAACATTGTCCGTGAAACAAAAATGCTGCACACAGACTTTTTCTGCACGCTCCATTTACATCAGCCTTTGTAATCAGCCTGTACTATCCTTATTTCCTCTTTATTGACACTTCAGTGCTTTTAACATTAGAAAGGTTAATAATGTCTCTCCTGCACAGACCACACTACTAAAAGCCCAAGATAAAGTCATTGTTCTCATGTATACAATGTATTAGAGGGGAATGCAGACATCGCTCAGGATCATGGGTGCAACTTTATAGCAGCCGCAATTCTACAGCAAGCAAGAGACTTCTGATCCTGCAGTTCACATACTAACTTATTTGGATTTTTTATTCATTTTTTTATTCAAATAAAAATCTTTTTGTACTCAATTTAAATCTACAAGATGACTGGCATGTTTGTGAACACCAGAGGTTAAAAGAAAGAAAAAAATATATATATCCAGGAGAAAATTATGGAGGAATCAGCAAGCTGGGGTGTCTAGTTCTGCCCTTCCTAACATTCACTTACTCTATTTTCAGACTTATGGAAATATATAAAATGTAACATAAGTAAAGGATACAACACTTCAAATGTGGCAATGATCATGGAAGGTGGACAGGGCTGGGAATAACAGAACACTGGCAGAAGTACCAAGCTGGTGACCAGTTTAAATTATTACTAAAGTCACATTCATTACATTAATTATAAAAAAACATTAATCACTGACTCAAATGCTGTAGTAATAATAATGTTGAAATATTTTCTTTCTTATTTTGAAACTGTGTACATATCCTCAGTCCATTCTCATAGCTGCAACTGTTTTTTTTAGGGGAAGTTATACACCATCTTCCTGCTGATTGCAAAAGTGAAAGAACACATCCCCAGGCACCCTTTAAAAATGCATGTTCCAGAGAGAGGGCTAGCCACTGGATAGTGTAGACCAGGGATATGCAATTAGCGGACCTCCAGCTTTTGCAAAACTAAAAGTCCCATGAGGCATAGCAAGACTGACAGCCACAAGCATAACACTCAGAGGCAGAGGCAGGATGGGACTTGTAGTTTTGCAACAGCTGGAGGTCCGCTAATTGCTTATGCCTGGTGTAGATTTTTACTTTGCAGTCTGTTCATCAGTTGCTTGGTTACATTCAAGCAGACCACAAGATAAAGGCAATAAGAGTATCAATTGCTCGTCCTACGTATTTTTTATGATTGATATTATATGCTTTTGGATGGATGTATTATTATTATATGAGGGATCATGTTTTTGGCTTAGTCAGAGCTATTATATAGGTTTTTAACATTCACATGATCATTTTAGAATTGTTTGTACAATAAAGTATATTTCTTTTCCACATTAATAAATGTGTGGTATATTTAAACTGCGTTAAAGTCCCAAGTGGCATTCTATTAGACTTTCTTCTGGAATAGTAATCAAGCAACTGGTCATCTCAACAAAAGTCTACACCATCCAGTGTCCAACAGGGTGGAACATGTTCTCTACTCTCCAGTCGATCTGAATAGATAGCTACAAAGGGAGAGATTAAGGCTCCATTCACATCTAGACGTCTCGGGATGCCCTTGCGAACCCTGTCACTTCCAATAGGCACCCTGATCATGGTGTGATTTTGCTGCGATTATTGCCCTACGAATCATAGTAAAATCACACAAACAGAATCGCGGTATGCCTGCCGCCCAAAAGAATTTCCGTAACTTCTTTTGGGCGACAGGCATGCCACGATTCTGTATGCGCGATTTTACCATGATTCGTCAGGCGACAATCACAGCAAAATCACGCTGTGATTGGGGTGCCATTGGAAGTGACAGGGATCGCAAGGGAGTCCTGCAATTTGTGGCGATTGGAGATCGCAGGCAGAATTCCTGCGATTCTGCACATGATCCGGGATGCCTAGATGTGAACGGAGCCTAAGTCTTCAGCACACAGCAAGTTTAGTTTTTCCTCTGAATGCCAGAACTCCTGGCATCACAAAAGCTAGCTAAAAAACGCAACTAAAGCAGCACATTGCACATGCGTTTAGGCACGTCAAACATTTGAATGTTATAGAATTTCACTGGCCAGAATAATAATTCATTCTGGCCATTGGAATGCAATAACGCTCAAATATGCCTAAACACCTCTAGCATTTAGGCACGTTGAGCTTTTTTTTGTAACTCTTCAGCTCTTCTCCTGAATGTGCTTTTGATATTTGTTCAGCCTGTTATAGCTCCTCTTCTAATACAGCTGTAAATGCCTACTGTATGTGTGCATGGATGCATAGGCTAATATAGAGGTGCCTTTACAGGCTGAAAAAAAATGGCAAACGCCTGTAAAAGCTGCATTTCTTTTAAGCCCAATGTGCATGAGGCCTTAGAGAGCACAATGAATTGTAGACACGGGCATAAAGGGAATGAATGCAGAGGGAAATTAATGATTCTCAGGTTTTTATGGGGACTAACTGTGCACATAATTTTGAAGGAACAGGAATAAACAACTGAGAATTGAATCTTGAAGTATATATATGTAATTTTCATATTTTGACTTAACTCCTACCTGAAATTAAAGCTTGATAGACTGACCCTTTAAAAGAGAATTATTGTTATCTAAGTTTCATCCAACCGCCTCCCCAGAGTGTTGGAGGAGCTGCGGGTCGCCAGGTACTCTAATTCATATCTTGTGGTCGTGTCCAAGATTACCCTTTTTTGGATCCAAGTAGCAAACATTATAATCAAAATCACAGTTCTGAACCTGGACTTATCTCCGGAAATGGCGATTCTATCCCTAGAATTTGGATCTATTCCTATATCCCACAGAACTCTAATTTGACATGTACTACTGCCAGCACGCCTAACTATACTACGGCACTGGAAAGAACCAAAAGCTCCTGAGATAGCAGAAGTACAGTAATACAAAGTGTTTAAACTCACAACGTGTATGAGGTCCTTTTTTCCTTATCTACCGGGAATTATGAAGTAGTCTCGAATTTGTTGGCACCCTGGCTCAAATAGTACTCGAAAGGCTAAACCTTTAAATCCATATAGATGACCTTCTAGTTGTGGTCCTCAACTATTACTGAACAAGTATAAGGAGAGTTTAGAATGCTTATTCTGATACAAAATGACTCACAATGTCTTAGTTCTAATCATCATCATTCTGACTGGTATGATTATTGTATTTTATTTTATTTCAGTTATATATTCCTTATTTTCATTTATATTCCCACTCTTTTCATTGGTGGTACACGATTTCTAAGAGCTACAAGATTTGTATGTCTAGTCAGGCTTGTACTTAAAATGTATGGGGAAAATATTGAAAAGGGAAAAAGGTATCCAAAACAAAGCCCCTCTGGCCGCGGAAGAGAGATCATGAGTGTGCCTAATAAATATTCTTTAAATGTACCACACAATTTTTCCTCTTCGAAGCGTAGTACAACCAGAAATATATATGTATCTTATAATTCGTTGTTTGCTGAATATAACTGTAGTGCCCACTATGTTGTATTGTATTTTGTTTACCCTTTCTCTTTTGTCCGATGTACAATTCAATAAAATGATTTAAAGAAAAGAGAATTATTGTTAGCTGTTATGATTAACCCAGATATTTTCTTTCCGATACCTTCTTTATCCCTCTCACTAGAGGCTAAAGCCTACACCAAGATGAGAACTGAGTGGATTGTTGTTGGGTTGTTCATTATACCCTTTGAGCCGATCTGCAACAAAGCCTGCTTCATTCGGGGAAATATGATACTATCACTTGAAAGCCCACCCCAAAACCCACTTTTATTCATAATATAAACCTTTGTTGCGCTCCCCACCACTTTAGGCAAATTTCATCTCTGCTTGAGCTCTCCCTGACACCCAAAATAATGTTAACCATAGCAAAAAAAAAAAAAAAGGTTTAAAGGTTTCTTGACTTTACACTGTAGGTGCACACGTAGTGTCAATAAACCACCTAGTAAGTTTTAATAATAAGCAACCAAATTCTTCAAGTAGTGTAGGAGGTGACAGGTCTCACAGTGATTTCAAAGACACGTTAAAATAACCATCCTTTTCCTTTACTTTTTCCTGCCCTCAGGGCCATCAACTGTGGGAAAGGAAGTACAATTATCATGGACAATAGAAGGCAACACAACAAAGCTATTTCTTTCTCTGTATCTGCGGGTTTGTTTGTTTTCGTACCAAACTTTTCAGTGTATCACTTTCTTTACTTTTTTACCGAGTATTTTCCATAGCATCTATCTCGTCTTTGTCAATGTACAGTATATTCATAGATGTTTTGCTTTCTCTGAGCTCTGGAAGGTTTGCCCCAAAAAGCCTGGCACAGGGCAAACGACTAATCACCAGTATTACAACCAATCACATCTGATACCAAAGTATAATGAAATGAGGCAGCTCCAAGACAATAACATACAGTACACCCTTTAATAATATGTGTATTTTCCACACAAATCAAAACTGTCACTCAAATAGTCCAAAGTAAAGGGCAATCCACTCCACCAGTGATGCAATGTGTAAGTCCAATAAAATTTCTTAAAGTCACATTTTGAAGATGGTTTGTTCAACGTGATGCACTCTGCTGCACCTTGTTTTAAAGTGATTGTAAAGTCAAATATTTTTTTTAGTTAAAAATAACAAACATGTCATACTTACCTCCTCTGTGCAATGGATTTGCACAGAGCAGCCCAGATCCTCCTCTTCTGGGGTCCCTCTCCTGTGCTTCTGGCCCCTCCTTCCTGTTGAGTGCCCCCCCCCACAGCAAGCAGCTTGCTATGGTTGCACCTGAGCCGAGTCACAGGTCCCTGTGTCCATTCAGACATGAAGCCATGGGCCGCCCCTCTCCCCTTTGTTTCCCCATTGGCTGACTCTGATTGACAGCAGCGGGAGCCAATGGTGCCGTGCTGCTGTCTCAGCCAATGAGGGGAGTCCCAGGCAGCCGGGACAATCCTGCAACATCACTGGATCTAGAGGGACCTCAGGTAAGTATTAGGAGGGCTGAGGGGGCTGCTACACACAGAAGGTTTTTTATCTTAAAGTGATGGTAAACCCTTTAAAAAAATTCATTAAAAAAAACCTGCAAGACAAAGGCATAATGAGCTAGTATGCATAGCATACTAGCTCATTATGAATTACTTACCTGAGATCGAAGCCCCCGCAGCGGTCCTCGTTCACCGCTCCGGCAGCTGACATCTCTCCAGGGGCTTACTTTCCGGGTATCGTGGCTCCATCCGGAGCAGCGATGACGTCAATCTCGCGTGCGCGGGAGCTGTCAGTAACGTACGTGCCGTTGCTTCAGCTTGCTTAAGTGCGCATGTGCCGATGACATCGGCACATGCAAATACAGGGATATCTCCTAAACCGTGCAGGTTTAGGAGATATCCAGTGTAGCTAGAGGTAAGCCTAATTATAGGCTTGCCTGTAGTATAAAGTGGCTGTAAAGGGTTTACAACCACTTTAATGCATAGAAGTCCTGATGTCACTTCCACTTGCCATGCAATCCGATCCTTAATGCATTTCACCTAACAACTTCATCAAAACCCCTTTGAATCACATTTTTTTTTTTTTTAAATCCTTTTTATTGAAAAATTTCACTGTGGAGATACAAAACAGGGGGGCTATTGGGGCATACCCCGGCCAATTGGTGCACATAGCCATGTGCATAACAGCGTACAACTCACTGTGCATCTCAAAACTAAACGTATCTAATTATAGTTAAAACTAACTAACAACATATCTAGTAGAAACTAGTAGTCTAGTTTCAACATGATAGGATAGTGACAGGACATACCTATTCTTGTATGACCTCTCATCCCTCTTATCTGTCAGAGCCGGACGTTGCAAGGACAGCTAGGTTCGAGTGAAATCACTCGACCTCTGGACTAACACCACCACCCACCTGCCTGGGGCCTGGACCCCAACACTCAACAGGGCCAGGGAGATATTCCAGGTATCTAACCAGGGCAGCCCCCCACAGGCTGATCATCTGTCGTGGACTCTGAGTCTGTCCACAAGTGCCAGACTTTTTCATATTTTTTGGGGCATCCTCGGGATAAATATGTGGCTTTGTTTAGGGGTATCATTTTGTTAATTAATGTTTTCCACGATGACAAGGTAGGTGGGTTGGCTGACTTCCATTATAGTACTATGGCTTTCCTTGCATAAAATAATAGGATGCCTATTAGGGTGCGGATTGCTTTGGCTAATGCCAACTGTTCCACAAGGCCGAGGAGACAGACACTAATTGTCAGAGGAATAGGTATAGTAGTCAATCCATGAATAAATTGAGTTACCTCCCTCCAATATTCCTGAACCTGTGGGCAATCCCAGAATATATGTAGGAAGCCAGCAGGGATACTAGAGCATCTCCAGCAAGCAGCGGATGAGGTTGGGTATATGTGATAAAGGCATTGGGGCGTATAGTATATTCTGTGCAGGATTTTGAATTGTATTAACTTGTCCCTAGTTGCAACTAGTGGTTGAAGCGGGTAATCCCATATGTCTTCCCAGTCTGCACTGTCCAGCTCCTGCACCTCCGCCCGCCACAGGTCCCGCAACCCATCCAATCCAACCTTAATGGGTGGCAGCAGTACCCGGTATATTTGAGATAGTGGCTTAGAAAGATTAGTATCATTTAGCAGAGTTTTGAGATCCACCCAGGGCTGAACCGATTTAAATTGCGAGTCAAAGGCGTGACGGAGCTGCAGGCACCTGAAAAAGAAAGAATTTGGGAATTGGAATTTGTGTTTCAGTCTGTCAAAGGTAAACAACCCCAAACCGTCGCAAATATCCTTCAAGTATTTGATACCCTTGCTGGCCCACAGGCCGGGGTCTTGTAAAGAGTGAAATTCCCTCAGCCTGGGATTACGCCAACGCGGTATATTAGGGGACCATATGCCTTTCACCAGGTTAGGTTTTGTTACCACCGTGTGCCAAGCCCTGACAACCGCTTTCATAGCCTGTGTTAAGAGTATCAGTGATCCCCCTATTCCCCTGTAGAGGGTGTTGCGAAGGGCCTCATAAGATCCCAGGTGTGCTGCCTTCAGGACTACTGACGCACTGGTATCGTTTGAGACCAGCCAGCTGTGGGCATGGGTGAGCATTGCTGTCAAATAGTATGTGTGAAAGTCGGGGCAGGCAAGTCCCCCCTGTGTCCAGGGCCTGCGTAGAATTTTCCTGCTAAATCTGGCCGGATGTGATTGCCACAGAAAGGAAGCCATTAAGGAGTCTAATTGTTGAAAGAGGGTTTTAGGTATCCAAACCGGGGAGTGCCTTAGAATATACAATAGAACTGGGAGTAGTTTCATTTTAATTAAATTAATTTTCCCTATAAGTGTTAGTGGGAGATTTGACCAGGCCTTTAATTTAGATTCACACCATTGCAGTACCGGGGACAGATTAAGCTTACTGAAATCCTGGGTATTGGGAGAGATATTGATCCCCAATTATCTAATGGTATTTGCCCATTGTAGAGGTAAATTAGGATTACTTGGCTGCTTCGTCCCTGGATCTATGTGAAGAATGAGTGACTTGCTCCAGCTGGTGTGGAGGCCAGAAAGAGTAGCAAAGCGTTTCAGAAGCTGAAGGGCCTGGATCTTGCAGAAAGAGGATTAAGTCATATGCATATTGTGCTAATTTCTCGACTATTGAACCGACCCGGATCCCAGACACCTCCTCTGACTTCCGTAGGGCCTCCACCAGAGGCTCCATCACCAGGGCAAACAGTGCAGGGGAGAGAGGGCACCCCTGCCTCACCCCCCTCCTAATTGGGAAGGAGGGCGAAAGTTTACCATTCAGTTTAATATAAGCCGTAGGGGATTTGTAGAGTAGACCGATCCATTTCCAGAAGGTTGGGCCAAAGCCGAAACCCTTGAGAACCTGCATCATATATGACCATCTGACTGTGTCAAATGCCTTCTCTATGTCGAGGTCTACCAAGACCCGAGAGGCATTCTCCTCGGCCGGGAGCTGGAGATGGGTGAAGACTCATCTAAGATTTATGTCCGTAGACTTGCCAGGCATAAAACCGGTCTGGTCTATGTTGACAAGGGACGGTAGTACCTGCATGATCCTATTGGCGATCACCTTAATAAGTATCTTATGGTCATAACTCAGTAAGGAAATGGGCCTGTAGGATGAACAGCAGAGTGGGTCCTTACCCGGTTTGGGTAGCAATACAATGTGTGCCTGATACATGCTGTCTGGCAACCCTCCGGTTTCCAGGCACTCCACAAAGAGTTGAGTGAGCCTGGGAACCAGTAAGGTTGTGTGTGTCTTGTACCATTCCCCGGGTAGTCCATCAGGACCTGGGGATTTGTTGTTAGGTAGGGAGTAGATCGCACTTTCTCCTTTGAATCACATTGAACATAGAGTGAACTTGGTGTAGAGTTATTCACTGTATTCACATACAGTGAATAACTCTACACCAAGTTCACTACGTATATGAACCACTTATGTATTGATCATAAACTCAAGTCAGCTAATCTTTCCTCATAGCTGAGCTCCTCCATGCCTCTTTATCAGTTTGGCTGCCCTTCTCTGTACTTTCTCCAGTTCCCCGATATCCTTTTTGTTGTGAACTGGTCCCCAAAAATAAACTGCATATTCCATATGAGGTATTGCTAATGATTTGTACAGGGGCAAAACTATATCTCTCTCTCTGCAGTCCATACCTCTTTTAATACAAGAAAGGACTTTGATTGCTTTGGAAACCCCAGCTTGGCATTACATGCTATTATTAAGCTTATGACCTACCAAAACCCCAGATCCTTCTGCACTATGGATTCCCTCAGTTGTACTCCCCCTAGTATGTATGATGCATGCATATTCTTAGCCCCCAAATGCATAACTCTACATTTATCAACATTAAACCTAATTTGCCACCTAGTCGCCCAATTAAACAGTGCATTGAGGTTGGCTTGTAAGTTGGAGACATCCTGTAAGGTCGTTATTCCACTGCATAGCTTGGTGTCATCTGCAAAGACTGAAATAAAATGGTACTTTTATAAATATAATAAAAAGTAAGGTTCCCAACACTGAACCTTGGGTTACACTTCTAACAACTCTAGACCATTCAGAGTATGAATCATTAACCACTACTCTCTGAATTCGGTCTTTTAGACAGTTTTCTCTTCATTTACAAAGTGATTTTTTCAAGCCTGTGCATGATGTGCCTATTATCTGCATGACTTTCCTTTTAATCTGTTGAGTCTCTGCTATGATAACATCTGCCCTAAATCTCAGTCGTAATATATGCTGTTAATTAAAAGTCTCTGTCTTTGCCATATACTGTATCCAGAATGTAGGTGTATGTCTCTGATCAGATTTGCAGCTGTTCTCCTTTTTGAATCCCTTATTTAAGGGTTCCTCCAAAACGTACAGATAATAAAATTATCTTAAACAGCCAGAACCCATGTAGATAACTTTGCTTACATACACTGATATACAAATATATGAAAAGATGTCAAGTGAAGACACCATACATGTTACATAATTTAGTATAAATAATAATAATAATAAGACCACTACCACCCCTAGGGTTCCACATCATTTTTATATCCTTATAAAGAGCTTGGTGGAAACCAATGTTTCTATTTATATGGGGCAGGGGAAACTCGAATGCCGCGTACACGCGGTCGGACTTTCCAGCAGGAAAAGTACGACGGAATCTTTTCATCAGACATTCCGATCGTGTGTGGGCCTCATCGAACTTTTTTTTCGAAAATTCTGACGGACCTAGAAATAGAACATGTTTTAAATCTTTCCAACAGAATCAATTCTTATCGGGAAAACCGCTCGCCTGTATGCTGTTCCGACGGACCAAAAACAACGCATGCTCTGAAGCAAGTACAAGACGGCAGCTATTGTCTACTCGCTGTTGAACTTCCTTTTTCTAGTCCCGTCGTGCATGTTGTACGTCACCGCGTTCTAGATGGTCGGACTTTGGTGTGATTGTGTGTAGGCAAGACAGTTTTAATTTTATTCCGTACATTTTTGGCTCTGGATAACTTCTGCATACTTTCAGCTATTAAAGCCATTCAACTTTTAAAATGTTCAGCTCTTTCAGCTAATGATGGGACTTTTTCAACTTTTTTTCTGCTATTTATACTTTTTAAAATATTAAGCTTTTTAACACTTTTTTTAACATTGAAGAGAATGAGAGCATGCTTCAAATCCTTAAAATCTTCTTCTGCTCCCAAAAGTTTCAGCTCCTTCATACTTTCACCTACAGATGCCAAACAAACTTTAAAATGTTCACAAAATATTCAGCTATCTGGCTATATCTTTTCAGTTTGATATCTTTTACAGTTTTTGTGAAAAAGCTTTAGGTTTAGTGATCATTTCAGGAAATTTTATCGATTAAACAGAGTGCCTATTGGGCTGCTTAGAATGGATGATGTCATACCTAGAACACAGAGCCTTAAAAAAATTATCTTAGTTCCTTCTCTATAAATTGCTCTCACGCCCACAAGATCTACTTGTCATACACAATTTATACATCAAAACGTAGGTATTTTTGTCTAATATCCGGCAATGTGCTCAGTTTTGTGATACGCCTTTTACTTTTGGCTGGTTGAGCTTCCAAATGACAAGTGTTCTACACTTTCTTCCATTGACTGTCCTGTATAAAATTCTTCACATTTCCCAGCGAAACGCACAGCCAACTTCTTTTTTAAATCGCTGACATGCCCACATTTTTAAGTTTATCAACATAAATTTTATACCGATACGTTCACAAAGGCCATGTGTCTCTAACGGTGAAGTCGCTGTTTTGATAGCATGTACTGTTGTGGATTTATTAAGCCTTGTTTGAACGATTCTCTCACACTGTCTCTCACTCAGGCAGCTAGCAGATAGTGAGGAGATGTTTTTTACAGTGTGTTCAGGGGACAGGCAGCTAGCAGATAGGGAAATGCTATTCAGCATTCCAACGCATTTTCTCCAGGAAATGCATTTTCTAGTTGTTTTTGAAATTTTGATTTTTTGCTTTCACTGTTTGATACTTCAACACTTTGATGCTTTCTGATGCTTTTTGAGTGGACTCTAGCCGAAAGCTATTTATGGTTGTCACCATTGACACAGTATTTCCCACATCTTTGTGATTATTATTTTTACTTGCATTTACTTGCATTTTTGTGATTGTTATTTATTTATTTGCACTTGCACTCTAAAGGAAGTGCGGCTTGTAATTAATTTGTTAATTATCCTCTTTTTTTCCGTTCACACTTGAATGACTTTTCATTCGACTTTGGACAAATAATGGCGCATGAAAAGTCTCAGCCCATTGATTTCAAGGGAACTCATTTAAATCTATGCGACTTGAAGTCATAGCAACTTTGAAAAGGTTTCTGCAATACTTTGATGCTACTTGAGTGCCAGAGAGTGTAAAAGTTGCATGAAAGTCATACTCAAAATCGCATGGCTTTGGAGTCGCACAAGTGTGAACAGAGCCTAGTTGAAGGATCTGTAGTGATTTCCATGAGCCATGTCAAGTTTAAGAGGATAGCCGCAGGGTTGTTAGAAGGAGAGACATCAGTAAGTTGTGATTTGATTTGAGTATCATGTTGCTAGAAAGGGAGCAACACAGGAAATGCCCCAAAACACATGTAATAGGGTGCCTGTATGGGCATTGCAGCCATTACTTATCACTCAGCAGTGGGAAAAGAGTTTGGTGAGAACTGACAGTGTTCTATGCCCACAGGTCATAATTTTGTATTTGATCTCTTGGTAGCTGTTCAGCTGTTCTTTTTATAATGTGGACCTACCCTATAACTTGTTCATCTGTGATGCTCCTTCTGTATATAAGCTTAGACATGACCTATATATAGCTACAAGGGTGAGTTCAGAGGGTGGTGATAAATGGGGAATACTCGGTATGGTCAGGGGTGGGAAGCAGGGTCTCACAGGGTTCTGTGCTGGGACCAATCCTGTTTAATTTATTCATAAACAACCTGGAGGATGGGGTAAACAGTTCAATTTCTGTATTTGTGGAAAATACTAAGCTAAGCAGGGCAATAACTTCTCTGCAGGATGTGGAAACCTTGCAAGAAGATCTGAACAAATTAATGGGGTGGACAACTACATGGCAAATGAGGTTTAATGTAGAAAAATGTAAAATAATGCATCTGGGTGGCAAAAATATGAATGCAATCTATACACTGGGGGTAGGGAGCCTCTGGGGGAATCTAGGATGGAAAAGGACCTGGGGGTCCTAGTAGATGATAGGCTCAGCAATGGCATGCAATGCCAAGCAAACAGAATATTGGCATGTATTAAAAAGGGGATTCATTCCAGAGATAAAACGATAATTCTCCCGCTCTACAAGACTCTGGTCCGGCCTCACCTAGAGTATGCTGTCCAGTTCTGGGCACCAGTCCTCAGGAAGGATGTACTGGAAATGGAGCAAGTACAAAGAAGGGCAACAAAGCTAATAAAGGTTCTGGAGAATATTAGTTATGAAGAAAGGTTGCAAGCACTGAACTTATTCTCTCTGGAGAAGAGACACTTGAGAGGGGATATGATTTAAATTTATAAATACCATACTGGTGACCCCACAATAGGGATAAAACTTTTTTTGCAGAAGGGAGTTTAATTAGACACGTGGCCACTCATTAAAATTAGAAGAAAAGAGGTTTAACCTTAAACTGCATAGAGGGTTCTTTATTGTAAGAGTGGCCAGGATGTGGAATTCCCTTCCACAGGTGGTGGTCTCAGCGGGGAGCATCAATAGTTTAAAAAAACTATTAGATAAGCACCTGAACGACCACAACATACAGGGATATACAATGTAATACTGACATATAATCACACTCATAGGTTGGACTTGATGGACTTGTGTCTTTTGCAACCTCACCTACTATGTAACTATGTTCAAATTCCAGTTCTATGCCATTCAGTCAGCTTGGTATATTTAAATGTTTATTAATGTGTAAAGCATACCTGTTATTGTATTAAAGATACTCTGTTGCTTAACCACTTGCCGACCGCCGCATGTACTTATACATCGGCAGAATGGCACGGCTGGGCAAATGGGCGTACTTGTACGTCCCTATGAATTTGCCGCCGTGCCATCGCGTGCGCGCCGCCACTGGCGCGCGCGCGCTCCCGCCGCGAGCTCCGTGAATAGGATCACAGGTCCCGCGGACCCGTGATCATCTCACGGAGAGGAAGAACGGGGAGATGCTAATGTAAACAAGCATCTCCCCGTTCTGCCTAGTGACACTGTCACTGATCATAGCTTCCTGTGATTGGGAGCTATGATCAGTGATGTGTCACACACAGCCCCCCCCCACAGTTAGAACACATCCCTAGGACACACTTAACCCCTTCCTAGCACCCTAGTGGTTAACCCCTTCACTGCCAGTGTCATTTTTACAGTAATCAGTGCAATTTTATAGCACTGATCGTGGTAAAAATGACAATGGTCCCAAAAATGTGTCAAAATTGTCCGATGTGTCCGCCATAATGTCACAGTCACGATAAAAATCACAGATCACCGCCATTACTAGTAAAAAAAAATTATTAATAAAAATGCCATAAAACTATCCCCTATTTTGTAGACGCTATAACTTTTGCGCAAACCAATCAATAAACGCTTATTGCGATTTTGTTTTACCAAAAATATGTAGAAGAATACGTATCGGCCTAAACTGAGCAAAAAAAAATGTTTTTTATATATTTTTGGTGATTTTTATTATAGCAAAAAGTAAAAAATTTGTTTTTTTCAAAATTGTTGCTATTTTTTTGTTTATAGCGCAAAAAATAAAAACCGCAGAGGTGATCAAATACCACCAAAAGAAAGCTCTATTTGTGGGGAAAAAAGGACGTCAATTTTGTTAGGTTGCCACGTCCGCGCAATTGTCAGTTAAAGCGACGCAGTGCCAAATCGCAAAAAGTGCTCTGGTCGTTGGCCATCAAAATGGTCCGGGGCTTGAGTGGTTAAAGTGTTACTAAACCCAGAACCTGCATTCACTATATCTGGTCTCCCACAGTACAGAGAACATGGAAATGCAATTAGTTTAGTAAATATAAACTGCTAAATACCTTTTTTCATCAGCAGTTAGAGCAGTCCTTTGACATTTATCAGTGTCTGGGTAAAGCTTGTAGGAGGAGTTTTCATTCTACTCTGACTGTCCCATGAGGCTGCAGGATCCTCGACCCTCTGTCTGATTGGTCCTGTGCTTATCACATGCACCCTCCCAAGAAAAAAGAAAACTCTATAGCTATACACACCAAACTGAGCATGTGCAGAGTGCCCCCAAGGCTCTGTTCTATCAGGAGATGGATTGAGGACTGTGGAAGAAGGGGAGGAACAGAGAAGACAGGATCAAACCACCTGTTTACACAATGCAGAGGATTAACTCTTTCAATTCCACAGTGAGTATAACAAGCATGCTTTACTGCATATACACACTTATTTTACTGTTGTGGGTTTAGTAACAGTTTAAAGGAGAACTAAAGACACACACACAGTGCCTTGAAAAAGTATTCATACCCCTTGAAATGTTCCACATTTTGTCATGTTGCAACCAAAACCCGAAAATGTTTTTTATTGGGATTTTATGTGTTAGACCAACACAAAGTGGCACATAATTGTGAAGTGGAAGGAAAATTATAAATGTTTTTCAAAATCTTTTACAAATAAATAACTGAAAATCCATCACACATTTTCCATCGGATTTTCCGACACACAAAGTTTGAGAGCCGGCTATAAAATTTTCCGACAACAAAATCCGTTGTCGGAAATTCCGATCGTGTGTGCACAAATCCGACGGACAAAGTGCCACGCATGCTCAGAATAAATAAAGAGATGAAAGCTATTGGCCACTGCTCCGTTTATAGTCCCGACGTACGTGTTTTACGTCACCGCGTTCAGAACGATCGGATTTTCCGACAACTTTGTGTGACCGTGTGTATGCAAGACAAGTTTGAGCCAACATCCGTCGGAAAAAATCCTAGGATTTTGTTGTCGGAATGTCCGAACAAAGTCCGACCGTGTGTACGGGGCATTAGTCGTGCTCTCCACAAATCTGGCCTTTATGGTAAAGTGGCAAGAAGAAAGTCATTGTTGAAAAAAAGCCAGAATGGGCTAAAATGTTACTCTCTAGATGTGCAAAGTTAGTAGAGACATCATCAAAAAGACTTGCAGCTGTAATTGCAGCAAAAGTGGGTTCTACAAAGTATTGAGTCAGTGGGCTGAATAAAAATACACACCACACTTTTCATATATTTATTTGTAAAAAAATGTTGAAAACCATTTATCATTTTCCTTCCACTTCACAATTATGTGCCACTTTGTGTTGGTCTATCACATAAAATACCAATAAAATACATTTACGTTTTTGGTTGCAACATGACAAAATGTGGACAATTTCAAGGGGTATGGATACTTTTTCAAGGCACTGTACTGTGTGTAGTTCAAACTGATGCAAGGTTCCTTTGTAGCATCGTCATCTCCAGGTTTCTCTGGGTGCCAGTCTTTGGCCATTTAGATTGGACCATGATGTCACTCCTATGCATGTGCAGGAGCGGAGTCATCCTGGAACAATGGCAGTGTTCCAGAATGTGAACTGAGCTGTGCTTGCACAGCTTGGTGTACATTCTGTAGAGCATTGCAAATAGGCAGATAAGTGTACTTTACTGCAGTAGAGAAGCATGTCTCTTCTTCAATAAAAAGCATTGCTGTTTTTTTGTTTTTGTTTTACATTTAGTTCCACTTTAAATAAAAATGGCAACATAAGAGTTACCTACCTAAAAGGTAAGTAAAGCCAACACTTCTGGGAGGGGGGCGTGGCCAGGCAGCGCATGTAGCAGGACGCACTTCTCCTCTGCTCCGCCGAGAATCCTGTAATTAATCCTGCGGATTACCCATCCGACCCGATAACATCCCCGATCGGAACCGCACACTATTGGTTACTCGTCCGGTCCATATCGCCGTTCGATCTGCGGCTGATTAACATGCCAAAACGGGGCAAGGAAGGCGCCGGCCCGCCTGTGACTCAGGCCCAAGATGGCGCTCTGCCACAGAGATCACAGAAGGAGAAATACAAGGAGGCCGCTCAGAGACTCCTGTTTGGCAACAAAACCTCCAAAGAGCCATCCTCACCCGCATCCGACCTTAGTGAAGAGGAGGGAGGCCAGCTGGAGTTAGACAACACTGTTCCGCTGGAGGATGGCACTGGATCCCCTGCAGACTAGGCCGCAGTGAGTACAGCACCACACTCATATCAGGACACCCAGACACCAAGCATGCCAGTGGATAATACTGAACCCACTCTCAGAGACATACTCTCAGCAGTGACTATATGTAACAAATCCATATCACATCTGACGGATGAAGTTAAAGGAGTCAAAGCTGAGATATCCTATGTGAGACAGGACATGCAGAAACTGAGAGAGCGCACAGCTGCAATAGAGAGCAGGGCCGCAACAATGTACGCGCACTGGGATTCCCGGAAAGAATAGAGGGTAAAGACCCGGTCACCTTCATTGAGCAATGGCTTCTTAACACATTTGGAAAAGATGCTTTCTCTCCACTATTTGTGGTTGAGAGAGCGCACAGAGTGCCATCTCACCCACTACCACCTGGCAATCATCCTCGCGCCTTTCTCTTTAAACTTCTCAACTACAAAGATAGGGATGCCATCCTTGCCAAGGCCAGAACCATGGGAGGTAAACTAGCTGTGGAAAACTCCAAGATATCCCTATTCCCGGATTTCTCGGCTGAACTCCAGAAACAGCGAGCAAAGTTCATGGATGTCAAGCGAAGATTGAGAGATCTGAATCTACCCTATGCAATGTTGTATCCTGCCCGCCTACGGGTGGTCGCACTCGGGGAAACCTGCTTTTTTGACCGGCCGGACATGGCGGCTCAGTGGCTGGACAGAGAAGACAGAGCCCTTAATGCTGCTAGACCGCAAAGAGATGTCCCCCCTTAAGTGATGTGCCTTGTGTAGGTGTTGGACTGATGGGATCCAGCCTCCTTTTTCCCCCTTTTTTTTTCCCTTTTTTGGGGCGGGCGCCTGAGCCGGACGCGGGCCTCAAGACCCGAGTTTGTAGATAAATGTGGACAGTCCCTGCACCCATATCCGTTGCTTAGGCGGATGAGGAGTCCTGTTTATTTCAACCCTACCTTCTTGCTCTCCCCCTTTCCCCCCCCCCCCTCCCCCCATTCTTCTTCATTTTTTATCCCCCCTTTTTTGATTACAACACTTCTGGGAGTGTCAATCTTGTGTGTTCCCCACAGTGCTCAGCGGTTCCTTCCTGGCACTGAGCACTGCAGGAAAAGCAGAAAATCGACACTTCCTAAAGTGTCAGCTTCTGTAAATACTTTGGGGGGAGACTTTTTGTCATCAGAGAAACTTGGTGAGGGGGGTAAGTATTTCTGTTCTTTTCAGGTGCCTCTTGTGTTGGCATATTTATTAAAGCAGTAGAATCTTTTAAAATATGCCTGCGTGGGTTTCCTCCGGGTACTCCGGTTTTCTCCCACAATCTAAAGACATGCTGGTAAGTTAATTGGATCCTGTCTAAATTGGCCCTAGTATATATGAATTTGTTAGGGACCTTAGATTGTAAGCTCCTTGAGGGTAGGGACTGATGTGAATGTACAATGTATATGTAAAGCGCTGCGTAAATTGACGGAGCTATACAAGTACCTGAAATAAATAATAATAATAAATAAAACAAAATCCTGGTTCTCCCAAAAGAGTTGTCACTTGACTAGTGCTAAACCAAGGTTTCTGCTGAAGTCTCTATCTGCGTCCCTTTATCAAAAGACCACTTCTTCAGTGTCTTGGCACTGCTCATGTGACAAGGGATACCCAGATTCCAGTGGGAGAATATCTACTAACCTTTTAAGAAGCAGTAGAATGCCTTTGAAGGGCTGGTTCACACCACAAACACGCACTCCAGATGCGTTTCTGCACGCGCGTTTTTACCCGTTCCAAAGGCTCCCGCTGTTCTCAGTGTAGCCTGTGAGACCAGGAAGAGGAGAGAGAAGAGCTGCAGCCAGACACAATGAAGGAGCCATAGACAACTCAAGTAAGAGTTTGGGGGAGGGGGAAAAGTTAGTAGGGTGTTTTTTACCTTAATTCAGAGAATGCAATAAGGTAAAATTTGCCTGCACTTTAGAACCATGTTAAGCTTTCCTCACTCTATTAAATAAAAAAAAAAGTGCCTGTGTTCTTAGTAAAGAGATATCCCCCTCACTTCTTGGCTTGCAAGAGAACAATTTGATATCTCCCCAGTAAGGATGAGCTCCGGCGTGTTCGCACACTCGACGTGCAGAGCCCGCCAGGAAGTCGGCACAGAGCGAACACGCAGGAGCTCATCCTTACTCCCCAGCAGGAATACAGACAGCAGTAGAAGCCTGATAAAGGTATTAACCCTTTCACTCTCTACCCAGAGTAAATGATGGCTGGGATTTCACTTTAAATGGTAAATGCAATTTTAGTGCATATCTGTTAGCTGTCCATATCCCTGAAGGCCACACAGAGAACTAACTGGGACTCTAACCCTTGGGCTCAATTTACGGCTATGCGTTTTTTTAATGCTTTTTACAGAAACGCACTACAGTCCATTTAACATGGTTTCCTATTAGACACGTTCGTTTGGAAAGGGTCAGGGACTTTTTTTAAAGGCAAAACAGTGCTTTTTTTGTTTCTTTCGTTCAATAGACTTCGGTGGAGAAGCTGCAGAAAAGCACGTAGTTTTGTCGAGATTTTGCAGTTCTTAATCTGCCCAACAACAAATTGGTAAAAAAAAAAGAGAAGAAAAACTGCATGTGCAAAAACACAAAGCGCTCAGCAAAAAAAACTGCAGAAACGATCAGAAGCAAACTGCATAGGTTTGAACCGAGCCTTAAGCTGGCCATACATTAGAAGAATTTCAATTGAAAACATTTGTTTCAGGAACATTGTTCGAGTTTCTAGTTGCTAGAGGGGTCAAACTGAAGTTCGTTTTCAACTGCAGTGATGAGAAAAATGGAAGGAGCAGGATGGAAACATTTTCTCCAACAAATGAATTTCCAGCAGCGTATGAGGTTTTTCATTCTGGAAATTACAATTATTCCAAAATCAAATGTTAAAAGCATAAGAAATGATATGTATGTTCGATTGACATTCGCCATGTCACTGAATGTACTGATAAGAATATTTGTACAAATGTTCCTATGAACGTATATTTGTAAATCTACTGCAGGCTGCAGCCTCCTCCCCCCCTCCGGCCTGCAGCATCCCAGCAGTGGTCTTTACTGTACATCCTGCAGATACCGAGGAAGCAACAACAAACACTGCTAGAATAAGTTTTTGTGAGATGGGAGAGGGGCTTTTTATCTGCCTGAAAATGCATTCCATCTTGTCTCAAGAGATCATTCTAGTGGGATCGGTCAGCAACTTCTCTAGCAGCACAGCAGAATCAAAATCAGTGGTTGTCAACTTAAAAGCTAAAGCGGCACCTCAAATGTGGCCCCCTACATCACCAAAGGGCTGTACATAATGTTCAATATACGTAATGCTTGAGAGGACTGACAGAGACTGCAGACCTAAAAAAAAAAGAAATGAGGGTCAGAGAGTGTGGACATGCTACATTTTTGGGGATATGGTGGAGAAGACAATACAAAACTAGGAACATGTTACATGAGGCTGGTAAAGATTAATGCTATTAACCCTAATCAATGTTCCAGCCTACTGAGCTTGCTGAGGTCCGAGGGCCACACATCATATACCAAAGGCCACAGGTTGGGCATCAGGGATCTAAATAGAAGGTAGGATGGGTGGAAAAGACTGAGATCTTCAAGTAAGCTACAAAGGATTTTTTTTGCACAGCTTGCATCGGCAATGACAACTAAAGGATGTGCACTGAGAGAGCTGATATCCTTGAGTGCCGGTTCACACTGATGCGCTGTGAATTTGTTCCGTTCTTTTTTGTCCTGTGTGAGGTGCGATTTTACCGCGAATTTACCGCGATTTTAACGCGAATTTCAGGAGTTGGACATAGCTGCGATTGATGTTCTAGCCAATGGAATCATAATGTAAAAAAAAAAAAGGTGTTAACTTCCTGTGTACTTCCTGGTTTTTGTGGAGAGTAGTGTGGTGGAAATTGCACATATCTGAACCAACAATGCGATTCCAGAACGATTTACATTGATGTCTATGGAGACTAAATTCGCAACGCAACGCTGTAAACTCGCACAAGACCCTTTTTTTTAATCGCATCGCATTCGTAGAGGAATCGCAACGCATGTATGTGAACGACCGTCATTGAAAACAATGACTTTATGGATGACATGCGAATTTAGAATGTTTTTGACGCATTACATTTGTTATGAACTTGCATCAGTGTGAACCGACACTTACACTCAAATTGCCTGGTGAACAGAGTATTTTGGAACTTTTCCTGTAATTAATAGCCTGCCTGACATGCCACTCCAAGATGTGTCACAGAACTTCAGGCCAAAGCAAGAAAGATAATACATTTTACACCTCTGTCAACTGGGAAGAGCAGATGACAATATGTTCCTACATTCCTGTTACTAGACATAGAGATTAAAATATACATGATAAGGGGCGTACTCACAAAAGTGAGTACGCCCTTCACATTTTTGTAAACATTTTATTATATCTTTTCATGTGGCAGCACTGAAAAAATGACACTTTGCTACAATGTAAAGTAGTGAGTGTACAGCTTGTATAACAGTGTAAATTTGCTGTCCCCTCAAAATAACAACACAGCCATTAATGTCTAAACCGCTGGCAACAAAAGTGAGTACATCCCTAAGTGAAAATGTCCAAATTGGGCCCACTTAGCCATTTTCTCTCTCCAGTGTCATGTGACTCATTAGTGTTACAAAGTCTCAGGTGTGAATGGGGAGCAGGTTTGTTAAATTTGGTGTTATCGCTCTCACTCTCCCATACTGGTCACTGGAAGTTCAAAATGGCACCTCATGGCAAATAACTCTCTGAGGATCTGAAAAAAAAACAATTGTTGCTCTACATAAAGATGGCCTAGGCTATAAAAAGATGAAACTGGAAACTGTTTGCTGAAGACAAGCAGACTAAGGACATGGATTACTGGAATCATGTCCCGTGTTCTGATGAGACCAAGATAAACTTATTTGGTTCAGATGGCGTCACCAGGTGAGGAGTACAAAGACAAGCGTGTCTTGCCTACAGTCAAGCATGGTGGTGGGAGTGTCATGGTCTGGGGCTGCATGAGTGCTGCCTGCACTGGGGAGCTACAGTTCATTGAGGGAACCATGAATGCCAACATGTACTGTGACATACTGAAGCAGAGCACAATCCCCTCCCTTCAGAGACTGGGCTGCAGGGCAGTATTCCAACATGATAACGACCCCAAACACACCACCAAGACGACCACTGCCTTGCTAAAGAAGCTGAGGGTAAAGGTGATGAACTGGCCAAGCATGGCTCCAGACCTAAACCCTATTGCGCATCTGTGGGGCATCCTCAAATGGAAGGTGGAGGAGCGCAAGGTCTCTAACATCCACCAGCTCCGTGATGTTGTCATGGAGGAGTGGAAGAGGACTCCAGTGGCAACCTGTGAAGCTCTGGTGAACTCCATGCCCAAGAGGGTTAAGGCAGTGCTGGAAAATAATGGTGGCCACACAAAATATTGACACTTTGGGCTCAATTTGGACATTTTCACTTAGGGGTGTACTCACTTTTGTTGCCAGCGGTTTAGACATTAATGGCTGTGTGTTGAGTTATTTTGAGGGGACAGCAAATTTACACTGTTATAAAAGCTGTACACTCACTACTTTACATTGTAGCAAAGTGTAATTTCTTCAGTGTTGTCACATGAAAAGATGCAATAAAATATTTACAAAAATGTGAGGGGTGTACTCACTTTTGTGAGATACTGTATCTGAAATATCATAATTGCTTCTGTTACTGTGTGCCCTCTCTGCCCCAGGGGTGCCAAGAAACCAATTTTACCGGTAGTCTCTACAATTTAAAACATAATCTATAGTGTCTACAATATAACAACACCGTCAAATCAATGCATTCATTTAAACATAACAAAGGAGGTGCCAATAAAAAACAATAAAAACCACCTAGAATCTATCTTCTTTTCTTAAGCCTGCATCAGCAAAATTACAATTTGAATCTGATCGGTTGCTTCATGCAAAAGTACCACTTCCATTTCTCCACTTTTAGACCCCTTTCACGCTGAGGCAGTTTAGTTTTCAGGCGTTTTAGCGCTAGAAATAGCGCCTGTAAAAACTGAAAACTGCGTCCCATGGCGCCCAAATGTGAAAGCCCAAGTGCTTTCACACTGGAGCGGTGCGCTTATTAGAAAAAGTCCTGCAAGAAGCATCTTTGGGGCGGTGTGGGAGCAGTGTATACACCACTCCCAAAACGCCCTGCCCATTGCAATGAATGGGCAGCGCTTCCAAAGCATGTGAAAAGCGTTTCGGAAGCGCCGCAACATGGGCATTGTAAACCCCTTCTTTGGGCACTAGCGGGGGTTAAAAGTGCCCCGCTAGCTGCAGAAAGTGACACTTGAACAGCGCTAAAGCGTTGCTAAAATGAGCACTAATGCATGGGCGGACCCAGTGTGAAAGGGGTCTTATAGAACACCTGTATGTACAGTATATGTATCATAATAATTATTTTAGTACTGATCATTATGGACCTCATATTCCTGTTACTAAGCCCTAAGTTCTTACAGTTTATCCAAAACTTAAGGCTCCATTCACATTTGTATTTGCAACTTTAATGTAACTTCGACACAACTTTGGATGGGTACAACTTGGATGTGACTTGTTCTTCTGCAAAGTTGGACCCACTTTTACATGAAAAACAGTCAGGTACAACTTTCATGCAACTTTTGAGGATTAACATTGAAGTCTAAAGCTGGCTACACACTATACAATTTTTATATCATTTTCTTGTACAACTTACATTTAGATTTACCAAAACCATGTAAGATCAGGTCAAACCTAAACACTTTCAAATTGTATGCAATCAGGCAGGCCTTTGCGCAACATAGCTGAAGGTAAATCTAAAGGAAATTGAACAACAAAAATTGTATAATGTGTATCCAGCATTAGGCCCTCAAGTTGCATGGAAATCATACCAAAGTAGTGCATGAACTACTTTGAAGTCGCTGCAACCTTAAGTCGCACATATATGAATGGTTATAATTGAAAAACATGGGGTACTAATTGTCATGCGACTTTGATGTCCGAAGTCACATGACAAGTCGTACGCGTGTGAATGGGGTGTAAATTAGGACTCCGAGAATTACCTTTTTTCCATACTAATATTGGTCCAGCTTGACTTGATATCCATATCTGATATCCTGGGGGCAACTGGCCCAGTCTGTTCAATGAAAGTATTTGCTAGTTCTCAGCAAGGTAAAATGATTTCTGATGAAGTTGTTTATCCAAACAAATTACTCCCAATATTGTTACATTGAAAAATGACTCCCGATATTGTTACGTTGAAAAATGACTCCCAATATTGTTACATTAAAAAATAACTCCCCATATTGTTACATTGAAAAATAACTCCCCATATCGTCACATTAAAAAATGACTCCCAATATTGTTACATTAAAAAATAACTCCCCATATTGTTACATTGAAAAATAACTCCCCATATCGTCACATTAAAAAATGACTCCCCATATTGTTACATTGAAAAATAACTCCCCATATCGTCACATTAAAAAATGACTCCCCATATTGTTACATTGAAAAATAACTCCCCATATCGTCACATTAAAAAATGACTCCCCATATTGTTACATTAAAAAATGACTCCCAATATTGTTACATTAAAAAATAACTCCCCATATTGTTACATTGAAAAATAACTCCCCATATCGTCACATTAAAAAATGACTCCCCATATTGTTACATTGAAAAATGACTCCCAATATTGTTACATTGAAAAATGACTCCCAATATCGTTACATTGAAAAATGACTCCCAATATCGTCACATTGAAAAGTAACTCCCCATATTGTTACATTGAAAAATAACTCCCAATATCGTTAAATTGAAAAAAGACTCCCAATATTGTTACATTGAAAAATGACTCCCCATATCGTCACATTAAAAAATGACTCCCAATATTGTTACATTGAAAAATGACTCCTGATATTGTTACATTGAAAAATGACTCCCGATATTGTTACATTGAAAAATGACTCCCAATATTGTTACATTGAAAAATGACTCCCGATATTGTTACATTGAAAAATGACTCCCAATATCGTTACATTGAAAAATGACTCCCCATATTGTTACATTAAAAAATAACTCCCCATATTGTTACATTGAAAAATAACTCCCCATATCGTCACATTAAAAAATGACTCCCAATATTGTTACATTAAAAAATAACTCCCCATATTGTTACATTGAAAAATAACTCCCCATATCGTCACATTAAAAAATGACTCCCCATATTGTTACATTGAAAAATAACTCCCCATATCGTCACATTAAAAAATGACTCCCCATATTGTTACATTGAAAAATAACTCCCCATATCGTCACATTAAAAAATGACTCCCCATATTGTTACATTGAAAAATAACTCCCCATATCGTCACATTAAAAAATGACTCCCCATATTGTTACATTAAAAAATGACTCCCAATATTGTTACATTAAAAAATAACTCCCCATATTGTTACATTGAAAAATAACTCCCCATATCGTCACATTAAAAAATGACTCCCCATATTGTTACATTGAAAAATGACTCCCAATATCGTTACATTGAAAAATGACTCCCAATATCGTCACATTGAAAAGTAACTCCCCATATTGTTACATTGAAAAATAACTCCCAATATCGTTAAATTGAAAAAAGACTCCCAATATTGTTACATTGAAAAATGACTCCCCATATCGTCACATTAAAAAATGACTCCCAATATTGTTACATTGAAAAATGACTCCTGATATTGTTACATTGAAAAATGACTCCCGATATTGTTACATTGAAAAATGACTCCCAATATTGTTACATTGAAAAATGACTCCCGATATTGTTACATTGAAAAATGACTCCCAATATCGTTACATTGAAAAATGACTCCCAATTATGTTACATTCAATATTGTTACACTGGGACAAAATGTCTTTGATCCCACTGAGAGTCCAGAGAAGAGAAGTAGCAGTAGTATGGGAACATTTCCAAAGTGAGCATTTCTAAACATCTCTCGCTATGTTTACAAACTAGTAAGCACAAAGGAACAATGTTTGAGTACAAGATTGACATAACTGTGAAGGAGCTCTGTGTGGTCTCTCCAGAACACAGCAATGTGGACATGTCTACCAGAGACATATGTGGGTGGGGGATACCTGACTGTTATGGGGATTACCAGATTTCCAGATCTACAATATAATGAAATGAGAATAACATTTGTTGGGCTCTATAAACCCGATCAAACTGACTCCTGTGACCACAGAGAAATGCATACCCATGCTTCAAAATGCAGCATGCAGACCACTAATGGACACTTTGCTCTTCTTGCTTGCAACCTCAACTTTAAAGGAAATCTGTGCTGAGAGAGATCCATAGGCTGGTTGTAGAGAGCTCATTCTATCTAAATGCTAGTCACTTTGTGTTCCTGGGAGGACACTGATATGAAACAAACACGCTGATTAGAATTCCAGGTCAGTAATCAGCCAAGCAACACAAATTTTCAACAATGGCTGCTTCTATATTTCTCATACAAAAAGTTTCCCTTAAAAAGAAATCAGGTGACAGTATTTCCCTATATATATATATATATATATATATATATATATATATATATATATATATATATATATATATCTTTATATATAGATATATATATATATATGTGTCTTTATGAATGCTAGTGTTTGCCAAGTACCTCCTGGTGCAGGCATCTGATCTTAAAGGAGTTGTAAAGTCTCAGGGTTTTTCACCTTAATACATTCTATGCATTAAAGTGGTGTTCCACCCGCAAATTACATTTTTTTAAAAGTCAGCAGCAGCAACCACTGTAGCTGCTGCCTTTTAATAAGGACGCTTACCTGTCCAGGGAGCCCGCGATGTCGGCCCCCCGAGGCTGATCCGTCCATCGGATCGGGTGCAGGCGCCGCCATTCGAATTAAGGGAGACCGGCAGTGGAGCCTTGCGACTTCACTGCCCGCTTCCTACTGTGCATGCAAGAGTCGCGCGGCACTTTGTGAATGGCCGGCCGTCTTCTGGGACACACACAGGTCCCAGAAGACATGGGGGGGGGTCACCGAAGAAGCGGATATGACGTCCTGTGCCGCAGACCGGATGGATCGGAAGTACAGGCTGTAAAATGGTAAGTTAGAAGAAAATTTTTTTTTTTGAACTAGCCAAAAACAAGGGGTGGAGAGGTGGTCTTTCATTTAAGACCACCTCTCAAATGTGGGTGGAACTCTGCTTTAAGGTGAAAAACCTTCTGTGCTGCAGCAGCCCCCCTTTATTTTACCAGAACCCGATTGTTCCAGCGACAAGCACGAGCCCAGCAGCTCCAGCTGCAGTCTTGGGTCCTCATTGGATAGATTGATAGCAGCAGGAGCCATTGGCTCCCACTGCTGTCAATCAAATCCAGTGGCACTGGAGCAGAGGGGCGGAGCTGAGTCCTTCTGTCTGTGTCAATGTACACAGCAGCGGGACTCAGGAGCGTGCCCGCACGAATGCCCCCTTGGAAAGCGGCTCTCCGTGGGGGCACTCGCCAAAGAGGAGGACCCAGAAACGCCGCCGGGGGACCCCAGAAAAGGAGAATTGGGGCCACTTAGTGCAAAACCCTTGCACAGAGCAGGTAAGTATGATATGTTTGTTATTTAAAAAAAAAAAAAAAAAATGAACCTTTACAATCACTTTAAAATGATTATAAGTCTTATGCCCTGTACACACGATCGGACTTTCCGACAACAAAACCGCGGATTTTAGTTCGAAGGTTGTTAGCTCAAACTCGTCTTGCATACACACGGTCACACAAATGTTGGCCAACAATTACAAATGTAGTGACGTACAAGACGTACGGCGAGCCGATAAAAAAGAAGTTCAATAGTCATGCGCCACCCTTTGGGCTCCTTCTACTAATGTTGTGTTTGGTGAGCATTGATTCCGAGCATGCGTGGGCTTTTGTGCGACTGACTTGTGTACAAACGATCGGAAAGTCCGACAACAAAATTTGTTGTCGGAAAATTTGAGAACCTGCTAGCCAACATTTGTTGGCGGAAGCTCCGACAACAAATGTTCGATGGAGCATACACACGGCCGGACTTTCCGCCAACAAGCTCCCATCCAACATTTGTTTCAGAAAATCCGATCGTGTGTACGGTGCATTATGCTCACGGGCGTTATAAAAAAGAGCTGTAAAGCTAGTATAGTCGCAAGGAAAAAAAGCAGCATTAAAAACGTGATTTCATCAGCGTTTTGCATTGGTGTCAATGCGAGTTCAGCCGCGCTAGCTTTCAGTCGCGTTTCTCTGCCTCTATTCAAAATCAAAGGCTACCTATGGGAGCCCATTGATTTGAACAGAAGTCACACCAGAAGTCAGATCGTGATGATCCGACTTGCAGAGCGACTTGTGTATGGAGGATCTTGAAGGGGAGCCCCCGCCAAAATGAAAAAGAAAATTGGCATGGGGTTTCCCCCCAAAATCCATACCAGACCCTTATCCGAGCACGCAGCCCGGCAGGTCAGGAAAGGGGGGGGCGAGCGCCCCCCTCCTGTACCATACCAGGCTACATGCCCTCAACATGGGGGGATGGGTGCTTTGAGGCAGGGGGGTCCCTGCGCCCCCCACCCCAAAGCACCTTGTCCACATGTTGATGAGGACAAGGGCCTCCTCCCGACAACCCTGGCCGTTGGTTGTCAGGGTCTGTGGGCAGGGGCTTATCGGAATCTGGAAGCCCCCTTTAACAAGGGGGCCCCCAGATCCTGGCCCCCCACCCTATGTGAATGAGTATTGGGTACATTGTACCCCTACTCATTCACCTAAAACAAAAAGTGTCAAAAATAAACACAGTACACAGGTTTTTAAAGTATTTTATTAAGGCAGCTCCGGCGTCTCTTCCTATTTCTTCTTCCCTCCTCTGCTCTTCTCTCTCATTGGCAACGTCTTCTGGCGACATCTTCTCCCTCTGCCGGTCCTTCACCCTCCCCGGTTCTTCCCCTCTCTCCGCTGTCTTCTCGCTATTTTGCCGGGTCTTCTCCATTGACTTTTTGCCGGGTCTTCTCCACTGTCTTCTCCCTCCGTTCTTCCGATGTTGACTCGACGCGATCTCCCAGTGTAATGTGTGCAATGACTTATATTGGCATGGGGCGGGCCACACGCTGATGTCATCCGGAGACCCCACCCCTTGTGACGTCATCGCCCCAATCATGCATTGGCGATGATGTCACAAGGGGCGGGGCCTCCGGATGATGTCAGTGTGTGGCCCTGCCCCATGCCAATATAAGTCATTGCACACGGCGGACCCAGTATTACACCAGGAGATCGAGTCGAGTCAAAATCAGAAGAAGAACAGAGGTAGAAGACAGCAGAGAAGACAGCGGAGAAGACCCAGCAAAAGAGCGAGAAGACAGAGGAGAGAGAAGACAGCGGAGAGATTAGACAGCGCAGAGAGAAGGAGAACCGCAAAGGGAGAAGACGTTGCCAGAAGAGGGAGAAGAGCTGAGGAGGGAAGAAGAAATTGGAAGAGACGCCGTAGCTGCCTTAATAAAATACTTTAAAAACCTATGTACTGTGTTTATATTTGACACTTTGTTTTAGGTGAATGGGCAGGGGTTTACCTTCAAGATCCTTCGCATACAAGTCATCATGATCCGACTTCTGGTGCGACTTCTATTCAAATCAATAGGTTCCCATAGGGAACCATTGATTTTGAATAGAGGCAGAGAAACGCCTGACGAGGCTTAACGCTCTGTATACAACGTTAAGCCGTGTTTAACAGCTTTTACCGATGTCTGGCGTTTTTACAGCTCTAGCGCTGGAGCCTCAGAACGCGTTGGTCCTAGGGGGGTTTTTTTGGCGTAAAAAGGCCTATGCCACTTACAGCTCAAAAACTATGTGAGTATGAGGCCATTGAATAACATGGAGAGGAGTTTTTAAGCTGTAAAAAAAGCTCCTAAATGCGGCTGTAAAAACGCCCGTGGGCATGAGGCCTAAAGCTTTATTTTTTTTAAATTAAAATAACAAACATGTCATAGTAAACTGCTCTGTGCAATAATTTTACACTGAGCAGCCCTGATCCTCCTCTTCTGGGGTCTCCTGCAACTTCTCCTAGCTCCCCGGCCCCCCACCACCAAGTGACTGTACAATCCTGAGCCGGGCTGTTTGCATCTGTTCAGACACACAGCCCGACCCCACTCTCTGCTCACAGGTTTTGACTGACAGCAGTGGCCTACAATAACTCCAGCTTCTCTCAGCCAAGCCTGTGAGAGTAGGGAGAGGGTAGAAGAGCTTCTGCAGACGTACACAATGCTAGATCAATATAGGGGTAAGGTGCGTATTTGGAGGGGCAGGGGGAGCTACTATTAAAAGTTGTTTTTTTTTTACCTTAATGCAGAGAATGCAATAAGGTAAAAAAAAAAAACTTTTACCTTTACAACCACTTTAAATCTGCTATATTAGATACAGAGAGAGCTTTTAGCAGTGGTGGCCTGTCCATTAGGCCTGCACCCCCTATCCATGCACCTGGCCCCTAATCTACATGCAAGGCACTGGACTCATCGATTTCAATGGGGTTTTTTCTTCTTTTTTTTTTTTTAGAAGCACGTGATTAGAGCCAGAGGCTCTAACTGGTTTAAAAAAAGGGTGGGCTTGGGGTGCAGAGAATTAATATTCGCTAGTGTCTTCCTGCTTCTCCTCACAGCCAATCAGGAAGTGGGTCCTAAGACCCGATTGGCCGAGAGGAGAAGTGACTGTATTTACCGGGCAGGGGGGAGGATGGCCCCTCCCTCTTTGCAATCTTAAGGGACATGTCACAGGTCCCAGAAGGTTGCCTGGCCACTAGGAGAGCGCAGCGCGACTCGCCCAGCTGTGAATCCGCAAGCTGTCACAGCTGGACGCCATAGTTGCAATGATAGCGCCGCGGAGAGGAGAGGGAGAGGAGTGAAGGCTTCGGGTGGCCGCATCGCTGGACCATGGGACAGGTGAGTATCTGTTTTTTAAAAGTCAGCAGCTACACTTTTTGTTGCTGCTGACTTTTAATAAACTGAAAAAATACATCATTCCTGCGCATGCGCAGGACTGCAGTCAGCTTTGGCATTGCCAAATTTCTACAGTTGACTGTGCGTGCATGGGTGGACAGGCAGGTGGGTATCTTATGCAATAAACATCCTGCCTGTTTGCCCATTTTTGTTTTGTACATAAAGTTCCACTTTAAGCTAAATATGGTCACAACTCATGGCAGCTGGTTGAATGCTTGTGAAAGTCGTCCAGTATTTTTTTTTTTTTTTATAAATAGACCCTGAAGTGTATCAGATAAAATTTCTTCTGTTCTGTACTTATACAGGAAATATTATGAAGTTATATTAGTGTATCAGATGCAGGATATATATACAGTGAGGCAAAAAAAGTATTTGATCCCTTGCTGATTTTGTACATTTGCCCACTGATAAAGAAATGATCAGTCTATAATTTTAATGGTAGGTTTATTTTCACAGGGAGAGACAGAATAACGGAAAAAAAAAAAAACTTAGAAAAATGCATTTCAAAAAAGTTATATATTGATATTCATTTTAATGAGTGAAATACGTATTTGATCCCCTATCAACCAGCAAGATTTCTGGCTCCCAGGTATATTCTATACACGTAACAAGCTGAGATTAGGAGCACTCTCCTAAAGGGAGTGCTCCAAATCTGATTGATTGATTGATTACTTCTATGGACAGGTATCTTCTATACAGGTAACAAGCTGAGATTAGGAGCACTCTCCTAAAGGGAGTGCTCCAAATCTCAGCTTGTTACCTGTATAAAAGACACCTGTCCATAGAAGTAATCAATCAATCAATCAGATTCCAATCTCTCCACAATGGCCAAGACCAAAGAACTGTCCAAGGATGTCGGGGACAAGATCGTTAACCTACACAAGGCTAGAATGGGCTACAAAACCATCACCAAGCAGCTTGGTGAGAGGGTGACAACAGTTGGTGCAATTATTCGCAAATGGAACAAACACAAAATAACTGTCAATCTCCGTCAGTCTGGGGCTCCATGCAAGATCTCACCTCGTGGAGTTTCAATGATCATAAGAATGGTGAGGAGTCAGCCCAGAACTACACGGGAGAAGCTTGTCAATGATCTCAAGGCAGCTGGAACCATAGTCACCAAGAAAACAATTGGTAACATACTACGCCGTGCTGGACTAAAATCAAATGCTAATGAACATCTGAATGATTTAGAGGAGAACTGGGTAAAAGTGTTGTGGTCAGATGAGACCAAAATCGAGCTCTTTGGCATCAACTCAACTTGCCGTGTTTGAAGGAGGACAGCTGCCTATGACCCCAAGAACACCATCTCCACTGTCAAACACGGAGGTGGAAACATTATGCTTTGGGGGGGTTTTCTGCTGAAAGGGGACAGGACAAATTCACCGTATCAAACTGACGATGGACGGGGCCAACATATACTTGGGTGAGAACCTCCTTCCCTCAGCCCCGGTATTGAAAATGGGTCCTGGATGGGTATTCCAGCATGACAATGTCCCAAAACACACAGCCAAGGCAACAAAGGAGTGGCTCATGCAGAAGCACATTAAGGTCCTGGAGTGGCCTAGCCAGTCCCCAGACCTTAATCTCATAGAAAATATGTGGAGGGAGCTGAAGGTTCGAGTTACCAAAAGTCAGACTCAAAACCTTAATGACTTGGAGAGGATCCCTCCTGAGATGTATGCAAACCTGGTGGCCAACTACAAGAAATGTCTGATCTCTGTGATTGCCAACAAGGATTTTCCCACCAAGTACTAAGTCATGTTTTGCGAAGGGGTCAAATACTTATTTCACTCAATAAAATGCAAATCAATTTATAACTTTTTTGAAATGTGTTTTTCTGGATTTTTTTGTTGTTATTCTCTCTCACTCAGTCTCTCACTGTTATATATATATATATATATATATATATATATATATATCTACATATCTACAGTGGGGACGGAAAGTATTCAGACCCCCTTAAATTTTTCACTCTTTGTTATATTGCAGCCATTTGCTAAAATCATTTAAGTTCATTTTTTCCCTCATTAATGTACACACAGCACCCCATATTGACAGAAAAACACAGAAACTGAAATATCACATGGTCCTAAGTATTCAGACCCTTTGCTGTGACACTCATATATTTAACTCAGGTGCTGTCCATTTCTTCTGATCATCCTTGAGATGGTTCTACACCTTCATTTGAGTCCAGCTGTGTTTGATTATACTGATTGGACTTGATTAGGAAAGCCACATACCTGTCTATATAAGACCTTACAGCTCACAGTGCATGTCAGAGCAAATGAGAATTATGAGGTCAAAGGAACTGCCTGAAGAGCTCAGAGACAGAATTGTGGCAAGCCACAGATCTGGCCAAGGTTACAAAAACATTTCTGCTGCACTTAAGGTTCCTAAGAGCACAATTGCCTCTATAACCCTTGAATGGAACACGTTTGGGACGACCAGAACCCTTCCTAGAGCTGGCCATCCAGCCAAACTGAGCTATCGGGGGAGAAGAGCCTTGGTGAGAGAGGTAAAGAAGAACCCAAAGATCACTGTGGCTGAGCTCCAGAGATGCAGTCGGGAGATGGGAGAAAGTTGTAGAAAGTCAACCATCACTGCAGCCCTCCACCAGTCGGGGCCTTATGGCAGAGTGGCCCGACGGAAGCCACTCCTCAGTGCAAGACACCTGAAGGACTCCAAGATGGTGAGAAATAAGATTCTCTGGTATGATGAGACCAAGATAGAACTTTTTAGCCTTAATTCTAAGCGGTATGTGTGGAGAAAACCAGGCACTGCTCATCACCTGTCCAATACAGTCCCAACAGTGAAGCATGGTGGTGGCAGCATCATGCTGTGGGGGTGTTTTTCAGCTGCAGGGACAGGACGACTGGTTGCAATCGAGGGAAAGATGAATACGGCCAAGTGCTGGGATATCCTGGACAAAAACCTTCTCCAGAGTGCTCAGGACCTCAGACTGTTTACCTTCCAACAAGACAATGACCCTAAGCACACAGCTAAAATAATGAAGGAGTGGCTTCACAACAACTCTGTGACTGTTCTTGAATGGCCCAGCCAGAACCCTGACTTTAACCCAATTGAGCATCTCTAGAGAGACCTAAAAATGGCTGTCCACCAACGTTTACCATCCAACCTGACAGAACTGGAGAGGATCTGCAAGGAGGAATGGCAGAGGATCCCCAAATTCAGGTGTGAAAAACTTGTTGTATCTTTCCCAAAAAGACTCATGGCTGTATTAGATCAAAAGGGTGATTCTACTAAATACTGAGCAAAGGGTCTGAATACTTAGGACCATGTGATATTTCAGTTTTTCTCTTTTAATAAATCTGCAAAAATGTCAACAATTCTGTGTTTTTCTGTCAATATGGGGTGTTGTGTGTATATTAATGAGGAAAAAAATGAACTTAAATGATTTTAGCAAATGGCTACAATATAACAAAGAGCGAAAAATTTAAGGGGGTCTGAATACTTCCGTCCCCACTGTATATATCAGGGCTTGACAAATTTGCTTGGAATCTAGGAGCCAGCTAAAAAAGTTAGGAGCCAGGTTTTTTTTTTTTTTTAAACGACCGACAAAGCTTTATTTTCAATATAAAAATTAACCAATCTTAAATTTACACAGAAACGACTAGAACGAATGTGACTGCTTTTATTTCCTGCCATGCAGGGACATAAGACCACCATATTCCCGCTAAGGGTCCAATCAGGTCCGCCTGAAAAACTGACAGGCGAACCTGATCAGACAGCCCGTGTAAAGGGGCCAAGCAGGGAGATGACAAATAATAAATTCATTTTAATTAACCACTTCCTTCCCGCAGGACGACTATATACATCCTGTGTTTGAAGAGAAATACCGTTGTTATGGTAGCAGCTAGCTACCATAACCCCATATCTTCTTCAAGAGCCGGCGGTTCTCTTTCAGATAAAAGTGGTCTTTGCAGCAGATTAGCAGCGAGATCACTTTTATCGGCGGCAGGAGAGGGCCCCCCCTACCGCCGCTCTCCGGTGCCCTTCACCGCTTACCTGGCAGTCGGTAACGGCGGAGGTGATCCAGATCTGTCCCTGGCCTGACATGGAGACGAGTGAGAGGAAGATGGCCCCCCCGCCCATCTTCAAGTCATTGCAGGGCGGAAGCGACGTCAAATCGTCACTTCCACCCATAGCTCTTGAAGGGACATTTTATTATTTTTTTTTCAAATGACAATTTTTTTTTTTTTTTTAATGCATTTTAGTGTAAATATGAGATCTGAGGTCTTTTTGACCCCAGATCTCATATTTAAGAGGACCTGTCATGCTTTTTTTTCTATTACAAGGGATTTTTACATTCCTTGTAATAGGAATAAAAGTGACTTTTTTTTTTTTTTTTTTTTTTTTTTTAAAGAACAGTGAAAAAATAAAAGTTAAAATAAATAAGAAAAAAAAAAAAAAAATTTAAATATGCCCCATCCCTTGTAATAGAAATAAAAGTGACACCATTTTTATTTTTTTTAAAAAACAGTGTAAAAATAAAAAGTAAAATATATAAGAAAAAATAATAATTTTTTAAAATGCGCCCCGTCCCGCCGAGCTCGCTTGCAGAAGCGAACGCATATGTGAGTAGCACCCGCACATGAAAACGGTGTTCAAACCACACATGTGAGGTTTCGCCATGATCGGTAGAGCGAGAGCAATAATTCCAGCCTTAGACCTCCTCTGTAACTCAAAACATGCAACCTGTAGAATTTTTTAAACGTCGCCTATGGAGATTTTGAAGGGTAAAAGTTTGTCGCCATTCCACGAGCGGGCGCAATTTTGAAGCGTGACATGTTGGGAATCAATTTACTCGGCGTAACATTATCTTTCACAATATAAAAAAAATTGGGCTAACTTTACTGTTTTCTTATTTTTTAATTAAAAAAAGTATTTTTTCCCAAAAAAGTGCGCTTGTAAGTCCGCTGCGCAAATACGGTGTGACAGAAAGTATTTTAATGACCGCCATTTTATTCTCTAGGGTGTTTAGAATAAAAAATATATATAATGTTTGGGGGTTCTAAGTAAAGGGAAGGAGATGAGCAGGCAGTGAAAACAGGTAGGGAAAGCTCCATTAGCATTGGTGGATGTCTTGTCATACCAACGGCCACCACCAGAGGGCGCCCGATTGCAGAAGGAACCATAGGACTGCAGTAGGCCGCAAAGCCGGGGCCTCAATTACCGGCGCGGCCCAACGCGATCGCGCCGGGAGGGGGGGGTGTCGAACGGACACAGGATACTCCAGCTGTGCTGCCCCAGGCGCCAGGTCGCTAATTCTAGTCGCAAATGCGACCTGGCGCCCGGGGTTTGTCGAGCCCTGGTATATATATATATATATATATTGTAGCGGGGTGCCTGTAAAACAAGTTAAAATTTACAGGAAAAGTGATTGATGGGGATATATGTTCCTCCATGGATTCTTAGATTGGCAATCTAAGATAATTCCAGTAAAGACTTCAGGGTAAAGAAGGATGGACAGGACTTTACCCTGTATTGGTAAAGTCCATTCTGGGGCTGGATTTATTGGGAGTCTGATAGAGATCCGGGTGGGACAGACTTCCAAGTCTGTGGACTGCAGTTTAAGGTTTTCTTTTCAGGTCTTGATTAAGGCAGCTGGTCCTAGCTCTGAGAGAGAGTGTCTCCATGTGAGGAGGCAACTAGGAGCATGGCTGCTCATCCCGGATGTTGGATATAAAGGATTTGCATTTGTAAGGACGCTTACTACAAGACCAAGGACTGGTCAGTCTATGGACACAGGCTTGGCAGAGCAGAAGTTTATTGTTTGATTGCTGGAAGAGCTGGTGGTTTGAGGGACCAGTACCTGTAGCAGCAGTGCTGTCAAAGAGTAGCCAGGTGCGCTTGTATTTTCAATTGTGTCTGAATGACATTTAAACCACTGCGTGGGATTCCTGAGTGAACTTTTGTTTTGTATTTATCATTTAATAAACGTGAGCTACCAGGCACTTAGCTATAAACGCCTGTCTGATGTGGACTCCATACATGAAAACGCATCTACCAGAGCTGAACAATCCCCCTGGTGCTCGAATGCGGGCATGTAGACGGTGGAATCCGGGTCCTTGCTCCATGGTGAGTCGCATCAGGAACTACTGCTAGCTGTGTGTGGCAGCCAGGCGAACAGCATTGTGCAGAAGTTCATTTGATGGACTGTGTGGCATGCAGGTTGTGTACCTGTGAAAGGAGGATCAAACCTATACATTTTTTTTTTTTTTCTCTCTGTGAACTGTTATATGTTGCTGTGTGCAAGACTGGAAGGATGGGGCAGTCAAAACAGAAAAAGCAAGCAATCCTTGCTATAGCCAGGGAACGGCTACTGTGGCTAGAGGGTATTTCACCACATTCCCCAGCTGCACCAGAGAATTCGTCTGAGTGTGAAATCTGTGACCTGGGGTAACTTAATCATGTCACCCCCACTAAGGCTCGATTCACACCTAGGCATTTTTAGTGCTTTTTGCATTTTGCAGATTTGCACTACAGAACGTGTTCCATAGGAGACAATGTTAAATGGACTCTAGTGCAAATCTGAAAAATGCAAAAAGCACTAAAACTGCATAGGTGTGAATCGAGCCTTAAAAGGCAAGTTAACCACTTCCCGCCCGGCCTATAGCGGATTGACGGCCGGGCGGTGGTTCAGTTATCCTGACTGGGCGTCATATGACGTCCTTCAGGATAACATGCCGCCGCGCGCCCGCTGGGGCGAGCATCGCGGCGATCGGTGGATTGGTGTGTCAGTCTGACACACCGCTACACCGATCTTGGTAAAGAGCCTCCGGCGGAGGCTCTTTACCACGTGATCAGCCGTGTCCAATCACGGCTGATCACGCTGTCAATAGGAAGAGCCGTTGATCGGCTCTTCCTCACTCGTGTCTGACAGACGCAAGTAGAGGAGAGCCGATCGGCGGCTCTCCTGGCAGGGGGGGTCTGCGCTGATTGTTTATCAGCGCAGCCCCCCGCAGATCACCACACTGGACCACCAGGGATCGCCACTAGGACCACCAGGGAAGGGAAACATGTGGATGGCCAGGTATGTACCCCATGGCCATCCACATGTGCCCAGTCAGTGCCAAATCTGTGCCAATCTGTGCCCACAAATGGGCACTGATTGGCACAATTATGTTGCAGTGATGCCCAGCAATGCCACACTTAGGGGCATCACTGCCATCAATCAGTGCCCATCTGTGCCCATCTGTGCTCACCTATCAGTGCCCATCTGTGCCAACTATCAGTGCCACCCATAACTACCCATCAACGCCACCTACGAGTGCCCATCAATGCCACCTACGAGTGCCCATCAGTGCCGCCTATCAGTGCCCATCAGTGCCACCTACCAGTGCCACCTATCAGTGCCCATTAGTGCCACCTATCAGTGCGCATCAGTGCCACCTCATTGGTGCCACCTCATCGGTGCCCATCAGTGCCGCCGTATCAGTGCCCGTCAGTGCAGCCATATTAGTGCCCGTCATTGAAGAAGAAAACGTACTCATTTACAAAAATTTTTAACAGAAACAAAGAAAAACGTGTTTTTTTTTTCAAAATTTTCGGTCTTTTTTTATTTGTTGCGCAAAAAATAAAAACCGCAGAGGTGATCAAATACCACCAAAAGAAAGCTCTATTTGTGGGAACAAAATGATAAAAAATGTGTTTGGGTATAGTGTAGCATGACCGCGCAATTGTCATTCAAATTGTGACAGCGCTGAAAGCTGAAAATTGGCCTGGGCGGGAAGGTGTCTAAGTGCCTGGTATTGAAGTGGTTAAAGAGGTTGACCCTGGCAACAGGAAGCCAGCTAGACAACAGCATGTGGAAAAGAGTATGGTCTTCCGTGGAAGCCACCTCCATGCCCGTAGGGATTTTGCAGATCCAAGGAGTCTGTCTGCTGATGGTCGTGACCAGTGGTAGCCCATGAAAATAGAGAGCCTAGCATTGAGGAGTTGGCAAGAAAGTAAAGCTCAAGGTCCAATACCATGCGTGGAGTGTGGCCAAGCGGGGCATGGAATCTTTACTTGCCCAAGGTTATGGAAAACTGCTGAAGGGTCTGGAAAGGCTGCACTGTCATCCTGTGACCACACAGAGGAAGTAGCTGGTATGGATGCAGCTGAGAGACAGCACGCTCAAGTGAAGGCTATCATGCCAGCCACTGAAAATGGTAAGACTGTTTCAATTTGGGAGACTGAACCTAGTGAAATGGGAGTGTGTCCAGCGGGGAGATCCACAGTGCAAATGGACATAGACTTGCTGCAGTGTGCTACCCAGAGCAGTGGGGAGGCACAGTGTAAAGCCTAACTAGCCACAGGGCTAAAGACTGGAAAGGACATGGGGACTATGCATGTGCCTGCTATAATCCAGCAGAGTGCCCCTTTACAGAGAGCGGGCGCTGTGAAGAGTCACTCAGAGGTTGTGGTGGCTCATAGACAACCCACAAAAGCAGTAGCTATGTCTCCATGTAATGAGAATATTGATGGTCATGCCGAGAATAGTGTTGGTCAATGTGATGTTATTGGTGATGATGACGTTGAAAAATGTGTTTCCTGTAATATCATGACTGAGTTACACAGGGTTGTGGGGCTGCGCCCACACACTCTCACTAAGTGTAACCCAGTGGACAAGGGGTTAATTCAGCCTGCAAAAGCTGAGTGTGCAAAGCTGGATGTGTCTATAGCGCCACCAGAAAAAGGTGGTCAAAATGGTGTAAGTGCACCTGGCTTTAGGTGACGAAACATCACCCCGATGCAACATTGGTAAAAGTGTGGTGTCACAAAATGATATGTATAGAAGTGACGAATGTGCAGTTGTGGCTAATGAATCCCAGGTTCCTGTGTGGCCTTCTACAGCAGGTAATGCAATGCTGTGGAACACCCATGAGGGAACCACAATGGACTGGGAAAGCTGGGCCAAACAATTGCTAGCCATGCTGGGTAAGGCTAGCTTAAGTAGCAAGGGTGTGGGCACAACTGCTATGCCAGACAGGGGGATCGCAGAGCGGCCAGTGGTTGACGGCGCCTTGGTCCCTGCAAAGTTTGCTGCCCTCCAGTCTGAAGAAACAGTTCAGGGCACTGGCATCGCAGATGTGTTGTCCACAGCCCCTCAGCTAAATAATGTTGAGTGTCAAAGTGATAGTGTGACTTGTAATGACCTGCAGCTGCTCACTGACACTGGTGCAGAAGGGATAAGTGTGAGACATGTGTCTGACAGCGTTCCAGAGGAGCAACAAGCTGTGATAATGCATACCTCCAAGGAGGTGGAGGTCTCTTCAAATGTCTCACCCTCTCAACCTGCAGTGGATGAGCCCCTCCATGTCTTGGACAGGGGAAAAGACCCTAGAAAGGTGTTTTAGACATGGGATGTTTAGAAATGACAGAAACCTTACTGGAAATGCTAGACTTTGTAAAAACGCACTCACTGTACACTTCGGTGTCTCCACCGCAGTTGGACCAGGTGGTGCTGTGGAGTACCAGTGGGTGGAGCCAGGTGGTACAGGTTGTGCTGGGAAGCCTTGATCAAGAATGGTATTGGTGGGACCAATGCTTATTAACAGTGTGGCAAATAGTCTTGAGGTTCTCGGAGAGGGTGCTTTGTTACTGAGTGGTATGGAAGGCGCTCAGGTGAACTGTTGGAGACATCAAAGGTCTCTCCGGCTGGTGTAGTGACTAGAAACATCTCTGCTGGTGTTGTCCGAGGTGCGGCTGAGCAAAAGTCGGTAGAGGGCGCGGATACTGTCTCACCCGCTAAACCGTAGGAGAAAGAAGGGCCCAGAATAGACGCAGCACTAGCAGAGATGCTTTCCTTCACTCAGAAAGCGGTACAACTTAAAGTACCCAGACACACTGTAAGAGAGAGCGCTAATGTTGGTTGCTGCAACAATGTAAATAGTTTGAGCAGAGAGGGGGGATATGTAGAGGGGTGCCTGTAAAACAGGTTAAAATTTACAGGAAAAGTGATTCATGGGATATATGTTCCTCTACGGATTCTTAGATTGGCAATCTAAGATAATTCCAGTAAAGACTTCAGGGTAAAGAAGGATAGTTCTTTACCCTGTATTGGTAAAGTCCATTCTGGGGCTGGTTTTATTGGGAGTCTGATAGAGATCCGGGTGGGACAGACTTCCAAGTTCGTGGACCGCAGTTTAAGGTTTTCTTTTCAGGTCTTGATTAAGGCAGCTGGTCCTAGCTCTGAGAGAGAGTGTCTCCATGTGAGGAGACATCTAGGAGCATGGCTGCTCATCCCTGATGTTGGATATAAAGGATTTGCATTTGTAAGGACACTTACTACAAGACCAAGGACTGGTCAGTCTATGGACACAGGCTTGGCAGAGCAGAAGTTTGTTTGATTGCTGGAAGAGCTGGTGGTTTGAGGGACCAGTACCTGTAGCAGCAGTGCTGTCAAAGAGTAGCCAGGTGGGCTTGTATTTTCAATTGTGTCTGAATGACGTTTAAACCACTGTGTGGGATTCCTGAGTGAACTTTTTTGTTTCATTTTTATCATTTAATAAACACACAAACACACACACACTGTAAGGGGTAGAGAATGCGAAGGTGCTCTTGTATCAGATGCTGGTAGTGCTGTATGTTTAGAGTGGGCACTTAATTACCTTAATCTGATAGAACTCCATAAGTGTGTGTATAGAGGGAATTATACACTGCCTTGATGTAACAGAACACCTTTCTATCATGTACCCCTTACATCTCCTGTATACCGAATATACTCGAGTATAAGTTGAGTTTTTCGGCCCCAAAGTCGGTTCGGAAAATGAAATTTTTTGCTGCAGAAAAGTGCTTGACTCCAGTATAAGTCGAGGGGGGCACTTTCAGCACAAAAAAAAATGTGCTGAAAGTGCCCCCCTCGACTTATACTGGAGTCAAGCACTTTTCTGCAGCAAAAAAATTCATTTTTCGAACCGACTTTGGGGCCCCGTATCTCAGGGCCACTTTGGGACCCCAAATTTGGTGTGCAAACCCAGTGGAACGGGTACCACAACATATCCAAAGCTGGGGTTCCTAGCTCTAAGTGGCCCCAAGATACAGGGCCCCAAAATCAGTTCGGAAAATGTCATTCTCTGCTGCAGAAAAGTGCTTGACATTTTCTGAACCGACTTTGGGGCCACGTATCTCAGGGCCACTAGGTGCTAGGAACCCCAAATTTGGTGTGCAAACCCAGTGGAACTGATACCATAATACATCCAAAGTTGGGGTTCCTAGGACCAAGTGGCCCCGAGATACGGGGCCTCAAAGTCGGTCAACTGTGTCCATCTGCAGCAATGTCATTTCGGGACCCTTTGGGTTCAGAGACCCCAAATTTTGGCTGCAGCTAGGGGGCATCTAGGAACCCTTAACTACCGAGTTTGAAGTTCGGGGGACCTATGGCTGCAAATGGGCACAGTGAGGCTGCAAATGGGCATTGTTGACCCTCTTTTCCACTTACAGTAGCTGTGTATTTCTCACCCTCGTCTTATACTCGGGTCACTAAGTTTTTCCTTTTTTCTTTTTTTTTTTTTTTTTTTTTTTTGTGGTAAATTAGGGCCTCGACTTATATTCGGAACGACTTATACTCGAGTATATACATTAATATTGTATGCATGTGATAGAGCTTCCTTCTTAGCATGTACCTCCTATAAGTAGATGATGGGAAGGTGATGTATCAAATCCTAGTAGTACCTAGTGTCTTCTATCTTTTATATACAGGAGATATTATGGGGTAGATGGTAGGAGGAGGATGTATCAGGTCCTAGTAGTATTTAATGTTCTCTATACATACAGGAGATATTATGGGTAGATGGTAGGAGGAGGATGTATCAGGTCCTAGTAGTATTTAATGTTCTCTATACATACAGGAGATATTAGGGGTAGATGGTAGGAGGAGGATGTATCAGATCCTAGTAGTATATAATGTTCTCTATACATACAGGAGATATTAGGGGTAGATGGGAGGAGGATGTATCAGATCCTAGTAGTATATAATGCTCTCTATACATACAGGAGATATTAGGGGTAGATGGTAGGAGGAGGATGTGTCAGATCCTAGTAGTATATAAAGCTCTCATTACATACAGGAGATATTAGGGGTAGATGGTAGGAAGATGTATCAGATCCTGGATGATAGTTGCCGTGTCTATAACTCAGTAAACAAGTTGTGTATATGAGAAGAGTGTGATGGGGTGCCGGGCCCTCCACCCCTGTCCCCCTGGGGTTTGTACAGTCCAAGCTCCAGATGTTGTCAGGGACTCCGGAGGAGGAGACAGTCGTTCGGAGCAATCTCTTACCTGGCGCTGATGAGTGAGCAGTCCGCCTCCGACCATGCAGGCAGGGCCAGGCGGGCACAGCGACTACACAGTAGGTAGAGTCCCGGGAAGAAGAGACATCCGGCAGCCAGTACATGCCACATCGTGCCCGCTAACACCACGGCTGGTGCCCAAGTCCGGGAGCTGCCTGCCAACACCACAGCCCGCCCAACCTGACGTCAGCGGCCCTCTAATTCGGCCCACCGCCGCCGCACAAATGACACGACCACGCCTACCGCCTGTCAATCTCGGCTCACTCCTCTGACCACGCCTACTGCATGCCTGAGCGCTGCTCCGCGGTTTGGTGCCGGGGGAGAGCTGAGTGCGGCTATAGAATGGTGATCGCAGCCACTGATGGTCATGTACACGTATTGTGGGCTCAGTACAAGTCACGTCTGCTCTATTCAAGGTCACAGCACACAGTGAATGTGCCAGAGCATTATATGGATTTTCACACCCATCTAAAGCCAGAAGGGTACCTTGGGCATGTGATTTCCCATTTTGTTATCAGTCAGGTGACATTTTCAGCTGTCATTGCTAAGAAATAGTCATGTCAAATAGTCATCAGCATTGGCAATCTATAGGTATGGTATGTGCAGGTTACTGCAATTCATGTTGCATGCATTGACACACCTTGTGATCAGGGGCGGATCCAGAGTCTAGTCTGGGGAGGGGCACTGCCAGAAAATACGTTTTTTTGTGGGCAATTTATCAAGGAAATGGCTGGTGTTGGCGCTTCAATTATCCCAGCACCATGGTTGTTGTTTCTATTAATATATTGTAATATAAAATTTAATGGTTCAACTCACCATAATGCAGAATCAGTGGGAGCCCTGAGTGTGTCACTTGCCACCGTCGCCTGGCACACATTGCGGATTATCACTTGCCACGTCACCTGCCACATGTTGCAGATTGTCACTTGCTTGCCACCAGATGCGGATTGTCACCTGCCACACGTTGCGGATTGTCACTTGCCACGTCACCTGCCACCAGATGCAGATTGTCACTTGCCACGTCACCAGCCACACATTGCGGATTGTCACTTGCCACGTCACCTGCCACACATTGCAGATTGTCACATCACCTGACACCAGATGCGGATTGCCACTTGCCACACATTGGGGATTGTCACTTGCCACGTCACCTGACACCTTGCGGATTGTCACATAGCTGCTAAGGTGGTGTTTTGCTTGCCTCTTTCTTCTTTGTCCCAGATCAGGCAGCAGAGAGATAATGTAATCTCTCTGCTGCCCACACTGCCTGAACAGTGAGGGCAGAAGTTACTGCAGGGATGCGGGGCAGTGAGAGATGATGTCATCTCTCTGCTCCCCTGCACCCTGGCTCGCTGATTGGCCAGCCGCCCCCACTCACACCTAGCCTGCTCTCACCCGCCCAAGCCGCCTGGTCCTCCCACGGAGCCGCCCGCTCCCGCATCCGCTCGGGGAGCCGCCCGCATCCGCTCGGGGAGCCGCCCGCTCCCGCATCCGCTCGGGGAGCCGCCCGCTCTCTCACCCGCCCGCCCGGGCCGCAACAAATTTCTCGGGGGTGGCAATTGCCCCGTTGCCCCCCCCCCCTGGATCCGCCCCTGATTGTGATGCCATTCAGAGCCATCGATGTTGTTTCCTGGGTGGGGGATATGGGACCCAGAGAAAGTATATAGGCTGTATGCCATGGCAGATTGCTGATGAGGCAAAAGTGCACAAACAGGAGGGAAGGCTTAATATAAGTGCATATTGCACAGGGGTCAGAAATGTGTAATGCCCAAGGGGGCAAGTGTATAAAGCACAGAGATCAGGTGTCAGAAGTGTGTAATACAGAGAGTACAAGGGCCAGGAGTGTATAATGCAGAGAGTAGGGGTCAGTAGTGTGTAATATACAGAGTACAGGGATCAGGAGTGTGTAATATACAGACTACAGGGGTCAGGAGTGTATAATGCAGACAGTACCGGTCAGTAGTGTGTAATGTACAGAGGTCAGGACAGGGGCGGATCCAGGAGGGGCAACGGGGCAATTGCCACCCCCGAGAAACTTGTTGCGGGCCGGGCGGGTGGGTGAGAGAGCGGGTGGATGAGGGAGCGGGCGGCTCCCCGAGCGGATGGCTCCCCGAGCGGATGCCGGAGCGGGCGGCTCCCCGAGTGGATGCGGGAGCGGGCGGCTCCACGGGAGGACCGGGCGGCTTGGGCGGGTGAGAGCAGGCTAGGTGTGAGTGGGGGCGGCTGGCCAATCAGCGAGCCGGCGTGCAGGGGAGCAGAGAGATGACATCATCTCTCACTGCCCCGCATCCCTGCAGTAACTTCTGCCCTCACTGTTCAGGCAGTGTGGGCAGCAGAGAGATTACATTATCTCTCTGCTGCCTGATCTGGGACAAAGAAGAAAGAGGCAAGCAAAACACCACCTTAGCAGCTATGTGACAATCCGCAAGGTGTCAGGTGACGTGGCAAGTGACAATCCTCAATGTGTGGCAAGTGACAATCCGCATCTGGTGGCAGGTGATGTGACAATCTGCAATGTGTGGCAGGTGACGTGGCAAGTGACAATGTGCAAGGTGTGGCAGGTGACGTGGCAAGTGACAATCCACATCTGGTGGCAGATGACGTGGCAAGTGACAATCCGCAACATGTGGCAGGTGACAATCTGCATCTGGTGACAGGCAAGTGACAATCCGCAATGTGTGGCCGGTGACGTGGCAAGTGACAATCTGCATCTGGTGGCAAGTGACAATCCGCAATGTGTGGCCAGTAATGTGGCAAGTGACAATCTGCAACGTGTGGCAGGTGACAATCCGCATCTGGTGGCAGGCAAGTAAAAATCTGCAATATTTGGCAGGTGACGTGGCAAGTGATAATCCGCAATGTGTGCCAGGCGACGGTGGCAAGTGACACGCTCAGGGCTCCCACTGATTCTGCATTATGGTGAGTTGAACCATTAAATTTTATATTACAATATATTAATAGAAATAACAACCATGGTGCTGGGATAATTTAAGCACCAACACCAGCCATTTCCTTGATAAATTGCCCACAAAAAAACATATTTTCTGGCAGTGCCCCTCCCGAGACTAGACTCTGGATCCGCCCCTGGGTCAGGAGTGTGTAATATACAGACTACAGGGGTTAGGAGTGTGTAATATACAGACTACAGGGGTCAGGACAGGGGCGGATCAAGAGTCTAGTCTCGGGAGGGGCACTGCCAGAAAATAAGATGTTGCTTACGGAAATAAATTGAATGTATAATACAGTGTACAGAGGTTAGTAGGATGTAGGGCAGAGAACACAGGGTCAGCAGGGCAGAGGACAGGAGTTGAAAGAACAGAGGATAAGGGGTAAGTAGGGTGGAAAACAGGGGGCAACAGGGCAATGTACAGAGGTCAGTAGGATGAAGAGCAGTGTACAGAGGTCATTAGAATGTAGGACAGTGTACAGGGATCAGTAGACCAAAGGACTATGTGTCACCGGGGGGGGGGGTCAGAACGGCACACGCCCAGGGCATACACTGGGGGGGTCAGGAGGGCACCCACGGGGGGGGATCAGGAGGGCACCCACGGGGGGGGGGGGATCAGGAGGGCACCCACGGGGGGGGGGGGATCAGGAGGGCACCCACGGGGGGGGGGATCAGGAGGGCACCCACGGGGGGAGGGATCAGGAGGGCACCCACGGGGGGAGGGATCAGGAGGGCACCCACGGGGGGGGGGGATCAGGAGGGCATCCACTGGGGGGGATCAGGAGGGCATCCACTGGGGGGGATCAGGAGGGCATACATCAGGGGGCAGTCATAATGCTTTAATGAGTTAAATTTGTCACTGTGTCACATGAAAATAAGATGTAATCCCATTTGTCAGCTAACAGCACCTCTATGCTAAGCTGCAGTAACTCAACAGACTCGGCATAGAGGTGCCTGTAAACGAATCCACAATGTACTGCTAGCAGAACTCACCTCCAGGAACATACACTCGGCTCCCTCTGCTCAGCTGTTCACACCTCCCTCTTCCAGATGAGCGTGATCTCGGGGGGGGGGGGGGGGGGGCGGGGGGATGGAGGCACATCCCCATCCTGCATACTCAAGCAGCAGCCTGCAGGAGAGAGGCTGAAAAACTGCTGGGGGAGGTACAAGGGGCGCAGAGTGCAGTCCCGAGGTTTCTGAGCAGTAATTCATGCTTGGAATGGCTGCGAGTTGTCCCAACCACGGCTCTGGTTACCCAGCGCACTCGGCCTCTGAGTCTGTAATATTTTCTCGGGGGGAGCAATTGCCCTGTTGCCCCCTCTGGATCCGCCCTTGGGTCAGGAGTGTGTAATATACAGAGTACAGGGGTCAGGAGTGTGTAATATACAAAGTACAGGGGTCAGGAGTGATTCAGACATTGAGCATGTGGATGGCTGAGACCGAATTTCTTTTTACGGTTTAGAAACTGGGGTAGGAAAATTTGCATGCTAAAATCAGATGGTGGTGTACTGATAGCAGATTGACTGCAAGTACTTTGTACACCTATTGCTATACCTTCATTCCTCTCAGTGCAGGTTTTTAAGAGGACTGGAGGTATAGTGGGGTTGGAGATCCCAGATGAGGAGCACGGAGAAGTCCGCCTTTTTCTTTGATGTGGGTCTTTCAAGTGCTCTTTTGATAGGCTTATTAGGTTTAAACTTTGGTGTGCTTTCTGTTCTTCCCCTTCAGGTGTTTTCTATATTGGTATTCCCAAAATCTGATCGTGTGGTAGGAGTTTTGATTGGTTAATTGTCTTTTTCTAGTTCCTATATATATATATACACACGACCAGATCTTCTTCATTTAGCTATGATTAAGCACCATGGTCTGTTGTGAAACGCGTTAGCTTGTCCTTGTCCCTTTTGTATATGAGGTTACTGTATTGGATTTTATTGCAACAATAAAGATGCCTTGAGCGGTGTGCGGCCATCCAAGATTTCTTCTCTTTTTCCAAGTTTGTGCAGAGCAAGCACCTGCAAACTCATCATAGGGTGGGTGTTTCCTAAAAGGTCTGGAGCTTTTTGGAGCAGCAATCCCTTTCTCTATATGGTCTTTCAAGTGCTGTTGCCAACGGACTGCATGGGAGGTCATCCTATGTCTGGTCAAGAATGTGGTGCCCAAGCGGCTGCTGTTCTGGCAATGCTTGACCTGCTTCAGACATAGGTTGCAAACAGCAATTGTGCAATCTGCTGCACACATCTCAAAAAAGGCCCACACCAAAGAACTTTTCAAAATCCGCAGGGAGTCAGCAGCACTCTGCACCTGCGGAGCTCTGAGGTGTGCTGCAGTAGGGTGGCTGCCCTTAAGCTGCCCCCTAGAGGACATCCTGCCTCGTTGGAGTTGTGCCTCCTCCTCCTCTTCTATCAGGCACCCAAGTAGAGTCAGTGACCTCATCATCCCCTCCCTCCTTGTCACTGGAGAAAACTTGGCAGTATACTGCAGCTAGGAGAACATGACTGCCAGTTTCTTGTCCTTCTGTGGCACCCCCTCTCTCTCTAGGCTCACGTTACTCCCCACCTCGAACTGAGAACCAACATCTGAGCCTTCAAATCGCTGCGCATCTTCCAGCAGCATGTACCCAACACTGTGGTTGGATAGTTCGGGGGACTCCTCCGTGCATGATGGTGGGGCTACGGAAGGAGTGACTGTGGACAAGGAGCCGGTGGAATAGGCCGCTTTGGCAGCTGCATTGGAACACAAACTACTCTGAGCCTGGGTGACAGAGGATGAGGACAGCTTTGTTATCCACTCCACCAACTCTTCTGCATGTTCTGGCTCAATAACACGGCCAGCAGCAGAAGAAAAGGACAAGCGTGCCCCACGGCCACCTGCAGAGGATGCACCATGTCCACGACCAGCACTGTTGACTGTAGACACAGAGGCTGCTTGCTCTCTTTTAGTGGCCTCTGAACGTCTGCCTCTCCTTGGTGGCCTTACGGACATGATGTATTTTTTGTTTTGCAACACCACACTACACTGTATTGTGTACTGTGTACACCACCAGAAGTGTAGTAGCCACTGCGTGTGTGTATATATGTGTGTGTGTGTGTGTATATATAATTTTCAAATACACTGCCACTAACTGAATAATCTGCCTGCTTAATCTAAAGCTACAGTATCTCTCCGTCCACACCAACAATACTACACAGGGCCGCTTATATAGTGTGGGGCATGGACTTGGTCCCCCTGAGCCATGATTGGCCAAAGGCACCCCCTATCTGGCTCTGATACTAGCCAGTGCCTCACCAGCCACTGGCCTCACCGCACGTCCCTGGCTTGCAGCACCACAATCTAAGTGCCAACAGACTGAGAGCGATTGTCACTGGGTGTAGTTAACAAAGCAATTAACCTTTTACACCCGAAACTGCCACCAGATAGCTTTGGGACTAACAACCCTTCACAATATCAGCAATGACAATTATGAATCGAAATAAATGTCTGTATACACACTATCACCACAGAGAGGTACAGTATCTCACAAAAGTGAGTACACCCCTCACATTTTTGTAAATATTTTATTATATCTTTTCATGTGACAACACTGAAGAAATGACACTCTGCTACAATGTAAAGTAGTGAGTGTACAACTTGTATATCAGTGTAAATTTGCTGTCCCCTCAAAATAAAATAACTCAACACACAGCTATTAATGTCTAAACCACTGGCAACAAAATGAGTACACCCCTAAGTGAAAATTTCCAAATTGGGCCCAATTAGCCATTTTCCCTCTCCGGTGTCATGTGAACCTTTAGTTTTACAAGGTCTCAGGTGTGAATGGGAAGCAGGTCTGTTAAATTTGGTGTTATCGCTCTCACTCTCTCATACTGGTCACTGGAAGTTCAACATGGCACCTCATGGCAAAAAACTCTCTGAGGATCTGAAAAAAACAATTGCTGCTCTACTGTCAGGGCTGGGCTCAGCCCTTCTTTCTCTAAGCTGGCCGCTCAGCTGTTGGCTAATTGCCAGCTCCTATCTCTCCACTGTTGATGATATCCTGCTCATCAGTGCTGCCTACTTAAGCCGTCCAGCCCAGAAGATCTCTGCCTTCGCCTTGGTCACATCTCAAGACGCTCTTCTGTGTTCCTGGTAAAGACTTTCTTGGCTGACATTCCTTCTGGCTCCAGATCCTGCTTGCTGTTTTACTATGCTTGTCTGACTATCCATTCCGGGTCCTGGACTCTGGCTGTTATGATTACTTTTACTCTGTTTACCTTTTTTTATTATTATTAAACAAGTGTGGTTTAACTGTACTTCTGTCTCAGTCAGATTCATGGTTTCTGACAGTAGGTGAAGGCCATGAATTCAGAAGATGCAGTCAATCCACTTGTTGGTAAAAAAAATTCTGGATTGGATGAGCAGGATCACCGCATGGATCAGTTTACAGTTTATGGTGTTACAAATGCTCCTGAGTCGCACGGCTCACCTGGAATCTCCCACTGTGCCTGCTCCGGAACAACCTGTGTTGCAGGCCGACCCTGCTGCTGCTCCAGTCTCTGCGCAGGCACCCGCCTCGAGTATTACCTCCTATAAGAGGTATGTCTGGTTCCACTCCACTTCCCCAGCAATTTGGGGGCGATCCAGTCTAATGCAGAGGGTTTGTCAACAAGGTTCAGATATACTTTGAGATACTGCCCAGGCGTTTC